>CM069860.1:213466978-213940742 GCA_036172795.1 Pelodytes ibericus | reverse complement strand
AAGATGACCTCGAATATAAGAAACACTGTTGAAAGTGGAACTGTCTTTCAAAAACCGTGTGCATGACAGGTTCAGCTTCATATTTAAATAATATGTTCAGGGTCTAGAGTGCCAGAAAATGCATAGACTAAAAAATGATATTTACCCAGAACATTCATCTGCCTCCACTAACACAGCCACTCAATCCTCCAATTTGGCCACTGATCGGGGCCACAGCTAAGAATTATGGGAGACTGACATCACCTGTTGGTGGTAGGGAGCTATATACTTGTGGTCACCACTTCTGCCACCAACTTTACCCCCCGCAATTGATGAACGTTTTACAGCTAAGCCATATGTATAAAAGTAAAGCTCCAAAATGAAATCTTTCTAATAAGATGAATTACCTATATTAACTAGCAATTTGGCTAACACAAAGCATAGAGGAAAATGTTATCAATAAATAAATAGATTTGATTTTTATCAAATGGCACCATATTGTGTATGCATATATGTGGAGTAGTGCCAAATATTTAAGACGAGTCAACTATTAAAAAATAAAAATTTCAATATTATTGGGCTATATCAGCATAATTTTAGTCCACAAATCAATATGTTATTGTAACAGTGTATTGTCAGTGAATGAAGGTGAATAGGTATAGATTTAAACTAAAACTTTTATTGGTTATTCACATGTTTACTGGTCCTTTTTTTTTCTTTTCTTTTTCGTTTACTGGTCGTTTTAACCCCCCTATTTATTCCTGGGTTATTAAATGCTACAGAGAGGTCAAATCAAACCACCATTATTTTTATAAAGGAATATTCTCCTTATTCTTATGAACCAGTATTAAAATAAAGTACAGTTGATTGCACTGGGCTCTTTCTTTTACAGAGAGAACAATTCAAAATTAAGGAAATTAATTTTCCTATCAAATGGGCCACAAATGAGTCTCTGCTAAAGCATGTGGAGGTTTAGGCTTCTAATCAGTGTAGGTGAGAACGAGCTCTGTGTGAACATCAAATTACACAGTGTGAGCCACAGCGAAGTCACAAAGTATTCTGGGTAGAAGACATGCAAATATGAAGAGGAAGGTAGGAGAAGAAGGGTAGGAACGGAAGGCGAGAGTTAGAATAAAGTGTGATTGAATGAGAGGGAGGTAAACATAACATGGTTCCAAAAAAAAAGGATGAGACATAGACATGTGCAAAACTAAAATTTTCGGGGTTTTTTTGTCCATTCGGACGAAAATGTTATTTATTTCGTCTAAAACTAATTTCGTTCATTACTGCATTCGTTTCAGACGAAATTCGTTCATTATTTTCGGTTCGTTTAATTTTATTCGTTCGTTTTATAGAATACGTGTAATACTATTGGCTTTCTATAAACCGAACGAGAGCCCCATTCATAAGAAATTCTTATGAATGGGGCTCTCGTTCGGTTCGTAGAAAGGCAATAGTACTACATTTTTTCTATAAGCCGAAAGTCTATAAACCGAACGTTCAGTTTATAGACTTTCGGATTATGGAATACATGTAATCCTATTGCTATTCTATAAACCGAACGTTCGGTTTATAGAATAGCAATAGGATTACATGTATTACATAAGCCGACAGCCTATAAACCGAACATTCGGTTTATAGGCTGTCGGCATTTCACTACACGGAGACAGAGTCTCCATTCATAAATTTATGAATGGAGACTTTGTCTCCGTGTAGTGAAATGCTATTGTGTTCTATAAACCGACTCTATTTCGGCTTATAGAATGCAATAGTACTACGAATGGACGAATGATTTTCGTTTATTAACCATTCGTTCATTCGGCTTTCGTTAGCTTAGCATTTTCGTTATTCGTTTTTCGGTCCGAAAACGAATGCACATGTCTAATGAGAAAGATTGACAGCAATGGCTATATCACTCATTTTTATGTGCCGATAGGCAGAGTGCAAGATTAAAGTCCATATTAGACTTTAGTCCATATTATGCTCGGAGCAAAGAAAGATCTCAAAATCAGAATGAGCGGGATTTTTGACGTCTGTTGACTAGAGGTTTCGCCCAACTTGTGACTGTTTATAAGAAACACAATTACAAATGCTGCTGCCCCTTCTCTTTGGTAAAGCCCAATTTGTAAATTTCCAGATGCCCGCAGGTTTACATTCCTCTCTCATAGTTGCCAACAGTTCAGTTTTTGGGGTCTTGTCCCATCAGGTCTGTCAGGTCTGTCCTGGCATTATTACTGCCTATATACAATGCTTAGTACAATGCGGCACAGGCAGCATTGTGTCCAAACTGCATATGTCTAACAAACTCAAAGAGGAATATTGACCTACATCTCGTGGGTCACGGAATGTCATGTGACATCATGTGGCTCCTCCCATTTTGCCACTCCCTCTTTCTCCCCGGGAGTCAGCCAATGAGAGTATTCCTTCCACACAAATTAACAGAACATCAACCAGTGAGAACCTTCCTTGTATCATCCACCCCTTTGATTTGGGAAAGGCAAATTGTATCAACTTATTTCCAAACTTATGCGATCGTCTCGGACATCAGCTATAGATGAGTGCGCTTGTTAACACTACCCGATGTATATCTCTTTGATATTCGGATGAGGTCTCTCCCATCTAGCGAGTGTCAGACATTTGAGTTTTATTGTGTGAGTTAAATAGGTTAATGATTAGGGTTGAGATAGAAATCCCCGGGGATCCCTCGTTATTTTCCTCAAATGTGTTTCTGTGTGATACTTACTGCACAGAGCAGGCACGGGAGGGAAATAGCACATTGTTTGGCTAATGTATGTATGTATAGAAAATCCTTCCATTACATTATAAAAACAGAACTGTATTCATGAAAGAGAGAATTGCAGGGAACTCAGCTGAATAGGAGATGTTTACCAAATCCAAATCCCCTTCCTGCAATTCTCTCTTTCTTAGATGAAACCCACAGTGATTTTTGAACCAACACACCCCCCTCCCCGACAATTATCACATACCGAAACCCACATGTACCCGGGAGATGTGATCCATGCAGTGTGAATAAAAACATACACCATCTGATCTTGTAATAACTGCTACACAATCAATCAGAACAGACAAATCAGCAAACTTTCACGGAGACTAAAAAATATACGGGACATTGGGATGGTCCCAAGATTAAGCACTATCTGAAGTAAAGCAGGACAGTTGGGTGGTAGGGGTATGTAGCTAAACACTTGAATGGACAAGCATCTGATAAACATGATCATGCAGCCATCTGACAGAGACACAGAGAAATACAAACAAAGAGATATGGACCCACACTTCCTAGGAAGTTCATTTTAAAAAGTGCAATCAGCGTTGGTTAGATATAATGGCGATTGCACCATTTTGTATGCAGGAGTGGAACCCATGCCAAGCTTTTTTTTTTTGCTGGAGGTTAGAGCAAATCCTTTTCTGACATGGAAAATCAGTGATACACATGCTGACATGCACAGTATAAGAGAAATACGTGTTTTAAATGTGTTTGTGGTCACGCCTGCTTATGACATCACCTTGTGGGGCGCTATGAAAATTTTCATTGACAATGTTCTCATATGCAAATCAAGCCACCGGTGACATCATAAGCTGGAGACAACACAGACACATTGAATAGAGACTGTCCTCTTAAGTTTTTGCATTTGCTGCACTTCTGATAACACACTGTATATATACACTGTAGGCTATAAGCAATGTTTATGTTGACAGAGGATCTTCAAGCACTTTTTCCCATGTACCCCCCTTTCTAATACAACCCCCCCATCTCCGGAGAGACAACACTACATATATACTTATCTGATAGAAAGGCACATAATTACATTGCATTGTCGCCATCTGAAGCCCAGCTACATCATTCCAATTATTACCACAATAAAATCACTAACAATGAGTTTCCTCTGAATTTACTCACCCAGAATCCCTGAAGAAACAAGGCACCTATTACTCCCCCTCTCCATCCCCCTCCTCGTACGACTTTGTTTTCATTGTTTTATGTCTTGTGTACGAGCAGAGGAACACACTACAGTGTTTATTTTTATTTAATAAAGTCCACCGCTGCAATTGCTTATGAATCAAACCGCATCATATGAAGCTAAAAGAAATATTGGTGTTTTCTGCTCGGTGCAGTTCTTAATCTGGCTCTAGCCTGCTCTTTGCTTTTCTATATTAAGTGAAATTGAATGCATAGCTTCCTTTGCAGTCCACACCACATCACACTCTACCTCTGGACCTAAATATTGCTATTTTTATTGTGAACGTAGAGATAGATTGTGTTGGCCGAATGGGAAGCAAATGTGTCAATTAAGAGATGCATTTGTTTCAAATGTGTCTGTGTTGTTTATGACATCACAATGCAGTTTGATAGGCAGATGACATGTCCCATTAATAAGCATTTTATTTGCATAACAAGCCACTAGGTGATGTCATGAATAGGTGACACCACAGACACATTTTTCTCATACTGGATTAGTTTGCTTTGAATTCTGCGAACACTTTGGAGGTAATTCACTAAAAGGTTAGTAATATTAACTTTTAATATTAAGTATTTAGCAACATATCGTGCTGGGATAAACCTGGTGAATTACCACCACTGGCCAATCTCAACTTTCCAAACAGAACAATTACCTTATGTTACACATATTAGGCAGAAAGGACAAATCTAATTCTACACACACCAGACATGCCAGAAGACTTGCTTTCCCCATACAAGTCCTAAACTCACTGTGCTACCCTGCTGCAAGGGATTCTGGGTAGGCATATGCAAATATGGTTCACAGTGATCACCTGTTTGGCTCTATATACACTATATACATGGACCTCATGGCAAAAATGCTCTCTATCACTCTAGGGTTTCAATATGTCAAACTCTGTAGATAATAATAACTCCCAGCAATATTTCCAGAATACTTCATCTCTCAGAGGCTGCTCAACTCAAACAGTCCAACTCCAGCATCTCATGGTCTGAGGACCATGTCCCATCAAGAGGCAGGTCAACCCTCCAAACTGGGATGCCAGGGGTGGCCTGCTTGGGTTTTAAATCCCCCAAATCATGTGGGCAATGTGCACACAATGGTCAGGTAACGTCTCCTTCACCTCACAGTACGCTCCCAGCCACACAGATCAAACCTAAAGTGGAGATGTTTGATTTCAGCAATCAGAAGCTGCTCTGTTGCAGGCAGGTGTTATCACATACATGGTGCAACCTTCAACCTTTATAGACCTTGCCATGGATATTGATGTCCAACATACTTATTCCTAGTTACATGCTTCGTAGCTCTCTCTGGACCTGCATTCAACTGTTTACAACCTTTACTGGAGATCTAGTGGGCACGTGGATGCCCCACGCAATCCGGGTGGTACAATCTTTCCCAGCTGAAGGTAGCATTTTGAGGTGTACCATTGTTCCAGATACATCCAGCCCATGTACTTTATCTGGAACCTCAGTGTGGACACAAGAACCTGACCATAATGTACATCGCAGCACTATAAGGGTAGAGTAGGTTTCACCCCACTTAAAAATCTACAGACTCATGGATGTTATAACATTCTCTATCATCATTGCATAAAGTACTACATATTTGACACCAAAACCCACCTGGGCACTGCTATTTAGGATCCCATTACACTTAACAATATTCACTTTTCATTTTTGAAAATATCTTTCATGATTTTCCAAATTGTTTGCCTACCCTTACCTTTGGTTTATTGTAGCTGGTAACAACAAACAGCTTGACGATCCACCATCCCCATATGTGTATTTGCCAAACACGTTGCATCTCAAGGCACAGGGAAAATGGCATCAGTAAACAGTCACAAAACATCTCTTGTGTTTCTACTCATACCAATAAAACCCACATCATGCATCAACAATTCTACAAATCCTCAGTTAATTATAGGGTCTACGAAGGGGGGGGGGGGCGCATTTAAGGTTGCTCACAAGATAACATGCACATTTCAGCAGTTCTGCCTGACATCTGTCTACATTTTAAACTTCGTGCTTGGGCATAAGCAGATGCACCTCGTATTGAAGTGCCCCTAGGCCACTGCCTTTAGTATCTTTTGTGAGATTTGGACCTAATTGTACGTATGGAGAACTATGAGAGAGTTTAGAACAAGCACAGACAATCTAAAGAGGAAACAGAAAGCTTTTTTTTTTTTTGTAACTGTAGCATTTTATTACCATTTTATAAATTTAGACTTAAGTGCACCCAGCAGTTCTCATTTGCTGTCAGATCGTATGTTCTGATACGCTTGGCCTTAACTAACCCAGCTATCGAAAAGTTTTTTTTTTTGGAGCAGATTTTGCCGCTAAGTGTCTGTTCAGCGAGGAATAAGGAGATTGTGCTAAAAACCCAACTAAATTTCTGTCAGCGAGTTCTATTTTAATAAAAATACACACATAGGAACGGCTGGTGCTCGTATTCCCTCTGGTTAGAGTAACAGCAATTTACATTTTTACCCTAATGGAACAGGGCTATTTAAATTCCTCGCAGGAGAAGGATAAAAGAAAACACATTTCATCGAGTCGACTTTACATCCCAATAGTGGCTGTCAGACAAGGCTACGTGAAACCGAAAAAACGAGGCCATCGGAGAGCCCGAGAATTGGAATTTTAATTAATTTACAACCGAGTCATCGGTCGACGTGGTACCAGTCTTTGGTTTTGGTTTGGTTCCAAAATAATAAATCCCAGTTCATACTACGGGCTTTGCATCGAAAATGCAGGGGACTTATGTCTGGTTGATAGTTAAGGGTTAAGTCAAAGGGCAGGCATGCACCGTATTACATTTGGGTATCGGTATGCTGAACCATGAATCGGGGGAACTACACTACACTACACTACATGTTAAGGCTTCTCCTTTTTGATTTATAGTTTAACATGTAAGCTAGGGGTTGGCACAACAGCTCCTTTGGACTGAGGATTCTGTTGGCTCTAAAATTAGACTTTGGGAGTCGACTTTCATTTTCAGACATTGTCAAATACGACAACCGAGTTTGACGTAGAAAAAAAAAACCCAGGTTCGAATCTTCCCCGTTGAAAGTAATGGGAGGCGAAAATGATCGATGCCATTTTTGAGACCAAGTTTAACTCATGATTCCGAATTTGACTTAGTCTCGTAAGTATCTTTGATCATTACACCTCCCATTACTTTCAGTGGGGAAGATTCGAAACTGTTTTTTTTTTTTTTTCTAAGTCAAACTCGGTTGCCGAATTTGACGTAGCCTCACAATGAAAGGGAAAGCACCACTATTAAGCACTCTACGACTAAGCCACACTTTTGTACATAACCCTCGGTAAGTCACACACCCCAATGGCACTAAAAATGTAAAACAAAGAATCATCATATTCCCTGTGTGCTAAAAAGATATATTAACTGTCCCAGCAGCACGGAGGATAATAACACCAGAACACTATGTGCCATACATTTAAAATAAAGTGAATGCATCATTAACTGTGCATTAATTTGATTCGCACTGCACTGAGCAGGAGACACAGGTGATAATTTAATATGTGAGAAGCTGCTGACCCCCATCTTATTCAGGGCTGTAGTTTTTAGCTTTCTGCATTCTCTTTGGACATCCGAATTGAGACAAAGTAACCCCATAATGCCGATATCTTCTATAGGTTACACTGTCCAAATTGGGCCATATAGAATTATGTTCTATTAACGTTGATGTGAAGGCATCTTCTAACCCCTTGTAGGAAACACAAATATCTCAAATTGGTGCACAACATCACATTTTATACATTTTTCAGAAAACGCTTCTGATGATCCAGTTTAGTCCAGTGGACAATATTCTCTAACAACGTTGGAATCTTGAGACTATTTGGGAAGAAAATGTGTCAGCTGCTGTCACCCACTGTTCCTGGACCCTAATCCTCGCCTTCATGCAGGGCCAGACTTTATTTCACAATTACTGTTTAGAAAAGTGCTTTCTATGCCTTAGGTTCACCATCATTGTTGACCTGTGCCCAATTCTCGGTTTGTCATCTTACAAACCGAGATCCCCTATGAATAAGCGTGTTTATCACGCGAAGTGCGTTAGGTCATTTCCCCTTTTTATTTGCCACCTTGTCCATATTATTCCCACTGTCTGTTACTTTATTTAATAAACGAATACATTTTTTCGAAGATTGATTCAGCCTTTACGGAGTGCACACGTTTTTGCTTTTACTTTGTCATCTTACCTGACTTATGCCAACATGTAGTCATGGGATATGTCATTTGTAAACATCACTTAGGACTGTATTTGTAAAAAAAAAAAAAAAAGGGATTTGCAGGGAATTAACAAGGGAGTGGCACTCTTAAGGCCAGAGTAGCCGAGTTTGGAACATTTTCCAGTTCAGCTCTGCTTCAGATTTTAAAAAACAAAACATCCAATTACGAGGGACTTGGAGTGAGAGGTAGGACTGTGGCTACGGCAACAGCTGCAAATCTATTCCATTTTATTTCGAGTTTTTAGGGGGAAAAAAAACGATCACACAGAGGTATTTATTATTCCTTACTTTACATGACACAGCAATAGCAAAAAAAATAAAAAAAATCTTTTTTGGACACGGTGGGTGGAACTGCCCCTACAATGCTTTCTCCGCGCCATCATTTAGTGTAATCATTTAGGAATTAATAACAAGCATCAGACCTTGAAAAAAACAGCTAATCTGAGAGCCAGCTCCCCCGACCCCTGCAGTCAAGGATGACGGTTAGCGCCATGTTTACTAGATCCTATGGGGAATAATCCAGATTACTGCGGATTGATTTATTGACCAATCAGACAGGTATTAAAGGGATCATGTAAGCATTGTTTGCATTGGGAGTAAAAATCAGCGTGATTTTTTTGCAGACCTTTAAGTCTGCTTTTTTAAAAATTATTTAAACCCAAAATGGCACCGGAGGAATCAGATGGTTGGGAAATGGTGCAGCTGGGGCAAACTACCCACTTCTGTACAATGGAGAGCCCAGAGATTGCCCCAGTATCAGGCTGACAATTTGGGCTTTTCACAAAAAGGTCATAATGTTCCTCTCACCTCCGCTCACCCGCTATTCACCTTAACTCCCCTGCAGCTCATGTTTTAGGGAATAGCCAGATTAGTGTAATCCATGTTTTGCTATAGTAGAGGCCCAAGCCTATATCACATATTGTAATCACATGTGCAACTGTCAGACTATACGCTGGTGGTCAGTGGCACTTTAAATCTAATTAGTACGTCTATACGTAGATGTGTAGCTTTCGATATCTGATTTGGTGTTCCCTTTCTCTCCTGCTGTGGGGCCAGGTTGGCTGATAGTGTAATTAAGCTCATTGCAATTCATATACAGTATTTATTTTATTTTTTTAATTGTAGTTTTAATACCCAGCAAGGTCTGGATAACAGAGTGAAAGGCTGCAGCACCATTGGTTAGATTGCACAGTGCTCAGAGAGAGTTAAATATATCTGACATTTAACTGCACTGCCTTTAGCAACAAAAAAAAAAAAAAATGCCCAAGCTTTGCATAGCTCGTCTGAGACCCCGCAGACAGCCAATCAGGCTTGCTCTGCGACCAATGCATTCACATCATTGGCTCTCTCCTACATCATGACTTTTCCAGCTAGCTGCCCCTGTCACAGCACATCTCATTAGGCCTGAAGGCTCAATGAAATGGAAATTCATGTTTAAATTTAAAAATAAAAAAATATATATATAAATATAAAAAAAAAATATATATAAATAAACACATATTGACCCTGTGCAACGCTACTTGTTGCAACGTTTAATAACTTGCCTAGAATACAAATGGCTGGGCTCGGAAGCACTGACAGTCAGCTGGGGTTTATCTGTTTGCAGTTTTAACTTTTCCTAGTCTTTATTCCCACGGGCCATGTAATAAACCCATCTATTGCTTTAAAAAGAAGTCAGTGGGAATTTAGGAAGTTCCGTGCACTGATGCTGACCCCCCCCCCCTGATTTCTTGCGCTCGGATGGCGAGGGGGGGGCTTTGCATACAGATTCAAAATTTAGAGGTTTAATCCTGTAGGGTTTTTTTTTTTTTTTACTTTTTCTTTTATTTCTGAAGCTCTCCGGTAGGTTTAACTCTCTGGTTCCTTGTTTGCAATGCTTTTGTTAATCCTTTGTGTGAGTGTGTGTGTGTGTGTTTCGTAGTGGCGCTGTGTTGATGAAGGAGTTAAACTCATGCTAGGGATTAGCATAATTAAAAGGTAGAGAGGAGAGGTGCAGATTCCCCCATCCGTGAGGTTTATTTGGAGATCAGTTTGCTATTAATCCGTGGGTGAATTTAAGACCCCTTACTATGGAAACAAGGGAAGCTTGCCAACAATTTGCAGGACAGGACCAGGAACAAATGGGGTGCGGACAAACCCAGCGCTGACCGTATACACTGCTGGACCATGCAAGAGTCTAACCAGCATCTCTTCTTATTTTGTAATGGAGGGGGGGGGGGGGGGGGGGTTTACACAATATGTATGCCTTAAAGGGATACTGTCAACCTAAACATTTCTGTAGAGAATAAAAATAATGAAAAATGAGCAATACATTGTGTAAGCAGAATTACAAGTAAAAGAATAAAATAAGAGAGAAAAAAATGTGATTTCAATGTGTCCGGGGGTATAACATCGCCCAAAGTAACACATTTTCCATGAGAGATGTGTAATTTGTATTTTAAGCCACAAGGTGATATGCAGGAGACCACTGCAGATACCTTTAAAACATATATTTCCCTTATTTTATGCTTTGTATTCTCTGTATTCACAGCATACCGTCCCTTTAAGACGACAGGCTGGCTTCCACATGGTCGTTTGCTCCCTTTAAGGACATAAATAGCTTAAACTGTATTTGTTTAGGAATCAGCATGTGGGGTGTTGTACAACACCATGTACAAGCAGCAGCCTTGCACAATATGACCAGACTCGAGGGGACTTTCCCAGCAAATCTGGGTGTGTTGGCAGCTATGCAATAGGCAGTATTTAAATCACTGTTTGCCTGATCTGCCTACAATGTGAAACTAAATAGGTGAAGACAGGAATGGAAGAACATGTTTTATGTTCCTTAAAGAGTAGTAGATACATGAAACAACCTTCTGGTGGAAGTAATACATGCTGACAGTGTAAAAGGAAATAATGTCTGGGATATGATGAGGCAGTTAACAAATCATAGAACACGTATCATGTACATGTGATCAAACATACAGGCGCTCCAGTAGATAACATGCAATTGAACCTGCCAATGTCTGTGCAAAACGTTGTGGAATTTAAGAGGTTAAACATGTATGTATGTAGGATGTATATACACACACACACAATCCAATTCATGCAAAGTGCAGCCCGGCTGTATGTAGGGTGTATATACACACACACACAATCCAATTCATGTACAGTGCAGCCCAGCAGTATGTAGGAAGTATATATACACACACACACAATACAATTCATGTAAAGTGCAGCCCGGCAGTATGTAGGATGTATATACACACAGACACAATCCAATTCATGTAAAGTGCAGCCCGGCAGTATGTAGGATGTATATACACACACACACACACAGTCCAATTCATGTAAAGTGCAGCCCGGCAGTATGTAGGATGTATATACACACAGACACAATCCAATTCATGTAAAGTGCAGCCCGGCAGTATGAAAAATGTATATACACACAGACACAATCCAATTCATGTAAAGTGCAGCCCGGCAGTATGTAGGAAGTATATATACACACACACAATCCAATTCATGTAAAGAGCAGCCCGGCAGTATGTAGGAAGTATATACACACACACACACAATCCAATTCATGTAACGTGCAGCCCGGCAGTATGTAGGATGTATATACACACACAGACAATCCAATTCATGTAAAGTGCAGCCCGGCAGTATGTAGGATGTATACACACAGACACAATCCAATTCATGTAAAGTGCAGCCCAGCAGTATGTAGGATGTATACACACACACACAATCCAATTCATGTAAAGTGCAGCCCGGCAGTATGTAGGATGTATATACACACAGACACAATCCAATTCATGTAAAGTGCAGCCTGGCAGTATGTAGGATGTATATACACACACACACAATCCAATTCATGTAAAGTGCAGCCCAGCAGTATGTAGGATGTATATACACACACAATCCAATTCATGTAAAGTGCAGCCCGGCAGTATGTAGGATGTATATACACACAGA
The DNA here is from genome assembly GCA_036172795.1 of Pelodytes ibericus. NCBI lineage: Eukaryota > Metazoa > Chordata > Amphibia > Anura > Pelodytidae > Pelodytes > Pelodytes ibericus. The sequence goes on along the minus strand of CM069860.1, from coordinate 213,928,579 downwards.
CACAATCCAATTCATGTAAAGTGCAGCCTGGCAGTATGTAGGATGTATATACACACACACACAATCCAATTCATGTAACGTGCAGCCCGGCAGTATGTAGGATGTATATACACACACACACACACACACAATCCAATTCATGTAAAGTGCAGCCCGGCAGTATGTAGGATGTATATACACACACACACAATCCAATTCATGTAACGTGCAGCCCGGCAGTATGTAGGATGTATATACACACAGACACAATCCAATTCATGTAAAGTGCAGCCCGGCAGTATGTAGGATGGATATACACAGACATAATCCAATTCATGTAAAGTGCAGCCCGGCAGTATGTAGGATGTATATACACACAGACACAATCCAATTCATGTAAAGTGCAGCCCGGCAGTATGTAGGATGTATATACACAGACACAATCCAATTCATGTAAAGTGCAGCCCGGCAGTATATAGGATGTATATACACACACACACACAATCCAATTCATGTAAAGTGCAGCCCGGCAGTATGTAGGATGTATATACACACAGACACAATCCAATTCATGTAAAGTGCAGCCCGGCAGTATGTAGGATGTATATACACACACACACACACAGTCCAATTCATGTAAAGTGCAGCCCGGCAGTATGTAGGATGTATATACACACAGACACAATCCAATTCATGTAAAGTGCAGCCCGGCAGTATGTAGGATGTATATACACACAGACACAATCCAATTCATGTAAAGTGCAGCCCGGCAGTATGTAGGAAGTATATATACACACACACAATCCAATTCATGTAAAGAGCAGCCCGGCAGTATGTAGGAAGTATATACACACACACACACAATCCAATTCATGTAACGTGCAGCCCGGCAGTATGTAGGATGTATATACACACACAGACAATCCAATTCATGTAAAGTGCAGCCCGGCAGTATGTAGGATGTATACACACAGACACAATCCAATTCATGTAAAGTGCAGCCCAGCAGTATGTAGGATGTATACACACACACACAATCCAATTCATGTAAAGTGCAGCCCGGCAGTATGTAGGATGTATATACACACAGACACAATCCAATTCATGTAAAGTGCAGCCTGGCAGTATGTAGGATGTATATACACACACACACAATCCAATTCATGTAAAGTGCAGCCCAGCAGTATGTAGGATGTATATACACACACAATCCAATTCATGTAAAGTGCAGCCCGGCAGTATGTAGGATGTATATACACACAGACACAATCCAATTCATGTAAAGTGCAGCCTGGCAGTATGTAGGATGTATATACACACACACACAATCCAATTCATGTAACGTGCAGCCCGGCAGTATGTAGGATGTATATACACACACACACACACACACAATCCAATTCATGTAAAGTGCAGCCCGGCAGTATGTAGGATGTATATACACACACACACAATCCAATTCATGTAACGTGCAGCCCGGCAGTATGTAGGATGTATATACACACAGACACAATCCAATTCATGTAAAGTGCAGCCCGGCAGTATGTAGGATGGATATACACAGACATAATCCAATTCATGTAAAGTGCAGCCCGGCAGTATGTAGGATGTATATACACACAGACACAATCCAATTCATGTAAAGTGCAGCCCGGCAGTATGTAGGATGTATATACACAGACACAATCCAATTCATGTAAAGTGCAGCCCGGCAGTATGTAGGATGTATATACACACACACACAATCCAATTCATGTAAAGTGCAGCCCGGCAGTATGTAGGATGTATATACACACACACACAATCCAATTCATGTAAAGTGCAGCCCGGCAGTATGTAGGATGTATATACACACACACAATCCAATTCATGTAAAGTGCAGCCCGGCAGTATGTAGGATGTATATACACACACACACAATCCAATTCATCTAACGTGCAGCCCGGCAGTATGTAGGATGTATATACACACAGACACAATACAATTCATGTAAAGTGCAGCCCGGCAGTATGTAGGATGTATATACACACACACACAATCCAATTCATGTAAAGTGCAGCCCGGCAGTATGTAGGATGTATATACACACACACAATCCAATTCATGTAAAGTGCAGCCCGGCAGTATGTAGGATGTATATACACACACACACAATCCAATTCATCTAACGTGCAGCCCGGCAGTATGTAGGATGTATATACACACAGACACAATACAATTCATGTAAAGTGCAGCCCGGCAGTATGTAGGATGTATATACACACACACACAATCCAATTCATGTAAAGTGCAGCCCGGCAGTATGTAGGATGTATATACACACACACACAATACAATTCATGTAAAGTGCAGCCTGGCAGTATGTAGGATGTATACACACACACACACAATCCAATTCATGTAAAGTGCCGCCCGGCAGTATGTAGGATGTATATACACACACACAATCCAATTCATGTAACGTGCAGCCCGGCAGTATGTAGGATGTATATACACACACACACACACACACAATCCAATTCATGTAAAGTGCAGCCCGGCAGTATGTAGGATGTATATACACACACACACAATCCAATTCATGTAACGTGCAGCCCGGCAGTATGTAGGATGTATATACACACAGACACAATCCAATTCATGTAAAGTGCAGCCCGGCAGTATGTAGGATGGATATACACAGACATAATCCAATTCATGTAAAGTGCAGCCCGGCAGTATGTAGGATGTATATACACACAGACACAATCCAATTCATGTAAAGTGCAGCCCGGCAGTATGTAGGATGTATATACACAGACACAATCCAATTCATGTAAAGTGCAGCCCGGCAGTATATAGGATGTATATACACACACACACACAATCCAATTCATGTAAAGTGCAGCCCGGCAGTATGTAGGATGTATATACACACAGACACAATCCAATTCATGTAAAGTGCAGCCCGGCAGTATGTAGGATGTATATACACACACACACACACAGTCCAATTCATGTAAAGTGCAGCCCGGCAGTATGTAGGATGTATATACACACAGACACAATCCAATTCATGTAAAGTGCAGCCCGGCAGTATGTAGGATGTATATACACACAGACACAATCCAATTCATGTAAAGTGCAGCCCGGCAGTATGTAGGAAGTATATATACACACACACAATCCAATTCATGTAAAGAGCAGCCCGGCAGTATGTAGGAAGTATATACACACACACACACAATCCAATTCATGTAACGTGCAGCCCGGCAGTATGTAGGATGTATATACACACACAGACAATCCAATTCATGTAAAGTGCAGCCCGGCAGTATGTAGGATGTATACACACAGACACAATCCAATTCATGTAAAGTGCAGCCCAGCAGTATGTAGGATGTATACACACACACACAATCCAATTCATGTAAAGTGCAGCCCGGCAGTATGTAGGATGTATATACACACAGACACAATCCAATTCATGTAAAGTGCAGCCTGGCAGTATGTAGGATGTATATACACACACACACAATCCAATTCATGTAAAGTGCAGCCCAGCAGTATGTAGGATGTATATACACACACAATCCAATTCATGTAAAGTGCAGCCCGGCAGTATGTAGGATGTATATACACACAGACACAATCCAATTCATGTAAAGTGCAGCCTGGCAGTATGTAGGATGTATATACACACACACACAATCCAATTCATGTAACGTGCAGCCCGGCAGTATGTAGGATGTATATACACACAGACACAATCCAATTCATGTAAAGTGCAGCCCGGCAGTATGTAGGAAGTATATATACACACACACAATCCAATTCATGTAAAGAGCAGCCCGGCAGTATGTAGGATGTATATACACACACACAGACACAATCCAATTCATGTAAAGTGCAGCCCGGCAGTATGTAGGATGTATATACACACACACACAATCCAATTCATGTAAAGTGCAGCCCGGCAGCATGTAGGATGTATATACACACACACACAATCCAATTCATGTAAAGTGCAGCCCGGCAGTATGTAGGATGTATATACACACACACAGACACAATCCAATTCATGTAAAGTGCAGCCCGGCAGTATGTAGGATGTATATACACACACACACAATCCAATTCATGTAAAGTGCAGCCCGGCAGTATGTAGGATGTATACACACACACACAATCCAATTCATGTAAAGTGCAGCCCGGCAGTATGTAGGATGTATATATACACAGACACACAATCCAATTCATGTAAAGTGCAGCCCGGCAATATGTAGGGTGTATATACACACACACAATCCAATTCATGTAAAGTGCAGCCTGGCAGTATGTAGCATGTATTTACACACACACACAATCCAATTCATGTAACGTGCAGCCCGGCAGTATGTGGGATGTATATACACACACACACAATCCAATTCATGTAAAGTGCAGCCCGGCAGTATGTAGGATGTATATACACAGACACAATCCAATTCATGTAAAGTGCAGCCCGGCAGTATGTAGGATGTATATACACACACACACAATCCAATTCATCTAACGTGCAGCCCGGCAGTATGTAGGATGTATATACACACAGACACAATACAATTCATGTAAAGTGCAGCCCGGCAGTATGTAGGATGTATATACACACACACACAATCCAATTCATGTAAAGTGCAGCCCGGCAGTATGTAGGATGTATATACACACACACACAATACAATTCATGTAAAGTGCAGCCTGGCAGTATGTAGGATGTATACACACACACACAATCCAATTCATGTAAAGTGCCGCCCGGCAGTATGTAGGATGTATATACACACACACAATCCAATTCATGTAACGTGCAGCCCGGCAGTATGTAGGATGTATATACACACACACACACAATCCAATTCATGTAAAGTGCCGCCCGGCAGTATGTAGGATGTATATACACACACACAATCCAATTCATGTAACGTACAGCCCGGCAGTATGTAGGATGTATATACACACACACACAATCCAATTCATGTAAAGTGCAGCCCGGCAGTATGTAGGATGTATATACACACACACACACAATCCAATTCATGTAAAGTGCAGCCCGGCAGTATGTAGGATGTATATACACACACACACACAATCCAATTCATGTAAAGTGCAGCCCGCAGTATGTAGGATGTATATACACACACACACACAATCCAATTCATGTAAAGTACAGCCCGGCAGTATGTAGGATGTATATACACACAGACACAATCCAATTCATGTAAAGAGCAGCCCGGCAGTATGTAGGATGTATACACACACACACACAATCCAATTCATGTAAAGTGCAGCCTGGCAGTATGTAGGATGTACACACACACACACAATCCAATTCATGTAAAGTGCAGCCCGGCAGTATGTAGGATGTATATACACACACACACACAATCCAATTCATGTAAAGTGCAGCCCGGCAGTATGTAGGATGTATATACACACAGACACAATCCAATTCATGTAAAGAGCAGCCCGGCAGTATGTAGGATGTATATACACACAGACACAATCCAATTCATGTAAAGTGCAGCCCGGCAGTATGTAGGATGTATATACACACACACACACAATCCAATTCATGTAAAGTGCAGCCCGGCAGTATGTAGGATGTATATACACACAGACACAATCCAATTCATGTAAAGAGCAGCCCGGCAGTATGTAGGATGTATATACACACAGACACAATCCAATTCATGTAAAGTGCAGCCCGGCAGTATGTAGGATGTATATACACACACACACACAATCCAATTCATGTAAAGTGCAGCCCGCAGTATGTAGGATGTATATACACACACACACACAATCCAATTCATGTAAAGTACAGCCCGGCAGTATGTAGGATGTATATACACACAGACACAATCCAATTCATGTAAAGAGCAGCCCGGCAGTATGTAGGATGTATACACACACACACACAATCCAATTCATGTAAAGTGCAGCCCGGCAGTATGTAGGATGTATATACACACACACACACAATCCAATTCATGTAAAGTGCAGCCCGGCAGTATGTAGGATGTATATACACACAGACACAATCCAATTCATGTAAAGAGCAGCCCGGCAGTATGTAGGATGTATATACACACAGACACAATCCAATTCATGTAAAGTGCAGCCTGGCAGTATGTAGGATGTATACACACACACACACACACACAATCCAATTCATGTAAAGTGCAGCCCGGCTGTATGTAGGATGTATATACACACACACACACAATCCAATTCATGTAAAGTGCAGCCCGCAGTATGTAGGATGTATATACACACACACACACAATCCAATTCATGTAAAGTACAGCCCGGCAGTATGTAGGATGTATATACACACAGACACAATCCAATTCATGTAAAGAGCAGCCCGGCAGTATGTAGGATGTATACACACACACACACAATCCAATTCATGTAAAGTGCAGCCCGGCAGTATGTAGGATGTATATACACACACACACACAATCCAATTCATGTAAAGTGCAGCCCGGCAGTATGTAGGATGTATATACACACAGACACAATCCAATTCATGTAAAGAGCAGCCCGGCAGTATGTAGGATGTATATACACACAGACACAATCCAATTCATGGAAAGTGCAGCCCGGCAGTATGTAGGATGTATATACACACAAACACAATCCAATTCATGTAAAGTGCAGCCTGGCAGTATGTAGGATGTATATACACACACACAATCCAATTCATGTAAAGTGCAGCCCGGCAGTATGTAGGATGTATATACACACACACAATCCAATTCATGTAAAGTGCAGCCCGGCAGTATGTAGGATGTATATACACACAGACACAATCCAATTCATGTAACGTGCAGCCCGGCAGTATGTAGGATGTATATACACACACACAATCCAATTCATGTAAAGTGCAGCCCGGCAGTATGTAGGATGTATATATACACACACACAATCCAATTCATGTAAAGTGCAGCCCAGCAGTATGTAGGATGTATATACACACAGACACACAATCCAATTCATGTAAAGTGCAGCCCGGCAGTATGTAGGGTGTATATACACACAGACACACAATCCAATTCATGTAAAGTGCAGCCCGGCAATATGTAGGGTGTATATACACACACACACACAATCCAATTCATGTAAAGTGCAGCCCGGCAGTATGTAGGATGTATATACACAGACACAATCCAATTCATGTAAAGTGCAGCCCGGCAGTATGTAGGATGTATATACACACACACACACACAATCCAATTCATGTAAAGTGCAGCCTGGCAGTATGTAGGATGTATATACTCACACACACACAATCCAATTCATGTAAAGTGCAGCCCGGCAGTATGTAGGAATGGATATACACACACACACAATCCATTTCATGTAAAGTGCAGCCCGGCAGTATGTAGGATGTATATACACACACACACAATCCAATTCATGTAAAGTGCAGCCCGGCAGCATGTAGGATGTATATACACACACACACAATCCAATTCATGTAAAGTGCAGCCCGGCAGTATGTAGGATGTATATACACACACACAGACACAATCCAATTCATGTAAAGTGCAGCCCGGCAGTATGTAGGATGTATATACACACACACACAATCCAATTCATGTAAAGTGCAGCCCGGCAGCATGTAGGATGTATATACACACACACACAATCCAATTCATGTAAAGTGCAGCCCGGCAGTATGTAGGATGTATATACACACACACAGACACAATCCAATTCATGTAAAGTGCAGCCCGGCAGTATGTAGGATGTATATACACACACACACAATCCAATTCATGTAAAGTGCAGCCCGGCAGTATGTAGGATGTATACACACACACACAATCCAATTCATGTAAAGTGCAGCCCGGCAGTATGTAGGATGTATATATACACAGACACACAATCCAATTCATGTAAAGTGCAGCCCGGCAATATGTAGGGTGTATATACACACACACAATCCAATTCATGTAAAGTGCAGCCTGGCAGTATGTAGCATGTATTTACACACACACACAATCCAATTCATGTAACGTGCAGCCCGGCAGTATGTGGGATGTATATACACACACACACAATCCAATTCATGTAAAGTGCAGCCCGGCAGTATGTAGGATGTATATACACAGACACAATCCAATTCATGTAAAGTGCAGCCCGGCAGTATGTAGGATGTATATACACACACACACAATCCAATTCATGTAAAGTGCAGCCCGGCAGTATGTAGGATGTATATACACACACACACACACAATCCAATTCATGTAAAGTGCAGCCTGGCAGTATGTAGGATGTATATACTCACACACACACAATCCAATTCATGTAAAGTGCAGCCCGGCAGTATGTAGGAATGGATATACACACACACACAATCCAATTCATGTAAAGTGCAGCCTGGCAGTATGTAGGATGTATATACACACACACACAATCCAATTCATGTAAAGTGCAGCCCGGCAGTATGTAGGATGTATATATACACACACACAATCCAATTCATGTAAAGTGCAGCCCCGCAGTATGTAGGATGTATATACACACACACACACACACAATCCAATTCATGTAAAGTGCAGCCCGGCAGTATGTAGGATGTATATACACACACACACACAATCCAATTCATGTAATGTGCAGCCCCGCAGTATGTAGGATGTATATACACACACAGACAATCCAATTCATGTAAAGTGCAGCCCGGCAGCATGTAGGATGTATACACACACACACACAATCCAATTCATGTAAAGTGCAGCCCGGCAGCATGTAGGATGTATATATACAAACAGACACAATCCAATTCATGTAAAGTGCAGCCCGGCAGTATGTAGGATGTATATACACACACACACACACACACACACAATCCAATTCATGTAAAGTGCAGCCCGGCAGTATGTAGGATGTATATACAGACAGACACAATCCAATTCATGTAAAGTGCAGCCCGGCAGTATGTAGGATGTATATACACACAGACACACAATCCAATTCATGTAAAGTGCAGCCCGGCAGTATGTAGGATGTATATACACACAGACACAATCCAATTCATGTAAAGTGCAGCCCGGCAGTATGTAGGATGTATATACACACACACACACAATCCAATTCATGTAAAGTGCAGCCCGGCAGTATGTAGGATGTATATACACACACACAAACAATCCAATTCATGTAACGTGCAGCCCGGCAGTATGTAGGATGTATATACACACAGACACACAATCCAATTCATGTAACGTGCAGCCCGGCAGTATGTAGGATGTATATACACACAGACACAATCCAATTCATGTAAAGTGCAGCCCAGCAGTATGTAGGATGTATATACACACACACACAATCCAATTCATGTAAAGTGCAGCCCAGCAGTATGTAGGATGTATATACACACACACACAATCCAATTCATGTAACGTGCAGCCCGGCAGTATGTAGGATGTATATACACACACACAATCCAATTCATGTAAAGTGCAGCCCAGCAGTATGTAGGATGTATATACACACACACAATCCAATTCATGCAAAGTGCAGCCCGGCAGTATGTAGGATGTATATACACACACACACAATCCAATTCATGTAACGTGCAGCCCGGCAGTATGTAGGATGTATATACACACACACAATCCAATTCATGTAAAGTGCAGCCCAGCAGTATGTAGGATGTATATACACACACACACAATCCAATTCATGTAACGTGCAGCCCGGCAGTATGTAGGATGTATATACACACACACAATCCAATTCATGTAAAGTGCAGCCCAGCAGTATGTAGGATGTATATACACACACACAATCCAATTCATGCAAAGTGCAGCCTGGCAGTATGTAGGATGTATATACACACACACAATCCAATTCATGTAACGTGCAGCCCGGCAGTATGTAGGATGTATATACACACACACAATCCAATTCATGTAAAGTGCAGCCCAGCAGTATGTAGGATGTATATACACACACACACAATCCAATTCATGTAAAGTGCAGCACGACAGTATGTAGGATGTATATACACACACACACAATCCAATTCATGTAAAGTGCAGCCCGGCAGTATGTAGGATGTATATACACACACACAATCCAATTCATGTAAAGTGCAGCCTGGCAGTATGTAGGATGTATATACACACACAATCCAATTCATGTAAAGTGCAGCCCAGCAGTATGTAGGATGTATATACACAGACACAATCCAATTCATGTAAAGTGCAGCCCGGCAGTATGTAGGATGTATATACACACACAGACACAATCCAATTCATGTAAAGTGCAGCCCAGCAGTATGTAGGATATATATACACACAGACACAATCCAATTCATGTAACGTGCAGCCCAGCAGTATGTAGGATGTATATACACACACACACAATCCAATTCATGTAAAGTGCAGCCCAGCAGTATGTAGGATGTATATACACACACAGACACAATCCAATTCATGTAACGTGCAGCCCAGCAGTATGTAGGATGTATATACACACACACACACACAATCCAATTCATGTAAAGTGCAGCCCAGCAGTATGTAGGATGTATATACACACACAGACACAATCCAATTCATGTAACGTGCAGCCCAGCAGTATGTAGTATGTATATACACACACACATAATCCAATTCATGTAAAGTGCAGCCCGGCAGTATGTAGGATGTATATACACACACACACAATCCAATTAATGTAAAGTGCAGCCCGGCAGTATGTAGGATGGATATACACACACACAATCCAATTAATGTAAAGTGCAGCCCGGCAGTATGTAGGATGGATATACACACACACACACACACAATCCAATTCATGTAAAGTGCAGCCCGGCAGTATGTAGGATGTATATACACAGACACACAATCCAATTCATGTAAAGTGCAGCCTGGCAGTATGTAGGATGTATATACACACACACACACACACACACACACACACACACACACACACAATCCAATTCATGTAAAGTGCAGCCTGGCAGTATGTAGGATGTATATACACACACACACAATCCAATTCATGTAAAGTGCAGCCCGGCAGTATGTAGGATGTATATACACACACACACAATCCAATTCATGTAAAGTGCAGCCGGCAGTATGTAGGATGTATATACACACACACAATCCAATTCATGTAAAGTGAAGCCTGGCAGTATGTAGGATGTATATACACACACACAGTCCATCCATTAATCAAGGCACGTTCTAGTAAATTTCCACCCTGACTAATTCATTGGATTGTGTGCACATGCATGTGCTGTGTGCAGGAAAATACCTATGTAAAAAGCTGGAATGCACATGGGTACATGGGTTGCATCGCCACTTTGGATCAAAGTGCACAGCACACATTTCCAACATTTGTCTTATTTCAGGCTCCCCTTGGAATATGGGGATGGTTAAAGGTACATTTGGGAATAACAGGAGCAGTGGAGTCTTAAGGTGCATTGTAGCTGGGTACATATTAAGCCTCTTTGAGTTTTAAGGACATTATACAAATTAAATGTGTTAATAACAAGTCAGAACCAGTATAGCTGGAGCAGGGCAGGAGTACACAGGAGATAAGTGCTGGTCTCCTGATACTTTCACAAGACAAAGCCATTACTGGATTCACGAGCTGCACCCATAGCATTAGAGCATCTCCCAGCCCTGAATAACTCAATAGGACTGCAGCTTTAATCTAATGGAAAGCTATCCCAGTGGAATGGGGAACGTGCCAATAATGAATGTCACCTCTGAGATGTACCATCTGAAGCTCAGCTTTCTTTACATAATGTTATTATTTTATTAGTCCCTCTAAATGTATATGCCCAGGTAGGCTTTGTACTGTGATTACCTTGAATGATAGGTCATCCGGTAAACATTATATACATGTGCTTTTATTTTTGATTTAATTCCGGCTTATTTTGTTCATTTTTATTTTTGTTAATTGCTTGATTTCTACTTGCAATCGGGGGGCATCACTGCTAAAAAAAAATTAACCCTATGGGAGGTTTTTAGCCCACCAAACCCTACAACAGAAAAAATCTAATTCAGAAGTTGAAATGAACAAGTTAATTCCGTTGCTTGTTTTCTGTTGGTCAGACATCTGTAAATGATCCCTGCTACTAAGGGCCCTTAATTACAGACCTTTTTTTTTTTGCAAACAAATTTGTAGAGAAAAAAATGTGTTTTAAATCTCTCCTGTGTCATTGGTACAAGATAAAGCCTTAAGCTATTCATGGGCCTTTGCAATTCTGTTAACACTATGTATGGATCCTTCCCGGCTTCTCTCACAGAATAAACACTGTTTAGGTGGCAGGGTCCATTTAAGCATTATGGTTTGGGGTTTTTCACGTAACATTAATGGTATTAAGAGAAGGCCAACCGAATTATACGTTAGAGTTTGGCATTACAAGCTTTAAAACAAAAACATTGACGATATAGAATCAATACTTTCGCGTATTCGCAGGCGACCTTTAAAATTTATGGAAATGTAACATTTGCAAAACGGAATCATTCACTTTCCTGTGTCTTACTATCCGGTATATAATCCCTCCTGCTGTGCTCAGTACCCAAAACGCCTCAAAGAACCTCATGGTAAATAGACTGTACAATATCTGTGTTTGGAAGTGTGCGTGTGTGTATGTGTGTGTGTGTGTGTGTGTGTGTGTGTGTGTGTATGTATATGTGTGTGTATGTATGTGTGTGTGTGTGTGTGTGTGTGTGTGTGTGTGTGTGTATGTATGTATGTGTTTGTATTTGTGTGTGTGCATCCACTACCCTCTCAGTAATGTAATACTTTCATTAGTCCCTGGCCTTATCTTATATCTAGGATAGCCTTATACCTATCCCATGCATGCTTAAACTCCTTCACTGTATTAACCTCTACCACTTCTACTGGAAGACTATTCCATGCATCCACTACCCTCTCAGTAAAGTAATACTTCCATTAGCCCCTGGCCTTATCTTATATCTAGGATAGCCTTATACCTATCCCATGCATGCTTAAACTCCTTCACTGTATTAACCTCTACCACTTCTACTGGAAGACTATTCCATACACCCACTACCCTCTCAGTAACGTAATACTTTCATTAGTCCCTGGCCTTATCTTATATCTAGGATAGCCTTATACCTATCCCATGCATGCTTAAACTCCTTCACTGTATTAACCTCTACCACTTCTACTGGAAGACTATTCCATACATCCCCTACCCTCTCAGTAATGTAATACTTTCATTAGTCCCTGACCTTATCTTATATCTAGGATAGCCTTATACCTATCCCATGCATGCTTAAACTCCTTCACTGTATTAACCTCTACCACTTCTACTGGAAGACTTTTCCATGCATCCACTACCCTCTCAGTAATGTAATACTTTCATTAGTCCCTGGCCTTATCTTATATCTAGGATAGCCTTATACCTATCCCATGCATGCTTAAACTCCTTCACTGTATTAACCTCTACCACTTCTACTGGAAGGCTTTTCCATGCATCCACTACCCTCTCAGTAATGTAATACTTTCATTAGTCCCTGGCCTTATCTTATATCTAGGATAGCCTTATACCTATCCCATGCATGCTTAAACTCCTTCACTGTATTAACCTCTACCACTTCTACTGGAAGATTATTCCATGCACCCACTACCCTCTCAGTACAGTAATACTTTCATTAGTCCTTGGCCTTATTTTATATCTAGGATAACCTTAAACCTATCCCATGCATGCTTGAACCACTTCATGGTATTAACCTCTACCACTTCTACTGGAAGACTATTCCATGCATCCACTACCCTCTAAGTAAAGTAATACTTGCATTAGTCCCTAGCCTTATCTTATATCTAGGATAGCCTTATACCTATCCCATCCATGCTTAAACTCCTTCACTGTATTAACCTCTACCACTTCTACTGGAAGACTATTCCATACATCCACTACCCTCTCAGTAATGTAATACTTTCATTAGTCCCTGGCCTTATCTTATATCTAGGATAGACTTATACCTATCCCATTCATGCTTAAACTCCTTCACTGTATCAACCTTTACCTCTTCTACTGAAAGACAATTCCATGCATCCACTACTTTGAACTTCAACCTTTATTCTATGCTTATCCAAGGGCTAAAATAACACAACGTTATAGTTGTATAGACTATTATGCTCATTTCACCAGTAAAATAGTGGTGCAGTGCTCGATCGGGGAGACTACAGTCTGTAAATTTGGGATTGGATGAATTTAATATATAGCAGCTAATTTTCTTTAAACCTTCAAAGTTAATATACAGAGGTATCCAAACTTATCTTATAATTTATTTTATTGATACTTTATAAATGACACTTCCTTTTAAAAAAAATAAAAACAGTTCTTAATACAATGAATAATCAGCTTTTCCTTAATAAAGGGTGATATTCAAGGGGTTATATTTTTAATTATACAGTTTTAAGTTCTGCTCTATGAATTAACATTTGTTGTGGCTGCAAAAAAATAAATAAATAAATAAAATGCACAACTCTAGCTGCAAGATAATGGATTTATTTTAATGGGATTTATTAAATACCTTCGATGATAGATTTGGCTAACTTTTTCTTACTTGCCATTTTCTTGGTTCTGTAATGGGCAGACACAAGGATGATGAATCGTTGTAATGCATAAATCATTGAATGTTAAATGTGTTGTTTTATTGATGAATATCCCCTTGGATGGAGAGTTTGTCCTCTGTGTTTAAAGCCCAGGAAAATAAAAATGGATGTAATAAATACATGTTAAAGTTGACATTTGGAAAATAAATAAGTATCAATTACTTTTTTTTTTTTTTTACATTTTAGCTTTTAAAACAATCTTTTCCAGGATTTTCTTCTGGGGATAGATTCTCTCCAGTTGAGTCCCTCCGATAGGATTGTCATCCGTCATCTCTCAGAACCAATAGGAAAATGGCGCCAGAAGGCGTGAAACGCGTAAGGACTGAATTCTGCACCTCTCCGTGTGTGATAGTCTCCTATGGCACTCTTTATCAATTTAAAGCACCTTTGTAGAAGTAATAGTGCAGAGATTTGTCTTCCGGGATGTGCCAATAAAAGGACTATTGTGTTGGTATTAAATGGACACTCACAATGTCCCAAAAAAGGGACCCGAACTATGTGAACGTTTTCAGGGTCGGGGGAGAATATTAATATCATCTTTCGCTGTTTCTAGGCCAGGCTGTCAGCCTCTGGATTTAGCACTAAACTATTTAAATTCTAAACTATACAGTTATCAGAATCTGGATGAAGTCATTTTATTTACCATCTGGTCAATCAGTAAAATACTGACTGTACATTCATTAAACTTTAACACACAGATGAGTTGATTGCTGACTTGGTATTTCCACACAGATCCAGGTGGATCCTTTCTAACCAGATGGTGAAGTACCTGGCTTTAAAGATTGCTGTCGGGTGTCGCTATGTTTTTAAAACAAATGTGTTACTTTATTTTCCGTGTTAACCTCTTGACTGCCACCTTATTTAGAAAGTTGATATTTAAAGTTGATATTTACACGTCCTGCATTTGGTTCATTTAAATAATGTCACACACAATAGGACATGCAAATTGGACAAACTGAAATGGAGTGGGTTTTTAAAATGAACACTTTGCACCCCATGGGCCTTAATGCAGATTTTGATCTGTTTAATTTTATTTAAAACTATGTGCGAAATTGGAATTATATATATGTATTTTAGATGATATTTAGATATTTTTTTTTTTTTTTTTTAAGTTTTGTAAGTATATCTTATCAATTAAATAGACTTTTTAAATAATCTTTTTTCTTTCTAAATTTCGCACTAAGTTATATTTTTTATTATTGTATTTATTCTTCATAAGTGCATTATTATTGTATCTAATTATCTTTATGTTTTACATTACATGGATCTATCACTGAGTGAACTATGTGGACTATACACAATTCTAACCGAGCTTCTTTTGTTTAAACCGAAGCCTTCGACTTTTCTTCATTCGTATTCTGTTATAATATCGTATTAGCCCCTATTCGAAAGACTTGAGAAATGAATACGAAGCCGCTAATTCGAACTAAAAGCTGAAGACTACCCGAGAAGTAGCTAATACGAAAACGAACATCATCGGAAATCTTCGGAAATACTCGGAAAGCGAACAGATAGCGGAAAAAGCCGAATCTAATTACGGAAATACCCGAACACTTACGAACAGCGGAAAAAGCCGAATAAACTGGTTTTGTTCGGCTTATATGGTCGCATATAGTATGACGCGACGCTGATAGCTTTGTCGCCCTGGCTGTGATGTAATTATCGTTCCAATTAATAGTAACAGTATATAAACTGCTCTGTCTCTCATGGGTACTATTGGATCCTGATGAAGCCTACCATTTAAAGGCGAAACGCGTAGATCACGATCTACTACTACCCATCAGAGCTCTCTCCGGATCCTGTTTTCTTATCTATGCTCCAAGATTTTGCTGCTACTCCAAAACTGAAGTGTAAGATATTTTAAGCACTTTTTGTATTAAATTGAAGTTTTGTGTATTAACACCATCTTCTATTCTTTGGAGGTCTAATATCAAGAATTTTTATACATCATTTACTGTGTCCCATACCATTAGGGACTGTGTGTAAGTGGGACACACTCTGTAATATCTGCACAGAGGGAAAATACCTCATTGCACTTTTTTCACTTTATAGCACACAAGCGCACTGCCACTTCTTTTATGTTTATAGGACATGCATTGTGTTTAATAAGAGCAGTGCTCTCTTCTAATTTAAGGGTTAAATAAAGTCTTATATTCATTTCTTGACTTTATATTATTTTCTTCATCACGTAATCAGTGAGAACATCTTACAGTTAATTACATTTAGCACAGTTAACCCAAGTTATCAGCATTAGAATATATAATAAGTACAGTATATTTTAATGATCAGCACCAGGGACAACTCACCAGTATCTGAGCTCAGTAACATCTTTTATATAGGTGCACTGCCGTGATCAGCACCAGGGACAGCTCACCAATATCTGAGCAGAGTGACATCTCCTATATCAGTGCACTGCCAAGATCAGCACCAGGGACAGCTCACCAATATCTGAGCAGAGTGACATCTCCTATATCAGTGCGCTGCCATGATCAGCACCAGGGACAGCTCACCAGTATCTGAGCTCAGTAACATCTTTTATATAGGTGCACTGCCGTGATCAGCACCAGGGACAGCTCACCAATATCTGAGCAGAGTGACATCTCCTATATCAGTGCACTGCCAAGATCAGCACCAGGGACAGCTCACCAATATCTGAGCAGAGTGACATCTCCTATATCAGTGCGCTGCCATGATCAGCACCAGGGACAGCTCACCAGTATCTGAGCTCAGTAACATCTTTTATATAGGTGCACTGCCGTGATCAGCTGCCTTGAACAGCTCACCAATATCTGAGCAGAGTGACATCTCCTATATCAGTGCGCTGCCGTGATCAGCACCAGGGACAGCTCACCAATATCTGAGCAGAGTGACATCTCCTATATCAGTGCGCTGCCGTGATCAGCACCAGGGACAGCTCACCAGTATCTGAGCAGAGTAACATCTCCTATATCAGTGCGCTGCCGTGATCAGCACCAGGGACAGCTCACCAATATCTGAGCTCAGTAACATCTCCTATATCAGTGCGCTGCCGTGATCAGCTGCCTTGAACAGCTCACCAATATCTGAGCAGAGTGACATCTCCTATATCAGTGCGCTGCCAAGATCAGCACCAGGGACAGCTCACCAATATCTGAGCAGAGTGACATCTCCTATATCAGTGCGCTGCCATGATCAGCACCAGGGACAGCTCACCAGTATCTGAGCAGAGTGACATCTCCTATATCAGTGCGCTGCCGTGATCAGCTGCCTTGAACAGCTCACCAATATCTGAGCAGAGTGACATCTCCTATATCAGTGCGCTGCCGTGATCAGCACCAGGGACAGCTCACCAATATCTGAGCAGAGTGACATCTCCTATATCAGTGCACTGCCAAGATCAGCACCAGGGACACCTCACCAATATCTGAGCAGAGTGACATCTCCTATATCAGTGCGCTGCCATGATCAGCACCAGGGACAGCTCACCAATATCTGAGCAGAGTGACATCTCTTATATCAGTGCGCTGCCGTGATCAGCACCAGGGACAGCTCACCAATATCTGAGCAGAGTGACATCTCCTATATCAGTGCGCTGCCAAGATCAGCACCAGGGACAGCTCACCAATATCTGAGCAGAGTGACATCTCCTATATCAGTGCGCTGCCATGATCAGCACCAGGGACAGCTCACCAGTATCTGAGCAGAGTGACATCTCCTATATCAGTGCGCTGCCGTGATCAGCTGCCTTGAACAGCTCACCAATATCTGAGCAGAGTGACATCTCCTATATCAGTGCGCTGCCGTGATCAGCACCAGGGACAGCTCACCAATATCTGAGCAGAGTGACATCTCCTATATCAGTGCACTGCCATGATCAGCACCAGGGACAGCTCACCAATATCTGAGCAGAGTGACATCTCCTATATCAGTGCGCTGCCATGATCAGCACCAGGGACAGCTCACCAGTATCTGAGCTCAGTAACATCTTTTATATAGGTGCACTGCCGTGATCAGCTGCCTTGAACAGCTCACCAATATCTGAGCAGAGTGACATCTCCTATATCAGTGCACTGCCGTGATCAGCACCAGGGACAGCTCACCAATATCTGAGCAGAGTGACATCTCCTATATCAGTGCACTGCCAAGATCAGCACCAGGGACAGCTCACCAATATCTGAGCAGAGTGACATCTCCTATATCAGTGCGCTGCCATGATCAGCACCAGGGACAGCTCACCAGTATCTGAGCTCAGTAACATCTTTTATATAGGTGCACTGCCGTGATCAGCTGCCTTGAACAGCTCACCAATATCTGAGCAGAGTGACATCTCCTATATCAGTGCGCTGCCGTGATCAGCACCAGGGACAGCTCACCAGTATCTGAGCAGAGTAACATCTCCTATATCAGTGCGCTGCCGTGATCAGCACCAGGGACAGCTCACCAATATCTGAGCTCAGTAACATCTCCTATATCAGTGCGCTGCCGTGATCAGCTGCCTTGAACAGCTCACCAATATCTGAGCAGAGTGACATCTCCTATATCAGTGCGCTGCCAAGATCAGCACCAGGGACAGCTCACCAATATCTGAGCAGAGTGACATCTCCTATATCAGTGCGCTGCCATGATCAGCACCAGGGACAGCTCACCAGTATCTGAGCAGAGTGACATCTCCTATATCAGTGCGCTGCCGTGATCAGCTGCCTTGAACAGCTCACCAATATCTGAGCAGAGTGACATCTCCTATATCAGTGCGCTGCCGTGATCAGCACCAGGGACAGCTCACCAATATCTGAGCAGAGTGACATCTCCTATATCAGTGCACTGCCAAGATCAGCACCAGGGACACCTCACCAATATCTGAGCAGAGTGACATCTCCTATATCAGTGCGCTGCCATGATCAGCACCAGGGACAGCTCACCAATATCTGAGCAGAGTGACATCTCTTATATCAGTGCGCTGCCGTGATCAGCACCAGGGACAGCTCACCAATATCTGAGCAGAGTGACATCTCCTATATCAGTGCGCTGCCAAGATCAGCACCAGGGACAGCTCACCAATATCTGAGCAGAGTGACATCTCCTATATCAGTGCGCTGCCATGATCAGCACCAGGGACAGCTCACCAGTATCTGAGCAGAGTGACATCTCCTATATCAGTGCGCTGCCGTGATCAGCTGCCTTGAACAGCTCACCAATATCTGAGCAGAGTGACATCTCCTATATCAGTGCGCTGCCGTGATCAGCACCAGGGACAGCTCACCAATATCTGAGCAGAGTGACATCTCCTATATCAGTGCACTGCCATGATCAGCACCAGGGACAGCTCACCAATATCTGAGCAGAGTGACATCTCCTATATCAGTGCGCTGCCGTGATCAGCACCAGGGACAGCTCACCAATATCTGAGCAGAGTGACATCTCCTATATCAGTGCGCTGCCAAGATCAGCACCAGGGACACCTCACCAGTATCTGAGCAAATTAACATCTTCTATATCAGTGCATTGCCTTGATCAGCACCAGGGACAGCTCACCAGTATCTGAGCAAATTAACATCTTCTATATCAGTGCATTGCCTTGATCAGCACCAGGGACAGTTCACCAGTATCTGAGCAGAGTAACATCTCCTATATCAGTGCGCTGCCATGATCAGCACCAGGGACACCTCACCAGTATCTGAGTAGATTAACATATTTTATATCAGTGCGCTGCCGTGATCAGCACCAGGGACAGCTCACCAATATCTGAGCAGAGTGACATCTCCTATATCAGTGCGCTGCCAAGATCAGCACCAGGGACAGCTCACCAGTATCTGAGCAGAGTAACATATCCTATATCAGTGCGCTGCCATGATCAGCACCAGGGACACCTCACCAGTATCTGAGTAGATTAACATATTTTATATCAGTGCGCTGCCGTGATCAGCACCAGGGACAGCTCACCAATATCTGAGCAGAGTGACATCTCCTATATCAGTGCGCTGCCAAGATCAGCACCAGGGACAGCTCACCAGTATCTGAGCAGAGTAACATATCCTATATCAGTGCGCTGCCATGATCAGCACCAGGGACACCTCACCAGTATCTGAGTAGATTAACACATTGTATATCATTGCGCTGCCGTGATCAGCACCAGGGACACCTCACCAGTATCTGAGTAGATTAACATATTTTATATCAGTGCACTGCCCTGATCAGCACCAGGGACAGCTCACCAGTATCTGAGTAGAGTAACATCTCCTATATCAATGTGCTGCCATGATCAGCACCAGGGACAGCTCACCATGAGCTTCACTGTAGTTTCAATATAAAAGTCCTGGAGAACTTTTAAATTGTTTTAAAGTATAAAAAAAAGTGCATTGGACATGTATTAGATACATGTACAACATACAGAACATAGCTAGGTGGAACTGTCCTCTTTTACATGTGGATCAATCTGGAGATGATAATTGCTTCCCAAATAAATCAAGCCACTCCCCTGATACATTAAATATATCAATATCTGTAATATATATGCAACATGGTTTAAACGCATAGGAAATTATCCATAAACATGGTTCTTTGTCTCATTTTCAGTCACTGTTAATATCAGTTTTCTTTTCCATCTTTCTCAGCTGTCAGCCTGAATTGCCAGCAAAGTCATATACTATATGCTGCCATACACTAAGGGGAGAGGAAGGTGTCACTTTACACAAATTAGAAACAAAAGCTTTTCCTCTCCTGTCTCCTACCCTCTGCTACTCACGGAGAAGTTATTAGAATATTAGGAATAAAGATCACCCTCCCCCAAGCAAACTGGCATTAAAAGTCTACTAAAGATGTTAATATTTACAGTGAGAGAAAGCTAGGGATGATTATATACAGCTGATCGAGCATTGTTATTTATGGTTATATATATGAAGACAAGTTTAAACCAGGATTGAATCAGTCACTTCCTCATGGAGGTTAAGACATTGGGTAAGATAAAATACAATGGCTTAAAAATATACATTGTTTTGATTAAAAAGAGGCAATAAACTCTGAATTTTTCTCCTAACGAGGCAGCACTTCTGCCTCATTAGAACTGCAATGTGAATTTTGCACACATTCGTCAGAAGCAAAGAGAATTGTAATTCTATCTCACAGAGCATCGTTCTGTGGCAGCAATGAGCTGTTTTTGGGGCCTGTCTCGCTATCTCCGTCATTGGCGTGTGTCAGTCACCAGTAGCGACGGAGGAGGTGACCATGTTCTCCTCTGACGGATGTGAGTTTTGGCTTAATGCCACGCATCAACCACCCTTACCAGGTCATGGAGAACCAACTTTGTGACATGGCAGGCTGGAAGTCTCGGTTTGACTTCAAAAAAATAATTGGAATGGCTTCTGAATGGCACTCCGCAGGAGCATCGTTCTATAGCCTTTTTGAATTAGGATGAAACATGTAACTTCTAAAAGTTTATCTGGATCTTTTACCAAGACGGAAATCTGAAAAAATTAGATTGGTTTACACTCTTTACACCATTGAAGACTGATCCTAATACTTACCCAAATATGAACCATAAATGTAGCCAATAACCGTAATACTAACCCTAAAAGTGACCCCTAACCCTACACTAACCCTATAGCTTACCCCTTATCCTAATACTGACCCTCAAAGTGACTCCTAACCCTACACATTAGCTAACCCCTAAAGCTAACGCCTAATCCTAATACTGACCCTAGACCGGAAACTGTATACTTACCCTAAAAGTAATCTCTAACACTAAAACTAAACCTAATACTAGCCCTGAAACTGAACCTAAGACTAACCCTAAAACTAAAGTTCAGTACGCTGTGACAAAATGGCCATGCCAAACTGTCAGCCCTGTAAAAGGCCGCGATTAAACAGCAGCAATGAAAGCACGGGGAAGAACAGTCCGTTTCTGCCATCACAGTCCTTGCTATGGACACTCGTTTCCTTGTACGGACTCTTTGCCTGGGCAACAAGAAACCCGTGTAATTAAGTTAAAGGATCATTTTTATGCTAATAAAAACATAAAATCCACGATCAAGATGCTTCAATTCCGTGTAATATGATAATTTTTTAAAACGAGTCACTGGACAACATTCCAATATTAAAATCTGATTTTAGAAATGTTAGATCATAAAAATGCACTACAGCGGCTTCCAAAGCCAAGGAGAATATAAAGATGATATATTTGTATTTTTTTTTTTTTTGTTGGTGAAGCAGAGCCTTTTCTAACGAGGATAAAATTACATGTTAAGTAGATACATACATAGCAATTTCCATGTTCCCAGTGATTGCTTCCAAATTATATATAACGCTAGGCAACAAACCCATGAATAAAGAGCCACGCGCAAAAATGTAATGATCATGGCACGCTAAAAACTTCGGCAGAGGTGACAGCGACCACAATATAATTACCATGTGATTCGCAAGCCTCATCTTGTAATTACAAAGCTTTTAGGAAAAATGCTATGGCTTGTCATTATCTCCTGGCAATTGGAACAACACAACGATAAATCAAAAAACCAAAACATGGTTAAAAGACTCAGACTATATCAACAGATTTCTTCACCAGTATGTGAAACAGATATGTTTGTAGTCTGTGGAGGATTCTAGATATAGACGATTATCAAACATTAATGCTATTTTAACTATCCTTGTGGTGTGCGAGGGCGGTGTGTTGGCCATAGTACAAATCATGGTTTAAATTGGATATATATATATATATATATATATATATATATATATATCTTCAAGGGTTGTGCACTACGCTCCAAAATGTAACCATAAAAGTTCTCAGACTAGGCGCATTGTCGCCAAATACGTAGGCCATCCAAACAAGAACGCATGCTAACTTAGCATTATACTTTTTTTATCGAAATGGAATATTAACTCATCACCAAATCGACATTTCAGCTTCCCCTGGAGTCTTGATAATGGCTCCAGGCCTAAACCTCAATTCGGTGATTTTTCATTAAATTAGAATATTAATTTTTTGATAAGTGAACTTGAGTGCACTCTGTTGGAGTGTATATATTGAACCTCCAAGCAGACTTAAGATGGTTGACTAGTAGTTGTTTTACCATAAAAGTTAAAGAAGATAGACTGAATATGTATTTGTTCAACTCATAACCCCCAGAAGAGCTAGAGCAGTATAACGTTTTGTTTTTTTGTTTTTTCTTGCAATAAAAACATATTGCTCTCCAGCCAATTAAAACTATGGTCAGTAAATAGAGTGACTAAACCCTCTAATGTTTCATGTATACTTTATGCTAGACAAATTCCTAGCATGTATATGTAAAAAGAGTTATGTAACAAGCTACTTTTCAAGAATCTATAAATGGTCAATATGTCAAAAGTTCAAAGACGAAAGCTGCAAGTATGGCTATATCCAATTTGAGTACACCCAGTGCTGGGATCCACAGTGTTCATTGTCTAATTTTGAAATGTTACTAATTTGACATAATTGAGATCTCCAGGAAGGCACTTTCAGATAAAGATATAAATAAATTGAAATATTGTCTAACAACCAAATAAGTTAATTTGCATTTCCATCTTAAAGGACTCTGTCTATCCCCAGTTTTGTGGATTATGGGCCAACTTTCCTTGGAGTAATTATAACAAGTAAAATCATTGATTACATACACACTATAAAACTTGTAATAAAATAAAAACATTAAAACTAAAAAAATGGCGGCACAAAATTAGGAAAATGAGAGATAATGGCACATATATGGGTTCTTCTCCTCAACCCTAACTATTTGTTGCAAAGATAAAGTTGCTTTTCCTTATATATATGGCTATTAACGTACTGTAGCCAATATGTGCACTAATTGTACATATATGGCATTTGTTGATTGTAATACATACGTTATAGTTTTTTGTTTTTTATTTTCCCTTTTATAATGGCTTTGCAAAGGGCTGCATTTTTCAGGGTTAAAAGATGTACTCCGTGCTGACTATTGTGAATCTGTTGAAGCAGGTATAAATGTTATCAGACCCCCCCTCTTGGTCACAGTTTCTTGTTGGCTCAATATTGTAATTAATTTCTGCATCTGACCACACATACAAAGCTGCTTACAAATATCATGATAAATTGGATTCTCGGATAAATACAGGCTTTAGTCACTAGCTATGTAATTAGATGGCCTATTTAATAAATGTCAGCCTGACTTCTAAAACTTTGTTGTAACCTAGTCATTTTGCAATATCAGAGCACACTTGAAATCTCTATCATTAGGACTACTGTATATGTTGCAGGTTACTTCTGAAGTGGTGTAAGGGTATTGATTAGAGATGGATAAAAGCTTTAATTGTATTTTTTTTCCACTGCGATATCTTGTGTTTCGTTATAATTAATACACAACAGGAGGGGGGGTGGGGGGGGGAATCCAACATTTTCACATTTTCACATGAAAAGCATTGCAATTGAAGTTCCTGTTATGCACTGTAATTCAATGAATATTTATATATGTCATGAACAAATTTGAGTTGGGCAAATTGGTGGGATCACCACCAGCACCAACAGGATGGAAAATAAAGTAACTATCCACCAGCAGCACTCACTATAAAGTGGTGCCCACATTAGTGTATCTTCCACAAGGCACTCGCCTAGGGCGGCACCTTGCCAGAGGGCGGAATTTGCCAGAGGTTGTTAAAGCACACTTCTGGTGCTTCAAACATTTTCGCTCCCTCCCCCACCGTTCAGCAAGCTTTAACTCCTTCCAATTAATCGGGGTGATGGGGGCATGTAATGGACGTGGTGGGGGGTATGAAATGAGGATGATGGTGGCATGTAATGGGGGCATGTAATGGGGTAATTGGGCATTTAATGTGTGTGCAATTTGGGTGATGGGGCATGTAATGGGGTGATGGGGCATGTCATGGGTGTGCAACGTGGGTGATGGAGCATGTCGCAGGTGTGCAACGTGGGTGATGGGGAATGCCATGTGTGTGCAACGTGGGTGATGGGGCATGCCGTGGGTGTGCAACGTGGGGGGGGGGGAGACAAAACCAAGATACCCCACTAGGTGCCCAAGACCAGTAAATGCTGGGCTGCCACTGCTGAAATGTAACCCTGCTGGGTACAAATAACAGCATACAATATCATAAAGCTGCACCAATAGTAGTATACACTGCGTTTTAGGGCTGGCACCCTTGTCGTACCTTCTCCTTTATCTTTTCTCATGTTTCAGGATTTAAACACTTTTAATATTTCATCTATAAAACTTGCTTGACAAATTACTAGCAAATGCACAGATCAAGATGTGTCTTTCTGTGTACTCTGTTTGTTTGTTCTGCGGGGAGTACAGTCGTTTTGTATGAACACATGCTTAAGGACTCATTGTTAAACAAAGTCCTAGGAGTTTTTCTGGACTATAGTGATTATTTTGATCTATGCATTGGCAGCACAAGGTATAGTTCAATTTGTATAATGTGACAGCCATCATTAAAGGCCAGCCTATAATGGGAGCTGTAGAAAATAAAACAGCACAACCAATCTTAAATAAATACAGTCATCTCCTTAAATAAACCAGTGTCAAAAACTGGCTCAAGAGCCACTGTTTTAATAGATTAAGATGTAAAACTTTTCTGAGACTCGACAATGATTCTCTATCTCTACATTCAACTTCACAGGGGAAAAAACAAACAAATTATACCATTTACAAACCAAAGCAGGCACTGGTATTTTTTTTTTGAAAATAACACAATTAAACAGTTGTTTCCAAGTGTTGATCCCAAATGGCATTTGTTAACTAAATGTATGAACGTAATTGTCTTTTTAGAAATATTTAATCACCCTTAAAGTAAAGATTTTATTTTTCTTCTATTCATTTCCTGTGAAATACATTAATCTTTTTCTTCTTGGCCTTTCTGAATTGTATAATTACCAATTGTGTATTATCCTTTATGTTTATCTATTTCTCTAATGATAGCATTGCGATCACTAGCAAACAAATAATGAAATAGAAAAAAAAAATAATAATAATAAACTCAATTTAATTCAACTGTAGATTTACAGGATTGGGAAACAGTCGCTTGGCAAGAAAAGATTAACTAAAACAAAAGTCCCTAATCCATTTAGAGGAATGGACTACAAACTTCACATCGGAATTTCCCAACAGAAAACCACATCTGTACGTTTGGCTGTAACATTTATAATCCACGATTGACGCTGCTGATTAATTGACCTATTAATTTGGCTAAATCGAGTACATTGCGTTTAACAAACTTATTAATCGCCTAAAATATAAAATATGCTTCAGAACTCAACAGATCATTAGTGAATTAAATCGTGATGCTGATGGAACCGGAATGAGTAAACTTTCCTAGACAAGTTAAAAAATGTAGTTAATTGGATGGCACAATTAACTCTTGTTTCACAGTCAAGCTTGATCAACATGTCATCGATGGTGTTTGGTAGTCAAATTATTTTAATTAAACAAGGGATTTAAAATGTATCTCTGCAAGTGAATGTGCCCAATGTGGTTGGCATATACAGGGAGTGCAGAATTATTAGGCAAGTTGTATTTTTGAGGATTAATTTTATTATTGAACAACAACCATGTTCTCAATGAACCCAAAAAACTCATTAATATCAAAGCTGAATATTTTTGGAAGTAGTTTTTAGTTTTAGCTATTTTAGGGGGATATCTGTGTGTGCAGGTGACTATTACTGTGCATAATTATTAGGTTAACTTAACAAAAAACAAATATATACCCATTTCAATTATTTATTTTTACCAGTGAAACCAATATAACATCTCAACATTCACAAATATACATTTCTGACATTCAAAAACAAAACAAAAACAAATCAGTGGCCAATATAGCCACCTTTCTTTGCAAGGACACTCAAAAGCCTGCCATCCATGGATTCTGTCAGTGTTTTGATCTGTTCACCATCAACATTGCGTGCAGCAGCAACCACAGCCTCCCAGACACTGTTCAGAGAGGTGTACTGTTTTCCCTCCTTGTAAATCTCACATTTGATGATGGACCACAGGTTCTCAATGGGGTTCAGATCAGGTGAACAAGGAGGCCATGTCATTAGATTTTCTTCTTTTATACCCTTTCTTGCCAGCCACGCTGTGGAGTACTTGGACGCGTGTGATGGAGCATTGTCCTGCATGAAAATCATGTTTTTCTTGAAGGATGCAGACTTCTTCCTGTACCACTGCTTGAAGAAGGTGTCTTCCAGGAACTGGCAGTAGGACTGGGAGTTGAGCTTGACTCCATCCTCAACCCGAAAAGGCCCCACAAGCTCATCTTTGATGATACCAGCCCAAACCAGTACTCCACCTCCACCTTGCTGGCGTCTGAGTCGGACTGGAGCTCTCTGCCCTTTACCAATCCAGCCACGGGCCCATCCATCTGGCCCATCAAGACTCACTCTCATTTCATCTGTCCATAAAACCTTAGAAAAATCAGTCTTGAGATATTTCTTGGCCCAGTCTTGACGTTTCAGCTTGTGTGTCTTGTTCAGTGGTGGTCATCTTTCAGCCTTTCTTACCTTGGCCATGTCTCTGAGTATTGCACACCTTGTGCTTTTGGGCACTCCAGTGATGTTGCAGCTCTGAAATATGGCCAAACTGGTGGCAAGTGGCATCGTGGCAGCTGCACGCTTGACTTTTCTCAGTTCATGGGCAGTTATTTTGCGCCTTGGTTTTTCCACACGCTTCTTGCGACCCTGTTGACTATTTTGAATGAAACGCTTGATTGTTTGATGATCACGCTTCAGAAGCTTTGCAATTTTAAAAATGCTGCATCCCTCTGCAAGATATCTCACTATTTTTGACTTTTCTGAGCCTGTCAAGTCCTTCTTTTGACCCATTTTGCCAAAGGAAAGGAAGTTGCCTAATAATTATGCACACCTGATATAGGGTGTTGATGTCATTAGACCACACCCCTTCTCATTACAGAGATGCACATCACCTAATATGCTTAATTGGTAGTAGGCTTTCGAGCCTATACAGCTTGGAGTAAGACAACATGCATAAAGAGGATGATGTGGTCAAAATACTCATTTGCCTAATAATTCTGCACTCCCTGTAATAATGATCCAGCCATGATACTGGAAAGTAATTTGGGGCATTGATGGCACTGTAAAATGTGAATTGGGGCCATGGGTACATGGTGGACATTAGCTGGACATTGTACAGACAATTCAATGATGTTCTATGGACCTTCGTGCCATAGATATATTCCCTTTTCGAGGCACCTTTTAGAAAGGAAGGGGTGGAGCCTGAATAGGAATGAGTGTGATAAATGAGGGCTCGGAAGGTGAGTTTAGAAAGGACAGCATAAAACTTATGCACCTATACACCACTATTTGATGACCACAACTTCTGATTTCTACTAATGCTTGCTTCTAACCCTTTGTTCAGTGATGATCTGTGATTCTGCATTAGAAGGTTCCTAGAGAGCTGCCGATGGTCAACAAGTAGAACATCCCATGGTACTAGAGGTTCTTTGAGAACCCGTATCTCCCAAGAATGCAAATGACCACCAATAAAACTTTTGGTTTTAGGGGCGTGTGTAGGAGAGTGTGAAGGCAATTCAAACTATGTCTAGGTATTCTATGCACACAGACTAATTTAGAAGCACATGTACCATAATGTAAACATGTTTTTATTGAGGGTTGCTGCAGGGCTCTGTCCGACCCTTATACATACCAATCATGGAGACCTTTTTGAAAGTAGGGATGTAATGGAAAGAAAGGGGTAAATGGGAACTCTTTGTAGGTATGAGATTGTTATGATGGTTTGAAATCTCACTGATCCCCAGGGTATTAAAGGGTACGTTTTTCACATACTTTTTACTCAAATCGTTCTATCTCCTAAAAAGTACAAATAAAAAGTAATAGATGCATTGCTGTTGCTAAAGAAACCATCCCACCCATCTCTCCAAGTCCAGTTATTGGCTGAATTGAGCGGCCCTGGTGAATTTGATTTTTATATAAAACGACCTGGATAACTGTACATTGTTTACAAGTAATAGGGGCATTTCACATATATTAGAAACTAAGAGAAAATACGCTAAGTGAAACTACGCCATTATGGAATTAATGGTACCAAGCGTCTTGCGGAAAAATGATCCTTCATGGGTCATTTTGTAAGATAACTAAACAAAACAAACAACATTTCTCCATCAAATACTACATACTGAGTCTATCTGTGGCTAGGACATAAATGACAGGAAATATGCTTACATTGTAAAGTACCATACACCTTTTAATCAGCTGCAGATATATTGTCTCTGGTATAGAGAGAGATAAAGATAAGAATATTCTGCACTCCAAAGTTTATTTCCTCACAGCAACACATAAACCACAGTGGGTTAATCTCAAGCCTCCTTGAGAAAACCTGGAGAAAAACCTATGGGGTTGAGAAGACAAAGCGGAGCGGGCACAAGTGGTTAACCTGTCGAATAAACTTAGAACATGCCGAACATCACCATTTTTTTGGTGGAGAGTTTGCTAATTGGCTCTCATTTGACTGTCTGCTCTTTGGGATTGAGTTAGATCGGCAGATATTTACCTTGTTTCATTGATTGTATTGCCTGTGATAGCCTGAGAATCTAAAATCCAAGGGGCATATCTCAAACTATTTTCCTGGCTAACTGTGATTGAACATCTTGACATCTGCTAATGTCCTATGATATATACAATGTAATTACCTCTGCCGTTACCAAACAGCAGAGCATTTAAAAAGAAAAGAAAAGAAAAGCTCTTTTCCGTTACAATTTCAGATTACGTCCCTGGTTTCTATCTCCAAACGGAATTTATAGCCGTAGACGGAGGTGAGGCAAATGAGAGTTTATAAACTCAACCCTTTATTGACTTCTCAGATTGTTGGGGGTTTTACCGTGACAAATGCTAAATTACAACCGTCTATTATCTTTTATTGAAAAATAGAATGAAAGAGAAGAAAGCTTGACATGTTCATCTTCACAGATTTAAAAAAAAGAATTGGCAGAATAATTGATATGCAGTATCAGTCGACGGCTTGCGTAGGCTTCTGTGGAAACAAAGCTTGTTTCATAGCTGACGATGTCTTAAATCTTTCCATGTTCTTGAAATATTTGCCAATTAAAAATAACATATTACAAATGTTAAAAAAAAAATAAAAAAAAACACAATGACTTTCAAAATAATGCTTAGAGTCCCTACATCGTGGATTCTTAAAGTTACTCATCCTTCACCTTAATAGACGCCTCACACACGGGTGGGCATGTAGTAAACATTAAATCACCCGACATGTCTTGACAGACACATTTCTGACTTTGAGAAGGACCTTTTCTGATGACATAGAAAATCAGGAGGTGGACATCTTTGGTGAGTTGAGTCAGGTCTTCTTTCATCTCACCCAATATTCTAAACGTGTCTGCCCCCTGATAGATATAGCCACGTCAGGGGCAGAAATCTTGTACAGAATATAGCTTTTGTTGGGACGAAGATCTGACCCATCTAACCCAACATATCAGTCGACTTCTAGATCTATACAGAGCAGTGAGGGCTCGATTGATTGTTATTATTTCATTAAAGCATTTTTATTTAAATACCGACCCTGATGCAACTTTTCAATTAACCTTTTTTGTTTACCAACAGAGGCCATAAATAGACAATGGTTATCACCTGATTCTTTAGCTCAACAGTTGCCTTCTTATTCCTTACTGTTATATTACTGTATTCGATGACATACATAGGAGTGATTATTTTAGCATGTGGCGTGTACAGTTGCCTACAGACTTGTAACACAGATGCCAGTTGCAAGTCTAATGTAAAAGAAACAAAGAGCACCACACATTGGTCATGATAGACTAGCAATCTCTGATGGTGAGTGAGGGAGTGAGAAGTAATTATGTCTACACAAATAAACCCTAGGAGATGGGGCGGAGGATATAAAAAAAAAAAATCTTTGTAAAATCTAATTACCATACAGCGCTGTGGGTTTTAACCTTGACCAAGTGTAGACCTGATTTACGCTCAGTCATAAAAGCCCAGAGAGGTGAGCAGTACTCAGAGGAACTGGATGGCACAAGGACGGTCTCTCAGGGCTGGATATGCTTGACCCCAAAGCTTGCACTCAGACATTCATCAGCGAGAAGGTCTGCTAATGACTTGTGTGGCAGGAGGAAGTGTTCTACTGAACGGATTCCTGCGTATTGTGAAATTGTTAATACGTTGAAATACAGCCTCATCCATGATCTGAGGGGGATTATGAGGTGGTAACGAGGGGCTTACAGTGCCAATGAGAGTATTTCTTGCTTACGTTTGACCTTCTAATATCCAGCAATGCATGTTAAAGCAGAGGCTATTATAGAGACAAATCAGGGAAAGATCCCTTTCAGCTTTTCAAATTCAGAGTCTGAGCCAATCAAAAGAGGAATTGAGACTTAAAAAGCATGCAATGTTCTAGGCAGCTAGTTCACTAGTCATCCATGCACTGTGCATTAACCACACACTGCTCAGTGTTCAAACATGTTTTACCCAGCTTTTACCTATACACTAGTATGCAAAATGTATGTCAATTAAGAATGAGGTGCCCAAGTGGGAGAGTTTAATTACGTCTTTGAGAGAGACAAGTAAGGTCTTGCTCAGCCTGCTGGCACTGAACAAGTTAAAAATGCCTACACAACTAGCTTGATCAGTTATATTACTCCCACAGTGTATATCTGGTCCCAGGAAATCCATGTTTGTAATCCCAGGTAAGGCACTTTACCCACAAACACTGAAAGCTCACCAGTGGCTTGGGAAGTTTCCACCAACGTATTATGTTTTGGTATACTGTTATGTAATACCCACGTTCAACAGTTCTACAAGGTCTTTCATGTTTCTATGAGTATCGAGTAGTGTGTTATAATATAAAAGCATGACAAAAAATGACATGGTCATGTACATTAAAAACAAAAAGGGTTATTGAAACATCAATGTAGAGATGCCAAAGTTACTGGACTAGGCTTCCAAAAATTTGTTTACAAAATGAGAAAGTGCCACACTCAAAAACACAAGAAATATATACATCATTTCCCTATATGATATCATTTATTGTGCCAACGTTTCAGAATATAATGTGTGCTTTTGTCAAGACACGAGAACACACTCATGGCTAAGAAATAATGCATGTCTGAACTGCCGAAAAAAATGCCAACATTTCAACCCATTACTTGGGCTTTGGTCAAGGCGTGTGAACACACAAACGGCTCCAAAAATTCAGACGTGAATTTATTGAGCAGTTTATTGTGCATTCTCATATCCTGACAAAAGCCAGAAATATGGGTTAAAATATTGGCACTACTAGATGTTGACAATTTAATATTTTCATGTATTTCTGAGTGTGCCCTGTTCTCTTACAATCTAATGTAAAAGCATCAGACGTCTTATCAAATGTAGTATTGTATTATTTTGCATGTGGACAAGAACCACATAGTATTGCCTTTTTTCTTGTATCCCCAATATTTCATCCATCTGTTAAGATCCTTGCAGAACTAAGCTTCCCTAACCTCCTTAGGACAACGTCTACGAGTTCCTCACTTTAGAACTTGACCACTATCTGTAGCAGGTTGGAGGACATCACTAAAGTGTATTGAGCTGGGAGGTTTTGGAATTCCAACCTGTCCATACAGTCTGCGGCACAAAATCTGGTTTGTATTCACAGAAAGCATTTTTGATATTCTTTGTAAAGATTTGTTCGTCACAGACCCAAGGACAGAGGAACATGATCATAGATTCAATCCATGCCACTAATTGTTCAGCCACTACATAGTTATAGCTTGCTTGACCTCATTTAATATTGGGCATTACAGCAAAATGTTTCATGACATTACCGAAATATTTCCAACCTTCCAGTCCTGAAACTTCTACTCAATCACATTCTCCGAGTTTTTTTTTGTGTTTTTTTTTTTTTACATCAAACGTTTCAATAAAAAAAATGTATCCGTCATTATATATCTGTGGTCTAGAGAACACTAACTATACTGTCGAGTGTTTTAATCGTTTACAATTGAGGTTGAATTGAATTTTATTTAAAAACTCCAAATTAGACTAATAAAATAATGGTGGAGAATATTAATTAAACTCTCTAATATTTATACATTTTTCCTTACATGCTCTCCAGTAGTTTTATACGACTTTTTCGAGCAACCTTCTAACCTTGTTCAACTGGTGGGTGAATATAACCCAGTTGCTGATGTCAGTAAGTGCACTAAGGTCCTATATTAGGCTGACATCAAAGCAGGGAAAGCATCCAAGCATCTTGGCCTATGAAAGCTCAGTTATAAACCACAACTGAAATGCAAAAGGATTAAGTTGGGGCTTCAGGTCAGACAATGTGGTGTTGGGTAAAACTCTTAGAAGGGTTCCTGATGGTGAAACTTTGGACCTACAATACTGCCGTTTTAGAAGTGTAATTACTCATTTGTAGCAGGGAAAGGAGAATTTCAAGAGCAATCGCAAGTGAGACAGCTCAGTATGCTAAAACACCATCTGTGGAATCCCTTCAACCCTCAGGTTTGCAGTTCAATTCATCTTAGCTTTACATCCTTTTGAGGTAGCTAAAATGAGGACCATTACATTGGCAAAAAGTAACATTCCCAGAGAATATGTGAATTAACGTTTTTTCTGGTTAAACACTCTCTGACAGTCACTAACTACTTTTTTTTTTGTGTTTACTCTTGATCTCGAATGACCTCTTTGCCATGTCCCTATTGGTTAAAAGAATGGCAACTCTCCAATCTAGTTACTTCGCTTGCAAAAGGATCCCGGAGTTGGGGACATCAAATCAATAAAACGCACCAAACAACCACCGCATCTTACGTTAGCCCTGTATCAACTTAGATTTTATATAACAGTAAAAATGTAAAGACATATGGACTAAGTCAGTAGCTCAAAGGACAACTCTAGAAAAGAATTAACTTATGTTTTATTGAATGACTGCATTAAGTATAGAAAATTCATCTAGAAATAATTTAATGAAGAAAGTAATGCACTTTTTTTAAATCCCTGTTTGCTCCAAATAGATCTAACTGGGAGCAGCCATGTTGTTTAGAATCTTTGGTTAAATCTGTCAGATTGTATTACAAACAACATGTCTGCTCCCTGATAGAGCCATCCAGTGTAAAGAAGGCTCAATACAGTTCTTTATGTGTACTCTTTCTATTTAAAAAGGCTTCACTTGATGCAAACTCTCTCATTCCAACATTACATTTACCCTTTACATTCCAGACAACTGCACAACTGCCCTGTGCACTTCACTGGCACTTAAATGGTTAAAATCAAAAGGATTTAACCCTTCACCCTCTGTCTCTCTCCCTGTGTATCTAGATCAGCGTCAACTTGTTGGTTTTGTTTCCCCAAAATGTATTAGGTCTCATTTCTCTCGACTTAACCACATTCTCTCTAGTTCAATAGAAATTGGAAGGTTTTTTATAAAACCAGTTCACCCTCCTCACAAACTCCCCCCCCCCATCCCCTCCCCAGGCATGTCCCCCTGATTTTTTTTTTGTATTGTCTATAAATGTTCTGGGACAATAATAGGGCCCTGCCACACTGTAAAAAGCCAAGGCAGAATTACAAGGCCTTTGTTAAAATCCAATATAATTTGCTGCACAACAGCTGTAAAACAAAGAATTAAGTTAGTATGTCCCTGAGCACCCAGCCTGTCCTAAGGGATAATTCACTGTGGTAGAGCATAGCAATTTACTGTTCTAGATTCAAGGCACTGGCTTGTTCGCGCAATAAGACTATCTAATTGCCAGCACTGGGTTTTAATGGAAGACAGCAAACGGTGCAGTGAAGCATAGATACATACCTTGCACAATATTAGTTTTCCACGGCTTTGCGCCCCAGGTGAAGCAATGGGTCTGTATTCCTCGCATAACAGATATCTACTTGGGGAGATATTTCTTATACAGCATAGTGAAAAAAAAAGAAACACAAAGGAGAGGTTGCCAAGGATAACTGTCTCGGTATGTTCCCAAAAAAGAATTTGGACAATTTGTTAACCCCTGGGACAAACGAGGTGGACACATTTTAGACTGACTCAGGGTTTGAGGGATTAACTCAATTACAATCATTACACAGGATTCTACCAAAGAGAAGAATTGTCTTAGCAACTCCTTTTATGTCTAGAGAAGAGACGGTTATCCAAATGTTCTTGTGCGATATTGTCACTTGTGGAATAGGTGACTCATTTCATTTGACCTTAGTTGCTCAATGTAACCAGTAGGAAAAGGAGGGTGATCTTATGATAAGTTAGTCCACTTAGCTCAGATACAAATGAAGAAATGTTTACTCATTATTATCATTATTATTTATTACTTTTATTAGAAGGTGGCCATGTTATACTCCAGAGGAGTTGCGTCTCTGTTTGAAAATGAAATATATATTTTGGGACATTCTTTCTAATTTTACCTTATCTTATTTTGTGTCTGATGATTTTCCACACAGGTCAAAGTATCCGATCAAAGCCACTGTAAAACTGACCATGTGCTTGCGACATACTACTGACCCCGGTAGCCAACGATCTCCTTGCCATGGAGAATAAATAAAAATATATAAGGAATCTGGTTGACACTAAGGCAAGTTAATTTAAAAGCGCCACATCAGAGATGGAAGTGATCGCCAGGGACGAGTCCAAGGTTCCGAGATCTCATTCCGGCATCCCGGCTATGGCATTGTGAAGAAATAAAAAAAACAAATCCCATATTGTCTAAGGGAGGAATTCGGAACTAACAAAGGCTCAGCCTTGCTGGAATTAAAAAAAAAAAAAAAAAAAGCTCTGTACGATTCTCCCCTACCTCTAAAGCATTTTCAAAGAAGGTCGTTTGAAGACGAAAGGGAAGATGAAGTTGTGTTCACATAGACAAGTGTTCTGTGACCTTATGCTAATTAATGGAATTCACTCAGTAGATGACTCATACCGATTTCTTCCTGTTATGCCTGTTGATTCATATTTCCCCTGCCTTCCCGATTTTGCAGCTGTATTATTAAAAGCATTTGCTGGAGGACGACCCTCCCGCTGAAGTTATTATTTTTTTTTTTTTTGGTAAAGTTGTATTTATAATTAGCATTGAGTCACCCCTGAGCATAAACACAGACGTCTTCACCTTGCCATGACTTTTTGATTTAATGCCACGCACGATGCTTAAATGTAAGTCTCGCCAGAAGTGACTTTGGAGGAATCGCAAAAAAAAAAGGTTTTTTATTACAACCCCTTTTAAATGTGTATTCTTGGCTCTGACATGCATTACACATGCAACAAATATAGATCTCCCCCGGACGCCAATCTCGGTCGTGATCTGCAAGACGCAGCTGCAATGGCTCTATCATTTGCATTGATAATGGCAGACTTCGAAACATAATAAGTACACATTGTGGCTCCTGGGTTTTATGGTGATGGAGACATGCTCGTTTAGACATAGACGAGGATGGTTGGAGTAGGTCATTGACAAGTGCATTTGGTGCAAGCGTTTCGTCTTAGGACTGTTTTCTTTTGAAGTGGTCAAGGGTCAACGTTTGGAGAAAAGTGGGCGTATCTGTAGAAAAGCTTTGTCAAAGTTGGCCAAATATTTAAAGATTTTTTTATTATTTTTTTAATATTATGTAAGTGATTTTTGATGATAAGCCTACTGGGGGCCAGACACCGATTTCTTTTCTCTACCTCTTTTGCTTATACTCAAGCCTTTTGTCTTTTTTTGTCTGCTCTGTGGCATATATTAGTACATGTTTAATGCATATTAATCATAATCAATAAAGTGCTTAATAAAAAATAAAGTTTTTTTTTATTATGTATTATTGTTTTTTTTTTTTTTTAGCCCGGCTCGAAGACTTTGACAAATGACCCCTTGGAACATTTCTGAATGTGCCTCCTAGGAACGTAAGAATAATGTCTGTGTAAGACAGTGATATGTTACCTCACCGCTGTATATTGAAGGGCGAGCAAGTTCTAAGTAACCAGTCATTGTAACATATTACCACAGACATAATAAATTCACCTCGGTGTGGCACATATTAGCTGTGCCGTTAACCCGCGCCGTGCTGGTAATGGTTAAACACAGAAAGGCCGGGGTTTTTAGGAGTCTTTTTAAACAGGAACGAGCCATATGTAAATATTAATATCGCGAAGACACACTAATTTATGGCTGTGACATTGAGGGTAATAATTGCCTTGATTCTAGATGAGGGGAGAAGCAGTCACTGCTGCATTTTGACAACAGTAATATAATTGGCCAATGCCGCTGACAGCTTGACA
Source organism: Pelodytes ibericus (assembly GCA_036172795.1). Lineage (NCBI taxonomy): Eukaryota > Metazoa > Chordata > Amphibia > Anura > Pelodytidae > Pelodytes > Pelodytes ibericus. The sequence goes on along the minus strand of CM069860.1, from coordinate 213,890,738 downwards.
CATTCTGCTCAGACAGCGGTGCATATGACAGAAAATCCAAAATGTACACACAGTCAAAGAGCATACAAATGAGACTGGAGAAGTCTGTGTTAAAGGTAAGCTTCCTGAACTGGATGCAACCTAGAGCTTTCCATCTCCCCACCCCAAAAAAAAAACAAAAAAAAAAACAAAGCAAAGTCATTCACTCGTCTGATAAAGTGTCTAGGGAAATCAGGCTTATGAGTCTGTACCCGCGCAGAATCCTATCATCACCAAGGGGAATGTGAAACGCGTTGCAGTATAGGGGTTAAGATATGCTTTGTGAAAATCCACAGTCACAAAATTAGAGTAAAAACTGTGGAACGTCTTTGCTTCTTTATTTAGGAGAATAACATATAATTGTCTGTCAATAACGGTGAATCTTAGAGGTTCTCCACTCACCCTATGGGTCCAAGAGGTCTGGTATGGGCTGTTCAGCATTCCTGCCAGTTAAATGATGAACTATCCATCTCTAGAAATCTCGACCAATTTTTTTTTTTTTATTGTTACCTGATAATTTGCACTACAGATGCTGATAGAAAGTGTCTATATTGATTGGATTATAATAATGTAAGATGCCGACAGACAGCAAGACAGGCAGGTAGGCAGGCAGATAGGCAGGCAGATTAAGACAGGTAGACAGACAGACAGGCAGGCAGACAGACAGACAGACAGTCAGGCAGCCTGGTAAACAGGCATGCAGACAGACAGGGAGACAATAAGGAAGGCGGGCAATCAGACAAGCAGACAGGCAGGGAGACAGGAAGGCAGGCAGGCAGACAGACAGGCAGTCATACAGGGAGACCGACAGACAGGCATGCAGGAAGACAGACTGGCAAACAGACAAGCAGACAGGCAGAGATGAATAGCAACAGACACAATGATATACCAACGAACAAGCATGAATACAGATGAACAGATAGACAGACAGGATACATCAGACCTTGTACACAAGCTGTGAGTATTTGCCATACTATCCAGACAGACAGGCAGACATACGAGCAGACAGTCAGACAGGCAGATAGGCAGGCAGGCAGGCAGACTGGCAAACAGACAGGCATACAGACAGGGAGACAAAAGGGCAGGCTGGCAACCAGACAGGGGGGGAGACAGGAAGGCAGACAGATAGACAGGCAGTCATACAGGGAGACCGACAGACAGGCAGGCAGGCAGGCAGACAGATAGACAGGCAGTTATACGGGGAGACCGACAGACAGGCAGGCAGGCAGACTGAAAATCAGACAAGCAGACAGGGAGAGAGGCATAGCAACAGACACAATGACGTATCAACAGACAAGCATGAATACAGATGAAGAGATAGACAGACAGGATAAATAAGACGTTGTACACAATCTGTGAGTATTTGCCATACTATCCAGACAGACAGGCAGACAGACAGACGGGCTGGCAGACAGACAGAGAAGCAGGCAGACTGTCAAACAGACATGCAGACATACAGGAAGGCAGGCAGTCATACAGGGAGACAGACAGGCAGGCAGTCATATAGGGAGACAGACAGGCAGGCAGTCATACAGGGAGACAGACAGACAGGCAGTCATACAGGGAGACAGACAGACAGGCAGTCATACAGGGAGACAGACAGACAGGCATGCAGGAAGGCAGACTGGCAATCAGACAAGCAGACAGGCAGAGAGACATAGCAACAGACACAATGATATACCAACAGACAGCATGTATGTTTACCGACGAACAGATAGATAGACAGGACAAATCAGACCTTGTACACAATCCATCCTCTTTTGCAAAGAATTTACTTGGAAAATATTTTTCTCTAAATAATGGAGTACAAAAAAAACGAAAATGTAATTTTTCCATTGTACATATTTTGTAACAATGGTGAAAGGTCATAGCTCTGTACTCGTTTATTATTTTTAAATAGTATTAGCTTCAGTTTAAACGCACCTTTGTTGGTTGGCTCCCGAAGGACGGGGGAGGCAGAGGGTGCGCCGGTTCCAGACAGTTGGGAACAAAGCAACAAAGCAATGCAGTGATTGAAAGGTAACATTTTTTTTTTTTTTTGTATAGAGCCGGCACAGAATGTGTCCTTCATAGGATACAAAGAGATTTCAGGGAACTTTTCTCTCCAGTAAACTGTACAAACCCTCTGTCGTTGCTTGAAGGCAGCCAAAGGCTAGTACCTTATATCATCATTAGTCTGTGAGAACATGTGATGTGTGTTCCAATTTACCAGTGGGATTGGATAGATGGCTGTGTTGAAAGAAGCAATATTCCGGCAGCAGAGCTTCCAGTGACTTCATTCCCCACTTCATTGCCACCAGACTCCGATGGCACAGCCTTTATCAATGTATAATTGCCAATACCCTTGTAAAGAACAAGTTGGGTCAAGAAAATAATCAGATTCTTGTGGAAATAGGCTACGATGGCGAATAAGAACCAATGCGCCCAACCTATCTATCCCAAAGCTCACGGCACTTCTAGAATCCCTTGCGACACTCAAGACATCGTCTGAAGTATTGTTTTTTTGTAACTTATAAACTATGATGATCCCTTTTGTTTTATCAGACCCTTTAGCTAATAAACATGTACTCTGGCTTGTGTAAAAAAAAGTTTAAAAAAAAAGATCAATATGATAAAAAAAAAAAATACATCTGGACGATTAAAGCAAAAATTAGCCTTGGGGGTCTAGATTTTGGCATTTCTTTCTCTCAATGGAGCCAAGATGAAATGCAGATGCTCCTTCCACAAGTGCGTGAGTGTCCAGGGTAACAACTTAAAACTTATGGACCATTAAGACTGTCCTATTTTTAACTACAATATGGACATCAAAGCTTGAGTAGAAATTGACTAGCACAACTTTAGATTTAAATCTGTTTTTGATCACAATTTTATTGCTTTAGAACAATTTACCGTTACATTTTTGTAGATATTTTGCTCGCCTATCTTTTTAAAAAAATAAAATGTGTTTACATTATAACATTGATGATAGTGTCAGCCTTTCCATCCAATGCTTCCCGTCACCCTTGAACTATGACAGACCAACATTTGCACAATGAGATATTTACTGCGATCGCTGAAGGTCTACAGAGCTGAGCTGTCTACAAAAAGGTAAAAGGGAGATTAAAGGAGCTCAAATAAGAGGCTATTGTATGTGACACATTGTTTGATGCACAAAAGAAAGAAATGACCCTATAGAGTGGAAAATCATAAGGTAGAAGCATCCTACTACTGTACTACTATACAGAAAACAGAATGAGATGCTTTCTACCATGAAACTATTCAAAGAACCTATTCGCAGATAAGACTTTATAAAATGCTTGGCGTATTTCTTGCAATTGGTGATTTTTTACAAAAGAGCAAATCTGGGGGGAAAGTTTAAAGAGTGGAACAATCAGTATTGGCTTCCATTGTGATCACTTCACTTTTTGAATGTGCCCCAGGAATTTATCTTTAAATCAATCTAATAGTATACTGTTGATTGTAAGGGGCAGCTGATAAAAAAATAAAATAATCCAGTCTTCATGGGGAAGGATTTAGCGAATGTATTACTTAGAAACACATAAGTTCAACCAACAGAAAAAAAAGAGAAAATGTAAAAAAAAAAAAAAAAGAAAAGAAAAAAAAATGTGAAAAAAGAGAGAAAAAAAAAAAGGGAAAAAAGAGAAAATACTAAGAAAAAAAGAGATATTGAGATAGAGAGCGTGGCAAGGAAGAATAGGGAAAGATTAACCCACATTACACCAGTTCAAACTAATCCAGTCTTTAATTACAGAAATAGAAAAATGTGGAAAAACATATGAGTTTATTGAATTATTTAAATTTCCAACAAATCTCTCTATTGGAATAGTGTTTGACCATCGCTTTCTTGAACTGCACATGGGCTGAATTAGACAGTGACAGTAATAACTCCCAAGACACCAGTCTATCAAGCAGACACAGGTTTCATAATGGAAGCAGAAAATTAATGTTAATCATTTTTAAAGGACAACTGTCGGCAAAAAAAATGAAGCTATGTTTAATTGAAAGTCTGCATCAAGTGTAAGCATTTTAAATAGCTATACTTTAATAAGAGAATACAAATTAAGTACCATATTGATCCCTCTCTGCTTGTATATTTCTACTAGGGGGCGGATACTTTGTTTTAGAATCTTGGATCAAATCTTCTTAAATCTGCCCCAAGATTCTAAGCAAGATGTCTGCTCCCTGATAAAGCTATAGAGAGCAAAGAGGGCTTGATAAGGTACTTTTTTTTTGTATTCTTTCATTAACACATTTCTATTTAAAATCTCAACCTCAGCAGATTTTTTTTTCCCGATAGTTGTTCTTTAAGGGTAATGAAAGTGTGTGTGGAACGCTCTACGTATTACCACTGCATTGTGTGTTACTTGTTAGACGACATATGCATGTAAGGGGTAGACCAGAGTATCTTCCCATATAAGAGGGCTTGTTTATAAAAACAAATGCCCTATGCACCTATTATTAAATTAAAGCTCGTACAGTTCTCCTGTAGTTTCACATTGAAAATTATTTTACAGGAACCTTTCAATTCAGTGACATCCAACACAGAGAACTCGGAGAGGTAAGCAGGGCTGTTACCGATTTTTGGAGAGGCATGATGCAGCACTTGGGGGGGGGGGGAATTGGGCCACCCTAAAGACTAGACAAAGATAATAGTTGTTGGCCGATTATAAAGAAAAACAAACAAACCCAACAAACAATACAACACAAGAACAGTTTATAGAAACTGTAATACAATCTGCTTCAACAGAAGACGTTCTTTTGTTATTGATATTAAGCAAATGCATTACATAAAACGATCAAGATTGTCCTTGAATGAGCTGGCACTTTGAAAGCACTCAGTGCAGTGTGTCGGAATGTTGTTGGCTCTCGATGGAATTAATGTGACTTCCATTTTTTTGAACGGTAACATGGACATTATCGCCTGAAAAACAAGACTGCTTTCTGTGTTAACCATTTAAAACGGTTTGAGCTGCGGCCGTGCCCAAAATCAGGAAACGTCTGACACTAGTGGGGAGAGGAGAGACAGCAGGAGAGCAGAGAAACGGTAAAAAAATAGGGAGGCGTTTGTCCTCTAAAGTCTGGAGGGTCATTAATCTGGAGCGTAACAGGTGAAAGACATGCTGGACAGAAAGACCCTTGCAAATGAAAATCTGTTCACATTAATTGCTTATCACTGATTAACTTCGTCATCAGAAGACAAGCGAACAGATCGTCGACATCTGGATTCCTCTAAGGGTAATCTGTTTTTTACCCTTTTGCCTTTCTGGTTAGTCTTCTCCCCATCTGAATGTTTATAATTAATGTTACAAATAAAACAATTAAAAAATAAAAACCTGGGTGTTCAGATTACATCCTAACGCAAATCCGAGTTTAGCACTAATATACATTCACGTACGGAAATTAAATAAGTTGGCCAAGGAAAATTCAAATGATACCAGAACGTTTCAATATTTTATTTAGACAAAAAACAAAGGTGTGGGATGCCTCTCAGCGAGAAAGGGCAAAGGCTGAAATAGACGCCCCCTATAGGTTGTAACCTACTCGGGAGAGGAATCACCGTTTTTTGTTCGCTTGCACCATTACAGAGGAAACCTCTCCATTAGGCCAAGTGTCATCTTGGCCGAATATGGTTGATTTAGCTTGGCTTGTTTGGTTTCTAACCTATCAATGTTGAAAAACAGATATTCTTTAGAAATCATATTACACACAAAAAAAAAGCACGCCCTCAGTACAGAGCACAAAAGGGGAATTGCAGACTATGCTAGCCTTCCTACAAAAACTTCGAATCTGGAAGGAGTGGGGGACAGAAGACACGTGGTGTGTGAAAAAAACAGGTGGGGGGACATTTTTGAAGTCTTCACACATGACTGTATTTAATATAATGTTTGATCTTTGGATACTAAGTATGGCCCTTGTAGGATCACCACTGACTTGCCTCTTTCTCTTTACTCACAGTATAAGGGATAAAAACCAGGAATATTACGTGTGGTTACATTTGTGGTACAATTACCCTAGATCGGTATCTTTGACAACTGTTTATCAACAATACATAACCCTGCTTCTTTTCAACCCAAATCAGTTTGTGTCTGATCTTGAACAAAGAACGGACGTGGTCAGGAAAGCCTAATTTGGGGAGATTTTTGACAGTTTCTCTGAGACGATAACACATAAATAACACGGTAAGTAAACACGAGTGTCCCTCTTTGACAACACACTTTTCACGCATTGGATTTCGTGTTTGGCCTCCGTTAGACAATCTTGTCTGCTTTACATTAGACATGCTTTTCTCGGCTGGGGCGTTAAGTTTCTTGCTGGCTACGTGCGACCATTAAAAGAGCATTTAAGTGCTTTACACATTGAATGTGGGAAGAGCTTTGATGGAAGCCAGTGTGACCTCAATGCGTGTTATCTTGGCATCTTGCTCCCTGGCCTACCTGTCTCTTGACAGCTCCCTGAGAAGATGCTGCTATATTTATAGCTTTGGGAATAGCCCATGTGATTGTAATCACTTAGGGGGGAAAACAAAGTCATCTCTTGGCTATCCCCACGAATGAGACACTCTGTACCTTCTCTGGTGAGACTCCTATGTAGACATCTTGAAGGTAATTTATTGCAGACTAGACTTTCTACAACATAATATTTTTCAGCAGTGGCCCTGCTCCCTTTTAATATGAATTAGCATTTCAATGTGTCTAAAAAAAAAACATTTATAGCACAGTGCTGGCCAAATAATAATAATAATAATAATAATAATAATAATGTTATTACATTCCTATTCAACAAACCACATTCTGTTCCATCGTGCCATACATTAAAATAATTACATTTGTCATTCTGTATGAACAGTTTACAATATGGGGAGTACTTGCACATAGGAAATAGCATTTTATCGATGCACCCATATATGTGTTTGAATATACATTCAGAATAGTCATAAAAAAATGAAAGGATAAACTCAATATGCGCCAATATACAGGCCGTAAATTGTAACTTGGAAGTCCGGAACAATTCGGGGCACATACGGGACAAATTATGACGCGAATGTTGAGCTACCCAATATTCCCCAATGTGCCCCCAAATAGGTCTGTAATTTGTAAATCAGAAGATTCCTCACCAATAGTTTCTGAATCCTAATGCCACGGACATATGCCCTAACTGCAATTGCAGCCTCTGTCCCTTCCCTTCTGGAGGACTTAAATAAACGTGGGGGCCAGACCCTCGTTATACATTATGGGGGTTATGGTAACCCTATAAGCCTTGGGCTGGGAGCTTGGCACATGCTCCAACACCCCCACAGAATACATTGGGTGCAAGGGCTTGTAGCCATGGCCCAACTAACGTGAACAAGGTTGGGAGCCACCCAAATATCTCCCAGACCTTATACTATAATAGACTTATAATAAAAATGTAATGTAGGAATACTTTTGCTTCTTAAACATAACATATAACAACTGCAGATCATTAAAAAAAAATAAAACATATCTATGTGAGCAGTACACTCTAAAACCCAAGCAGGTTTTTGAATATATTCTCTGAATGGGTGCATCGGCGGGTCAGATATACATCTCATGGTAATTAACTCATCCGTTCATTTAGTTAATGTAAAAAAATCGAAACGATCACGTGGGTTTGTAATTTTGCGAGTGGTGTAAGTGGCAGAAAGACAGACAGCGTGTTTCTTTGTATACAGTGTATATTCAGGCGGCTGTCCGCTCTGCTGAATTGTAAAACAATCTGCAAAATGAGTTGGCACGAAAAAGAGGGCTCATCAATAGAAAGCATAATTACGAATGAAAGTGAAATTTCCAATGCTTAAATTACATATTCATAAAGCATGAATTACAAGTCTATCAGCGAAATATTAACTACATCAGGATAGTAACAATGCAATGCATTATACAGGGCCAACTCTATTTTTCTAGCAGGAGAAACTCACCATGCCCTGCACAATGTATAGAAGACTATATATAAGAGCTCAGCTGGCCATGGATAATGCAGAGTTACATCTTTACACACTGTCACTTTATAACAATGCATTCTACAGGGCCAACTCTGTTCTTCTAGCAGGAGAAACTCACCAGACCCTGCACAATGTATAGAATAATTTATAGAATAGCTCAGCTAGCCATGGATAATGCAGTTACATCTTTACACACTGTCACTTTATAACAATGCATTATACAGGACCAACTCTGTTCTTCTAGCAGGAGAAACTCACCAGACCCTGCACAATGTATAGAAGAATATATAGAAGAGCTCAGCTGGCCATGGATAATACAGAGTTACATCTTTACACATTGTCACTTTATAACAATGCATTATACAGGGCCAACTCTGTTCTTCTAGCAGGAGAAACTAACCAGGCCCTGCACAATGTATAGAAGAATATATAGAAGAGCTCAGCTGGCCATGGATAATGCAGAGTTACATCTTTACACACTGTCACTTTATCACAATACATTATACAGGACCAACTCTGTTATTCTAGCAGGAGAAACTCACCAGACCCTGCACAATGTATAGAAGAATATATAGAAGAGCTCAGCTGGCCATGGATAATGCAGAGTTATATCTTTACACACTGTCACTTTATAACAATGCATTATACAGGGCCAACTCTGTTTTTCTAGCAGGAGAAACTCACCAGGCCCTGCACAATGTATAGAAGACTATATATAAGAGCTCAGCTGGCCATGGATAATGCAGAGTTACATCTTTACACACTGTCACTTTATAACAATGCATTATACAGGGCCAACTCTGTTCTTCTAGCAGGAGAAACTCACCAGGCCCTGCACAATGTATAGAAAAATATATAGAAGAGCTCAGCTGGCCATGGATAATGCAGAGTTACATCTCAACACACTATCACTTTAATGAAAGGTTTAATGGAATTGTTTAAAGTGTACCCAAATTATATACTATCACTTTAATTAGGATAAAAATATGCTGATCCATTGCATTAGTTAATTTGCACATGTTTTGGAAATACATATTGGTATTAAGGCATACATTTTTGCATCTCTACATTATGCCCAGGAATAGGCAAAGTATCTGGATAGGGACACCAGTGCCCATGGCAAGCATTGTGAAGCTTCCATAGAATATTTTGTTGTCCATCATAGACCCCAGTAAATGTTCGTTTGGAGCAATATTGGTGCATAAGGCCTGGCTATGCCTCAACGTAGACACTACAGAAATGGCAGTGGATGCTCATGCCAGCACCAAAGGCAATGGCGCAACAAGACCATCAAGCTCCTTGTGCAGAAACAATGTCTGGGCACAGCCACTAGGCTAATATGGCTAACTGTGGCTAACAGAGTGTCCATCATGGAACTCCTTAAAAGGAACACCTGCTGCCCCCCCCTATGGTTCTGCCTCTGTCCCAGAGTGCTCAGCGTGCACACTTCGTCTATCGCCCCCCAATCAGTGCCAAGGCATGTGGAATCACACCTAGTTCCGGACTTGACATCTGACTGTTCTGCAATAAATATAACACAGTAAATGCTTCCCCACCCCATCTGTTTGCATTTAAGCATTTTACCAGTTATTTTTTGCTGTGGTCTGCTTGCAAAATTGAAGGGTATTAAGTGTGGATGAGGTTACACTTGTGTGGAGCAAAACGTCAGAAAGATGGATGAAGATGTTTTTCAGTGGGCATTACACAGGAGATATTCGCTGCCAAATAACCCAAAAGGGGATCCCTGTTTTACAGTACATAGTTTGCAATCATCAGTTTTTGTCTTCCAAAGCTCGTTCGTCGCTGGGAGCCACTTAACTACATTCCAGGAGACCACGACAGAGGTCAGCAACTACCCACAACCAAAGTCTAACATTAGCAGAGAGAGAGAGAGATACTGCCTCTACCTGCTAATATGTTTCTTAGGTTCTGTTGTAAAAGGGATGATGATTTTTGCTGAGAAATGGATCTCCTGAGAGATCTTGCCTATCAGAGACATGGTGATGTGCCAACGCAGCACAAAATAAAATAAAAAAATCTGTCAAGAGAGTATTGAACAGAAAAAAGAAGTACTAGGCGCTTTCACAAGTTATTCTACATTGAATTGAACTGCTCAGTCCACACTTATATCAAAATATATAGCAAACAGACCAAAGGAGCACCAATAAGCACGTAAATGAACAAAATGTATACAATGCTCTGTAGAAAATTGATGGTATTATACTTATTTTCAGAATAAAAAGGGAGAGTGATGATGATTGTATAACTGCTGGTGAAATAAACTGATAGTACCCAAAAAACACATAAAAACAAATACAAATCTACAGGTGAACTGTTTATTTTTTTTTTTTTTATTTAAGTCAAAATAAGTACATTTTTACATGTACAATGTACAGAAAGTAAGCTAGGGGGGAACTGCTCCTTTAAAACACATTTTCTTAAAAATTGGGGAGTTCCAAACAGGGAACAACTTTCCTGGAAAAATGTAAATTCCGTCCTTTGAATATACATGAAAATATATACCATTATATAGAGGAAAATGTATTATAATCCCTGTTACTGTTCATTGTATGCATTATTTAAATGTGTAGCTGGGAGTTGTATATAGAGTTAAGGATATAAAAAAAAAATGATGGAGATTGATCTATACATTGTGTTAGCAAAACTGCAAGCAAAGGCATGACATAAAAGAAATAGACCTTTTAAACGTGTCACGTGATTATGACATCATAGTGTGCCTGTGATAAAGCCCCAGCTTGACCTACAAGGTAAAGAACTGTACTTTGAAATATAACTATTAAGAAGGATTATACTGGAAATGCATGGAGCTGCCAGTAAATAATAACCATATAGAGATGATATGGGCTGGTTGCCCATGTTGTAATATTTTATATAACCTTACTGATCTTGCAAGTCCATGATGGTTATCCCAAATGGAGCTAATGAATGGTGCTTTTTGTCAAGGTTGGTAATTGTGAATCTTTTTTATAGGGCACCAACACAGCAACCTCATTAGATTTGTCTCTTAAATGTTAGAGCATTAAGCAGAATGGGCCCCGTACTAGCTCCCTCTGGAGCCATTGACATAAACATGAGTGACGGAAGCTCGGAGAGTAGGTTTACTGAAACTCACTGGCACCGATACCAAGTGACTCCGTATCCGAAAGATGGGACTTGTGCCAGGGTCAGGAAAAAAAAAAAAACAATATATTGGAAAACATCAAGAGTAACACGTCCAGAAAAGCTGGAAAAGAAAAAAAAAAGTTAAAATGTAGTTATGGATTTGTTATAAGTCTTAGTCTTCTAGCTAGCCATACAGTGATCTATATGATCCAAGGTACTATGGGTACTATGGTTTTTGGGACCTCCTATAGCTACTAATAACAAGTGCTATGGCTTCAAATTTCTGGGGTACAATTGTGGACGGGAAGATGCCATCATCTATTCCTCTCTTCCTCTCACGGACCCACTGTGGTATAGACTGTACTTGGATAGGAGAACATATTTTGACACCAAACACTGTTGGTAATGGGACCGAGTCGAGAGACACCGGAGAACGAGTCCCAAATTTTGCAGTCCCGAAGATACCTAACTCTAACTCGAAAAGCAGCACAGATGTAGAGATCAGAGGGACAGCATTTCAGAGCTATGGTGCGAGCACATTGTAGGGGTTAATGGCCCTTTAAAACACCTTCCGAACAATACTAACAAAAAGCAGCGTTTTGGTAAACTCCTCAATCTATGAGACCAACATCTCACAAAGCAGCTCACAGACCCATCCAGAGGTGACAGATGTACTGACTCATCTCTCAAAATCCAAAGCTGGTAGGAGAGGAGCATCTCCCCTTACCGTATAGTTTAATGCTATCGTGTCACATGTATTACCCAATAACTGTTTCAGAACAGGAATCGCTCATGGCAACTGCAAGGTTATTTATACCATGTAAAATATAACATTAAATATTAGAGATCCCCCCTGACCCCCACCCCACTGAAGGGAACAGTCTTCACAATATTGTAGCTGGCAAGTGAAAAAAACAATGAAAATAAGAATTGCATTCTGTTATTCCAATTGTATTATGTCCTCGAGTTAGGTATTTAATGAATGGGGAGAGAGCGGGATTAGGGTGTGGGGGGGGGGATGCTAGCGCTGCTCTATATCAGTATTGGTTTACAATAACTCCCCAGGGCAAAGCAGAGATTGTCAATCATTCATGGGTCAAAGTTACATGTAGAACACCTTATGCGTTAGAACTGATTGAAAATATAAAAAAAAAAAAAAAAACGAAAGGCTGGATTGTACTTAGATGGGGTTTTTTTTTTTTTTCCAGACGGTAAGTTCTGCCTTTAAAAAAATAACTTGCCAGAGGGTAAATGGAGCTGACCCTCAGTTATGAACTCACCTTCTTACCAGAGCAGTGTTTTCTTTGTTTAAGTGAGAGTTAGATGTTATTATTTCTGTCGGTTGGCATCTAAGGAACAATATACTGATCATTTTCTTTGTGAAGGAAATGCTCAGTACGAATGCCAAGTCATTATTTTATCTTGGCTGTCGGGGCTCTCATTCTTGTTTGGACCCCCATACCATGTTTTAGGAGCACTGTGCGCTACAAGTTCCCATACATGTTTGATGGATAGACTACTGGAATAAGTGAATGGAGTGAAAACATGGAGGAGAAGACGACAAAATAATATAGTTGATAAAGTGATATATATACCGTCCAGCTTGGGCTACCAGTGCTTTGTATGTTCTCTCTGTTTTTGTGACTATCGTTGGATTGTTTAATTGTTCTCATTGAAGAATTTGCACTTTCAAACAAGACTAGCCCTACCACTAGTCCCACCTGAAATGCTAACCAAGTAAGCAAAAATACTTGTGAGCTGCTCTAGAGACGGTATTATACCACAGTGCGGAATGCGTGGGGAGCTATTTACTAAGAGGCCATGGATAATGCAGAATTAAACCTTCAACTAATGACGAAATGCTCATATCACCTCAATTCCTATAGAATCTACTCAATGTATGTGTCTGTAAGCCCAGAGCCACTTCAGCAAGGAAAAAAAAACAATCACTCACCTTAATATATCAAATTACTACTTTAAAATGTATTTTTTTGTTGCTGCCTCATTTAATTAGCATACCAATCCAACGTGTATCGTGATTATTCCTTTTAATTACTTAGCATGCGTTTATTTTTTTCATGTAATAACAGCAAATTCAATTTAAATTTAGTAGTTTAAAAAAAAAAGTGCTAAAGGTAAAGATGTTTTTAAGAAGCTATTTTTCCTTAAAAGACTGAATTATACACTATGTACTGTGCAATTAAACTTCATATCATGTGCTATAGGCAATGTATTTAATCCCCCCCCCCCCCCAAGCTCTAGAGAACGTGCGTCACTGTCTCAGCAGGGGTTAAAAAAAATGATTCCTCCACCGTAGCGCCATTTTTGCAAATTCGATGGCGCTCCATGCTACGATAAGTGATTTTCAAGTAGGGTTTAAGTGGAGTTATTTGCCATTAAAAAACGTTGTGATGCGGTGATTTGTACGTGAATGAGCGACAGACAGCATCTTTGCATGAAGCAATATGCAGATTGTAAATTATGTTCTACGCTCATCAAATCACATCCAATCCGACCATCAAAATACAAAACCAGCTCGAAATGTAGCAGAACGACTCCCTGTCCTACACTAAGTCGAGCGATGGAAAACACTGGCAACAATGTAGGAAAAAAAAGAAATAAAAGGAGGGAGCAATATTGTCTACAGATTAGAGGTGTTAAATGTTCAACCTAGAACAACAGAAGCGGAGTCTCGATGTATGATCAAGGTGAGCTGGTGTGACTGTACAAACGGCTGATTTGAAACTCAGGAATTTGCTAGCTTGTAAAAGTGGGCTATACAGATCCAGCCATAACAATGATTGAAATAGAGAGGCTGGAGGGGAGGGGAGGGGGGGGGGGGTTGGAGGGGAGGGGAAGGGCTGGGGTGGTGTACGTTTACAGTTTTTTTATACCAAAACATACTGTATTTTCTGCCGTATAAGACTACTTTTTAACCCAGGAAAATCTTCCCAAAAGTCGGGGGTCGTCTTATACGCCGGGTGTAATCTTTTTACTTACCTCGTTGCTGTTCTGCAGGTGCGCGCGGCTGTGAGGGAAGCGTTGTGTGCTCCCCTCCAGCCGCGCAACTTCAATAAAGTTTGTTTAAACTTTTTTTTAAAACAAACTTTATTGAAGCCGCACGGCTGGAGGGGAGCGCACAACGCTTCCCTCACAGCCGCGCGCACCTGCAGAGCAGCAACGAGGTAAGTACTGGGAAGGGGGTAGGAGAGGGGCAAAATCCTGGCTTATTGAGGGGAAAATCCTGGCATATTGGAGGGTCAAAACATTGGCATATTAAATGGCACAATAAAGGCATATTGAGTGGCAAAATAGTGTGTCTCAGGTTATGTGTCTATTGGTGTCACTGCGTGTGTAAGTGTCTCACTTTCTGTGTAAGGGTGTGTGTGTAAGTGTGTCACTGTAGGAGAAAATGCTCGTTGGAAGAGGGGTAGTCTTATACGGCGAGTATATGCCAAACTCTAAATTTTAACTGGAAAAGTTGGGGGTCGTCTTATATGCCCAGTCGTCTTATACACCGGAAAATACGGTAGTTGCCAACATCACCCCCATGTTTCCAGGGACACATATTTGTTCCACATGCTGCATAAAGAGCATGCAAAGTGCAGCCCGGCAGTATGTAGGATGCATATGCGCACAGACACAAGCCAATCAATTAATCATGGTAGGTCCTTTGAGATCTCCACCCTGATTAATGAATTGGATTGTGTCTGTGCGTCTATCCATCCTACATACAGCCGGGGCTGTACTTTGCATGCTCTTTCTGCAGCATGTGGAATACATATGTGTCCCTGGAAACATGGCCGATGTGGGCAACTATGCCAAAATACAGTTGGCTTACAAGAGCCTCTCTTCCATCAAAATAGTCCTGATCTGCTTAATAAATCCCACAGTCTCTTGGATTTGCCAATCATAGAATTGAAAACTTATCATGGACTTGCCAAAGTATTACCATGTAACAATATGACATATATAGACAATCAAAAGCAACTGCTTCTTCTATGGGCCTGGCACATGTCACACCCAGTCATAAAACATGATCTCGTCCTTTGGATTTTTAAAAGACCTTGGGCTAAGCTGAAACATGACTACAGAAAAGTTATCTACAAGGCTTGTATGGAGGAAAACGACCTGTGATTAGTGGTATCTGGCCACCCTTTATATATTGCTGAGTTATAGTGATACTACCAAGTCCAGTTTGCTACAAAGAGTAAGGAGATCACTTTTCTTTTGAAGTTTAGTTGGACTTGGCAGGATACTTTAGGCCTTAAGAGTCTAATTACGGCCCTCCAGCTGCTGTCAAGCTACAAATCCCATATTTCCCCCATTAGCTTTAGATAATAATTATCTTGTGAGAACATAAATATATTCTTAAGAGGACCTGTACTCAAGCACCAATGTGAAATGCAACTTACTGATGGGAAACGATGTATACGATGTATAAGGGCAGAATATTAAAAAGCTACTTCTAGGTTCTATGACCAGAAGACGTTGACCACTATTCCCAGAGATCTTGACGCTGGAGTTAGAATTCCAAACTCACATTTCCAGGTTGGAATGTTCATTTTTGTTTTTGGAAATAAATAAATAACAAAAATAAGTAAATAATGGAAAGTTTGAGAATCCCAAAGAAATACTTTGATGACTCTCATCCAGAACCCTATTGATCGAAGAAGGAAAAAAAATAAAATCTAATTTGTATGGCAACATAAAGAACAGCTTGCTGTCACTTTGCAATGAGGATTATATGTAACCTTCGATATATATCATATTCCGGTCAATAACATTACTAAGATGTGACAATATGTTATCCTGGAGCAAAACTTCAAAAGAATAAAGCCGGGGTGGGTTGTTTTTTTTTCCCGAAGAGCCGTTGGAAATGGTTATTGTCAAATCTTTTTAAAAAGAAATTGGTAGTTATTGAATATTATAGCCAGAGGGAGCTTGAAAACAACAATTATATAAAGGAAGGGGCTAATTTCATTAATGCCAGGTTGTGTTAGTTTCTCAGGGTTTGTGTACTAAAATAACGTGGCGTGTTTAGCCTACAGTTACAATTTTCTGTAGTTCTCAACTTTACATTGGTGTATCAAGCGAGTCAATAAGAGGAATCTTTCTCGCTGCTCTTAGGGTACCCACTTACACCGGTATTGTACCGCCTGTCTTATTTAATTGGTACAGATTTTCGATGACGACCCTATGGTTTGAGGTCCAAACATTAGAAATAATCACAATTAAACTTTGGTTTATTTTTTTCAGAATTTAATGAGTGCCGAGTTTTCTCATTTTTTTTTTACCATATATTTACTTTTGGTGGATGTTTTTCAGGTCTTTCCACCACTTGGGCATCCTCACCCTTACCATTTTTCACATATGTTTTTTTTTTTTTTTCCCAGAGTTTCGATCAGTTGAATTGAATCAAATTAAATGCCGACACTTCTGAAAAAAAATGTGTAGATGAAAAAATGTAAGTGGGGTCGGTGCACAAGTGATGGAAGGATCTGAAAATCATCCACGAAAAAAAAAAAATATATATAGTAAAAATATTAGACTTATCACTCATCTTCCTTGGGGAATAAATGGGAAAATGTATGATAAACTCTTTTAGGTGATTTCATTGTAATAAATAAAGTAATAAAAAATGGTATTTCACCACCAGTTGCGGAGTTAAGTCTAGCATGACTGGTATGTTTTTGAACAAAAGGTGGAAACACTAATTGTGCGGCCTGTCTCTTAGGACCACATAAAGAAGTCATGTAGAGGGCCTTTTTAGCCATTAAAAGAGCCACACAAATAAACCTTGAGGCACATATCTGTCTCACAGTCAGCCAGTGGGACATTAATGTCTTAAATGATGCAAAAAAACAAACCAGTGCTGTACTTTATATTGTGCCATTGAAAAAAAGCAGGCAACCTCCCAACACCCCAGCTGATGGGTTTATCTTATTAGCACTCCATGACAGTGCTACAAAGAATACATATGATATTGACATGTATGGTCAATTAATTACGGGTGATCCAAAATTAAGAAACAGCGCACTTTTTAGACTACAACTCTCATCACTCCTAGCCAGACACTACTATAGGCTAGTGTCAGGGTTATTCACCCTCCCAAATTCGTCTTCCACCAATCGAGGAAAGACCTTTCATTTTACGGGCTCGTCAAACAGAGTGACGAATCAAAAAAAAAAAAAAAAGATCACGGCACCAAAAGAGTTAACACCGCTAGTCTACTCGTTGGACCCTCCTGTAATGAATACAGACCATTTATTCCCCCCGCGGGTTGGAGATAGAGATCTGGAGTGAAACCTTATAGCCTTGAACTAATGACTAGCTAAATGATGCAAAAATGACAGTCAATAAAGTTGATCAGTTTATTGAATGGATGAAGACATTTCAGTAAGCTTAACTAGCATGGAAAAAGGTATGTTAACTATTCAATAGTGCATCGCCGCTTGCAAGGTCAGAGTATTAAACTATGTATCTGTACTCAGGCCCCCGACGCAAGGCACTGCCATACATCCACAGCAGACTGCTTCCCCACGAAAAAACATAACACAATTATACTTAATGTTGTTGTGATTAATACATCTTGGCAACAGCAAGACATACTTTCCAAACGAATACAAAAATAGGCATGTTTCTATTGTAGCACACTAGAATGTTATGGAAAAATGCTGGTAACCCTTTCAGTGCATTGCGGGAGCGAAATGCGTTGACAAAGTCTGAACGATGGTTTCTTTTTATATATATGTTTAAGTTGTACTGCGTCTGCTGCCCATTTTGAAAAAATTGAAAATATGCTGATCCTCTAAGCAGCGAATAGCAAAAATCAGAGAGCGTTTTATTTTGTTAAAGACCTTGTATTTTAAAGATGAATGAGCTCGTTTATATTCTGTAGCAAAAGCAGAAAAGAGAATTCCGAATTGGTTTCAGAAGATGAAAGGACCACCTAAATATGTAGGGAGAACTCAGCCTTTGATCAAATTTGCCTAAATGGGCAGCTTAGATTTACATCAGGCCCTATCTGCCATCTGAAATCACGAGTTTGGCTCTTTATAGCTGGTCATATGATGCTTTTTTTTAAAAAAAAAAAAAGAAAAAAAAAGTTTATACACTAAATGTTTAATGAGCACAGATTGTAGGTTTAACAAGAAATTAATTGGAAAAAAAACTGTCACCCCTTTGCTGGGTTTTTCGGTAGCACCCCAGTTCCATGCCACAATAAGACCCCTTTACAGAGGGGATTCGTTGTATTGAAATATGTCATGTAAAATAACTTAACACCAGGGCAGTGCTGGCAACTTTTGGCCAGGAGGGGGCAAAATATGACTTACTTAGTGGCCCGTGGTGCATCTTCCCCAGCCCACTCATTATCATCAAAGACAGACACTAATAGACAAGAAAGACAGATATAGTGACAGGTATGCTACAGAGATTGATAGACAGACAAGACAACTGGGTAGCAAGATAAAAAAAAAGTGTTATACACTGGGGTTTTCACAGTAAAGACAGAGTGTATTGTAAAAAGAAAAAAACCTACCACAACAAGAGGACGTCATTGTAAATTAGAGGGGCCCAGATTTTAAGGTAATATCAGAAAGTATTACTTTACTGAGAGGGTAGAGGATGTCTGGGATAGCTGACTTTTTCATTGTAAAAATGATGGGGCAATTAGAACATATCTGTATTGCTATAAATACCGGACTCTATTCATAAAAAAAGAGAAATTGCAGGGAATAGAGGTGAATGGGACAATGTTTTCAACTATGCTCCTTTGTCCTTAAGTTTGAATTATCCTGCACAATCCCCTGCAATACTCTCTTATAATAAAGTAATAATTCAGATTTTTTTTTGTTGTTGTCTTATTCTTTGGCCAGCTTTGTTTTTATATAATTAGTGAAGATAATATCACGTTGAATTCCATAGATCACAGTTTAGTGACTACACCTCGCACTATGTTTGGATGCTAATATGCAGCTGTGATACAATTCAACGTACGGTTCATTAGTCCTGAACCATATCTATACCATTCAATAAAGGATATGACTAATGTGGGTGCTATATGCTGCAGGAATCCATTACATTATAATGTCACTTGTAAAATACAAATTATTAACTCATTAATTTCTTTCTGACATTCTAGAGAAACAGCATAATTAATACCAAACATAATTAATATATCTGAGGACGAAATAGAAACGGGTTTGCAAAACAAGCAAATAATTTTATAAGTTAACGTGCACTTACAATCCTTATTCCAGTTAATCCTTTTAAATGTTATTTTACTGAAAAGGAGTAGTGGATACACGGAATAGCCATCCAGCAAAAAGGGTAGAGGTTAAAGGGACTGTATCACCTAAACATCGCATGTGAATGTAGAGAATAAAAAAATTATTGAAAATGACCTGTGGTTTGATTTGCAAATTATCCATGTCCAATCGAAGGGCAGTTCATTTGCATATCAAACCACAGGTGATGTCATCAACAGAAGACTCCACAGACACATTTAACAAATAATTCTTACTAATGTTGACATTTGCTTGCAGTTTTGCTAATTTGCAAAACACAGTTTAGCTCATTTGCAAAACACATTTCTCTACATGCTCAGTAAAAAAAAGCAGTGTTTAGGCGACACAGTCCCTTTAATACAATGAAGGCGTTTAAGAATAAAGCTACCCTGAACTTAAAATAATGTCAGGAACCAAATAAGGTGTGAGGATCCACCGCAGGTAGAACCGTGGGCAAATTAGATGTCCCTGTCTGCAGCTTCAGCTAACTTTCTAACAACGACCCAAAAAAATTCTACCAGAGCAAAGAGTTTCCCATACAATTATTTTTGCCCCTATTTTTTTTTTTTTTTTTTTTTTTTTTTTTTTTTTTTTTTTTTTTTTTTTTTTTGACACTCAGTGCGTTTTGTAGGTTATTGGTTTGTCTCATCATCGTGTCATTATTTTCTCATCCTCTTTCCCCTCTCCGCTTTTCTTCTTTTTCTTTTATTCATCTTTATTAATATCACTATATTTAGAACCGAGCAAGGGAGAGGAAATTCACAGAAATATTTACAGAGATATATATATATATATAGGTAGGTAGGGGGAAGGTGATATATCTATCATTTAGGGAGAGCCTCCATTTGTTGGTAAACTGCCTGTTAAGGCTACTGTTGTCTTTCTTCCTTTCTTTTCCTATCTTTTTCCCTTCCTTCCCTTCTCTCCTCCCTCTCCTCTTCCCCCTCTTCTCCCTCCCCCCTCCTCCCTCCCCTTTTCTGTTGCAGTATCAGAACTGTATCTTACATGGAGTAGAGAGAGCAAGTGAGTAGCGATTTAATAACATCACTCCCTCATTCTTTCTTTCCTTTCTCTTTCTCTTCCTTTCCTCCCTCCATCTTTTTGACGGAATCTCTGGGTATTCCAGAGTTGCCCTAGTTCAATTAGGTATTTGCTATTCTTCTTCATAATTCACTTTTCCTCATATATATCACTTAAACATATAACATATATACATGGACATTTTACAATTATGTGGGCTAAACGGGCTGTTTGGGCTTTCCCCCAGGGTATCAGGTATTATTTGGGATATCATTAACAATAACGACCTCAAGGACCTTCTTCTTTCTCTTCCTTTCTCTTTCTCTTTTCCTAAAATAAATTTCTTTCAAGGATTTCGATCCATTTTTGCCAATAGGGTATCTGCTTTTTTTTTCCCATGGTTTCTAGGGATGTTATAATTTTTTTTTCCATTTGAATTTGATGTAGTACTTGTGCTCTAATTTTTGGCCACTGTGGGATAGTTTTTGTTTTCCAATTTCTTGCAATTTCAAGTTTTGTTGCGGTTAATATATGCAGTATAATGGGTAATGGTTTTTTGTCTTCTGGGAAATTTAAATGTAATATTCCCCGTTCTGGGGTTATTATCCACTCTGGGCCAAACCTATTTATGATCATATTTGAAATGTATGTCCATAGTGGTCTAAGGGCTGTGCAGTTCCACCATATATGTGTATGTGTTCCTACATGTCTGTCACATCTCCAGCAGCTAGGGTTATTATCTAAGCATATTTTTTGAAGTTTGGTAGGGACGAAATACCATCTATTGGCTATTTTATATTGTACTTCATTTAGATTTAGACAGTGTATGTTTTTATACACTGTTTTTAAGGCGGAACACCATTTCTCTCTTTCTATTTCAATGTTTAATTCTTTTTCCCATTTTCTGATTGCTGAGATTTCTGGACTTTCTTTTAGTGTATTAACAAGAATCAGGGAGTTGGCTGTCAATTTTTTATAATCTTCCTGTTTCATCATTTTAATTAGGAGAGTATGAGGTTCTCTCAACTCCTCTTTTATCACGGCTTTACTCAGAAAATTTTTTATTCTAAGGTACTTAAAATTATCTTTTGCTGGTATTTGGTATCTGTCCTTAAGGTTTCCTAAGGTTTTAATATTAGTTCCATTCATCATGTGTTTTATTTGTTTTATCCCTAAGGCGTTCCATGATTCTAGTTCGATGTTATCCATTATTGTGTTTAGTATCGTTAAGGGAAGTTCAGTTATTACTTTATTTTGTAATCCTATTTTTGTCCTGAATTTATTCCAAAATTCAAGGATATCAGTTAGAGGGAGATTGTCTTTCTGTGAATCTTTCTGTGCTAAATTTTTATCTATATGCCAAAATTTGGCCATGATGGCATGTGGCTTTTTCCCTTTATTTTCCAGCTCATACCAGCTTTCCCTGGGAGCGTTTTTATTTTGTGTTATTAGTGCCTGAGCCAATAGTGCTGCATCTGCGTGATCCTGTATGATTGGAACTCCCAGACCTCCTTTGTCTGGCCTCAAGGACAATAATTGTCTGTTTATTCTTGGTTTTTTATTTAACCATATAAAATTAGTAAAGGCTGTTTGAATCATCTGTAACCATGGGGGGGGTATTCTTACTGGGAGCATTCGAAAAAGGTAGGTAAATCTTGGTAGCTCGTATGCTTTAATTGCATTTATTCTCCCCCACCATGATACAAAGGAAGTTTTCCAGCCCTTAAGTCTAATATTCATGGCTCTTATCAGTGGTAGCAGATTAATTTGCATCCAGTCTTGTGGATTGGCAGAAATATTTATACCGAGGAATGTAATAGAGGATCCTTCCCATGTAAATTCGTACCTTTCTTTCAATAAGGTGATCTGTTGTTGTTTTATTCCAATTGTTATCGCCTTTGATTTGTTATGATTAAGTTTATAATTTGATAATCTACTGTATTCACCAATCAATTTCAGAGTTTCTTCGATCGATGTGATAGGGTCTTCAACTGTTATCAGTATATCATCTGCGTACATTCTGATCTTCTGGGATGTTAGTCCCGCCAATCCCTTGATTTTTGGTGCCTCTCTTATGTCATGTGCAAGGGGTTCTAATGTTATAATATATAGAATTGGAGATAATGGGCAGCCCTGACGGGTCCCATTAGTCAGAGGGAACCATAACGATTCTATCCCTGCTCCCACGACTCTACCTGTTGGATTGGAATAGATTGCCATCACTGCATCAAGTATATTTCCCCTGAAACCAAAGGCTTCCATAGCGCTCTTCATGAATCCCCAGCTGACTCTGTCGAACGCTTTTTCGGCGTCCAATGACAGAGCCAGCTGGGGGTTCCCGCGGGTCCGCTGTAGCGCTCCCATAAGACTTCTTATATGTGCCGCAGAGGATCTTCCCCGTATGAAACCTGTTTGATTGTGGTGAATTAAGTTAGGGAGAGTGGTTCCTATTCTGTCTGCCAGGATGGACGCGTATATTTTTGCATCTAGGTTAAGAAGGGAGATGGGCCTATAACTAGTCACATCTTCCTCATTCTTTCCTGGTTTTAAAATAGGGACTATATTCCCTTGTAGCATCTCTTTTGGAAGTCCTCCTTTATTAAGTGTCTCATTAAATACTTCGGTAAGCGGTGTGGCTATTTCTTCCATGAGTTTTTTATAAAAAGAAGCCTCAAACCCATCCGGGCCCGGGGCCTTTTTATTTTTTAACTCCTGGATAGCTCTTTTTACCTCCTCTATCGAGAAAGGCTTGTTTAGATTCTCTAATTGATTTTTCGTTATTTGTGGCAATTTTTTATTTTTAAAATATATTTCAATTTCCTTGTCCAAATTAATTTTGGGGATGTTATATAATTCTTGGTAATACTTTGCGAAGGCCTGTCCTATCTTATGTGGGGCTAGATGTATTTGTCCCTCCTTTGTAATTCTTGTAATTCTTTTCTCTCTCTGTCTTTTCTTTAATATATTAGTTAACAACCTTTCAGCTTTGTTACCTCTATAGTACCAATTTGCTTTATTTGTCAATAAGATATTATTTGCGTTCCTCAGGAGGATTGTATTTATCTCCCTTTGTGTTTCAACTATCTTTCCTCCTCTTTCAATGGATGGATCTGTTTTATTTAACTTCATTAGCTGGTAAAATTTTATATATAGCTCTGATAGATTTGCTTCATATCTTTTCTTTTTTGTTGCACCGACTTTTATGAGTATTCCTCTTATGAAAGCTTTATAAGTGCACCAGTTTATTTTGAATGATGTATCTGTTGGATGATTTATAAGAAAAAACTGTTTTGTTTCCTTTATAATCTGCTCCAAGTCTGTCTTTTGTTTTAACAGCTTGGGATTAAGTCTCCAGTTTGATCTGATCCCGGGGTGTTGATCCTTAAGTTCCATAATAACTGCGTTATGGTCTGACCATGTGATATCTTTAATTTGGATATTCTTTATTTGTTGTATCACATGGGGTTCCCCTAGGATCATATCAATTCGGGAGAAAGCTGTAAAAGTTTTAGAGAAACAAGTGTAATCAAACTCGCCTGGGTGGTATACCCGCCATAGATCTAAAAGACGATAATTATCTAGTATTCTCTGAAGTCTTTTTGATTGCTGAAAAACATTTCTGTCTTTAATAATGCCTGTTACTGTTTTTTTATCCATTTTGGGATCTAGAGTACAGTTAAAATCTCCCATTATCAGCAATGTGCCTAGTTGTATCTTTTTTATTTTCTTCATTAATTTATCCAGGAACTTAACTGGTAATTTATTGGGAGCATATATGTTTACTATTGTGAGGGTAAGTTGGTTAAATTGGCCCACCAATATCAAAAATCTTCCTTCTGGATCTTCCTCCAAGAATTTTATTTTTATTTCGATGTCTCGGGAGGCTATTATAGCGACCCCTCTTTTTTTTTTCTCTTGTAAAGAGGACTTAAATACTGTAGGGAATTTCCTGGTTTCTAATTTTAACTGGTCTAGATGTCTCCAATGGGTTTCCTGGATGCAACATATATCTATCTTTTCCCTGCATAGAAATTGGTGTAAAATTGATCTTTTCCCTATCGAATTTAGTCCTTGGGCGTTAATTGTCACGAATCTAACCATCTTTTATTTTCCCGATCCCCCTGAGTTCAAGCCCCACCAGTCCGTTCCCAACATAACATACATAACGACAAATTTCTTTGTCCCAATAGACATAACAAGACTTTATACATAAAAACAACACTATGCTCCTCTTATTTTTCAGAGGAGACATAATTTCCATCGGGACCCTACTGGGTTCCCTAGGAAAAACTTGCCAAGGGTTAATTTTTTCCTTGGCTGCAACGATGCCGTGAGTGGAGATTTCCCCTTATCCCGGAGAGATATCTTAATCAGACAATTTCCATCTTCTCCTCTATCTTAATGTCCGAATTGTATTTAGCCATATTATATTTTAACAGATATAGGGGAAGAGAGAAAGAGAAAGAAGAGAGGAAGAAAGAAAAAAAAAAAAAAAAAAAAAAAAAAAAAAAAAAAAAAAAAAAAAAAAAAAAAAAACCAGCGTTGTTCCCCACCCCACTCTTTCCCATTTTAATCGGGCCCCTATGTGTAAACATTGTTGCGTGATTTGGTTCTATTCCTCCCTTTCCTCTTTAATCGAGTGTACCCTTTCTTCTTGTGCTATGTTTCTTGTTACTCATTCCTTTCCCCATCTCCACTGTGTCATGCATAAAACTGTAGTGAGCTATATCGTCAGTTGTATTGTGAATATATTGTGTTTGTGTTTCGTGAGTGATCGGTTCCTAATTTGTTCTTGTATCCTTCGTGCTTAAAATTGGTGTAGTGTGATCCGGTCTATCTTTGTGATATTGTGATCCCCTTCATTGGAATCAACGATGTGCATTCGGGATGTTCGTGTATTACTTATATAGTATTGTACTCGAGTTAGTGTTGTGTTCGTCTGTGTCTCTCATCTGTGTCTAGTGCCCCTATTCACTTCCCTCCCCCCTTTTCCTCCCTCTCCACTTCCCCTCCACCTAATTTCGTTCAGTGAAAGGGAGGGAAGAGAGAAAAAAAAAAAAAAAAAAAAAAAAAAAAAAAAAAAAAAAAAAAAAAAAAAAAAAAATTGTGTAATCTTCTCTCCTCCCTTCTCACTCGTATCCCAGACCAGGATCTATGATCTATTTATCTATTATCCATATTATTTTTTTGTATCCAATCTCTCAAATTGTCAGGAGTGTCACAGATAACAGTTTTTTGTTCGTGGGTGAGGATTATTCTGGTCGGTGTTCCCCATTTGTATTTTATGGCATTATTTCTCAAGACTTGAGTGTATGGAGCGAATGCACGTCTTTTAGAACGTGTGTAGAACGAGAGATCAGGAAAGACTTTTATTCCCTCATACGGGTTTTGCCAGGGACCTTCTCTTTGCGCTCGGAGGATATGATCCTTAATATTTAAATTTGAACATCTTATGAGAACATCTCTTGGAGGCTCTTCTACGGATTTTGGGTATCTTCCTGTTCTATGACAACGTTCCCACACTTTTATTTTATTATCCATGTTCAATTTTGGCTGGGCGCAGAATTCCAATATAAATTTTTCTAGGTCTGTGTCTAGGACCGTTTCTGGTATTCCTCTGAGTCTTAGATTTGGCATCCTAGATCTGTCTTCCAATGCCGCTAATTTTTGCTCTAAGTTGTCTATTTTATATTGAGCCTGTGTATGCTGGTCTTGTGAATTAGTTGTTTGCGTTTCCAGTTTTGTCACTTTTTCTTCTAGGGTTATGGTTCTTTTCCCCAAACTCATCAGATCTATTTTTAAATCCTGTACGTGTGTTTCTATCTCCTGTTTGATCTTCTGGAATTGGTGTTCTAGAGCAACACTTAGTTGTTCTTGTAAGTTTCCTAATTGATCTTGTTGGGGAGATATTTGTGCAGAGAGGGGGAGACTTTCTTGAGATTGTCTTCCCTTTATTTCCTCCGGTAGCTCCTTTTCTTTATCTTGATTAAGTATGGAGGGTGAGAAAAAGGATAGTCGTTTTTCTAACTTAGTCTCTTTCTTGTCCCTTTTAGCCGGGATTTTATTTTCATTACGTTTTCCTGCCATCCTCCTCTCCTCTCTCCTTCTTTATTTCCAAGTTGAGTTTGGATTCTTGTTCTTATTTTATTATTTTCTTCTTTCTTTTTCCTCTCTCCCCCTCTCAATTTGTTTTATTTCTGTTTTATTGTTTTTTTTTTTTTTTTTTTTTTTTTAAACCAGCATTTAATCCGCCCCCCTCTTTCGCCTTTAGCTTTATTCTTAATTTAATTATTTATGTGCTTTATTTATTTATTAGGAGTTCTGGCCATTGATACACCTCTTAATATGTTATGTCTATTTTTGCCCCTATTTTTTTTAATCTTTTCTCTGTGCAGAGTGCAAACTAGGCATCTATTAACATAAACAACAGGGATCGGCGCGGTGCAGAGGCGAGCGTAAATGGAGGTTAAGTGATGTTTCTATGCCCCCAAAAAAATAGAAAAGTAGAAGAAAGAAAAAAAAAAATGAAATGAAAATAATTCCGTCAAGAGAATCTTCTGGCCTGCTTTCTGTGGACCTGTACTTTTTCTGTACACTTCATTATGACTTTGGTAGTTATGGAAGGGAGAGATAATTAGGAGGCACGGTATATCTCAGCAGTATTTTCCAGAACAGGAAGAGGCCTGCAAATTGCTGTGTTTTTTTTTTTTTTTTCTTCTTTTTCTGCCAGACAGATAAAGTGCTCACAGCTGCCTGCTGCTCAACAGCTCTTAATTACACCGCTGTTACCATGGTTACTATTGAGTATAACGAGGCGGGTTCTCCTTTTTATTTTCCCGTACCGTCGTCCCATATCTTAAAGGGAGTGCCGAGCAAAACACCAGGCGTGATAGGTAACGGTTTGAAAGGAAACTTTCTGCGCTAGGAGAATTGCACGAATGCATGAAGATTGACAGGATACTAAACTTTCTACTTCCTCAGAAGAGGTAAGCGTAAAACCTGACCTGTAGAGGTACATGTCTACAAAATGCTCAGCACTGCCTCTCAACTGAGGCACAACTGATCTGTCAGTGTGCATAGCTTCCAACAGTCCAGAATTTGCCAGGGCAGTCCTGTTTTTTTTTGTGTGGCTTTCGCCAAATTAAGGTCTGTCCCGCCATGAATACAGCCTATATATAGATATATAGTGCTTAGGGCAGACAGCATTGCATTTAAACTGTGCATATACAAGACATATGGTGTAAACTTGGAGAATTGCGCTCCACACTCGTACCAGCGAGACTGAAGCTCTATCTCCTGGGGTATCGGGTTGGATTTTTACATGCTGTCACATGACACCACGCCTCTTCGCTCCGCCACCTTTCATTCCAGGAGCTAACTGAAGAAAGTTGGTCAGTAAGAGTGTGCTCTCAACCAATCAGAGTGGAGCTGGATGGGGTCTGTCTGGAGCAATGGTATATCTCTGCAGGTCCCCTTTTATATTGTCTTTATATTCTTCTCAAGGAAGCATGAAAGCGACTGGTCAAAGGATAAGCTGGCATGCACGACTAAAGAGTTGATGTCCCTCTTCTGCACTAAGGGCTGCCACCTCACCCATTTTTACCGACCACATATAACTTTTGCAGGCTGCCTCGCAGTGTGTAGAAATTATATGTGACCATCAATTACCTAATCGAGTAGTGGATCCCACAGAACCACGGTGATCAGTTAATTGATTTCTTTTTGGTCACGTATTACTTCTACAGCCAGCAAAAGTTAAATGTAGGCAGTAAAAAATGGTTGGCAACCCTATTTAACACTCGGGCCACTACATTTTCACCTTATTTTTTCTTACTAATAAAACCTTTGCTACCTCTTTAATGTAATGCATAGGTTACTCTGCTTTTTCTGTAGACTACACGTCTGCCGCCAAGCAGAGATCATGCTGGGATATTTTGGAGGGGTTCCGCTTGGTAGAATATTGGAACCACCGAGAACTCCTACCCTTTTCTGCCTTGTTCTGCTGGCGCCAAATGAAAATGATAAAATAAATAAATAAGAAGGACACAAATTGGCGATTTTCTTTTCTTGTTAGGTATAAAAAAAAATGTAAATTTTATCGCTCTCATTTGTAGTCATCTGAAAACGAGAAGGGGAAGTAATGTTCGAGTCCTTAAAAAAGCCACTTGACAATTTTGGCTAATAAATATTCCATTAATTATTATGCATTAAGTTTAATTTACTGTAGTGCTTCCTAATGTGCAAGTTGTATAAAATCCTATCTTCTTCATCAAATTGCATTGATACCGGTTTTATCTGTGTTTTTTTTTTAAACTTTCTTTTATTTGTTGCAACATAGGGGGTTTAATCACTAAACAATGAATTGCATACATCCTAACTTCTCCCCCCTGGGACACCGGGGAAGGGCAGAGCTCAGGAGGTGGAGGGTCAGGTCTACTGCGCATGCTCAAAATTTTACCATTTGTAATTGCGTAAAATATTTTTCAGGTCAAAGTTACAAAAAGTGTGGGGGGTTCCAAATGTTTTCATCATATTTTATGATGTCTTTTTTTGTAGTAAATTATTTGATATGATGGAAATTATGGTATTTAAAAAAAAAGTCCTTCCTATACTGATAAAAAGAATGCAGAATGTGCACGTACAGTAAAGGAGAAAGAAGAAATTGGCAGCTAAACACAAACACCGCAGACTTGGTAAAATAGACGGTGTGCACAAGGCTAAGACACGCCCCCCTCCAAAAAAAAGTCACTAAGGGGTTAAATTGTTCTCTGAAGCAAGTTGCTGTCTGGCCTCAAGAATCTGCTGCAATATTTAGGAAAACAGCTCACGTCTGCCCCATCTCATCTATTTAGAACAGCTCGGGAGGGTATAACCCAGCAGCATTTTCTTCTGATCTATCTCTGCCCCGAACACACACATATAAACTAATAGAGAAATAGATATGTTTTGATGGATTTTGCTGTTACTGATGAGGTGTGGTGATAACGCAGACAGAATACAGATGGCACTAGAAAAGATTAAGGCGAAACGGGGGAGGGAAAAAAAAAATCTCTCTCGTATATTTATCCATAACATTAATCTTTTATCATTAAAAGCAGGATTTAAAAGCATTCTAATGAGACCGATTTCAATGCTTATTTTTTTTTATTTCAGAATATTATATTAAGATTGGGTACAAATACACTACATTTCATTTGAAATAAAAAAAAAAATCAAGCTGTTTTTTTTTGTTTTTTTTTTGCTAAACGGATGGTGATTATTATTAGATAAGAGGAAATATAGCCATTTGCTAGTGCTGAGCCTTAAAGGCACAGTCTAAGCTAAAAATATAAGGGTACAAATAATTGTACCCTCTCAGTCACACTGCCTGAATTGTTTTACTGTAACTCTCCCTACCTCTCATTCCATGCGTACAGCTGTATGACACACAACTTTTCCAAGCTTCCCTGCACCATGCATAATTCAAATGTGCTCAGAGAACAACCAGTTACAATATATGTATGCACACATTGCAGTGGGAGGATCAGAGTAAATTACACATATGTGGAATACACATTTTCTATTTTTAAAGAGTACATGCATTTTTAGAATTATTTCTTTGAATGAAAAAAAAAGGTAGGTCATTTGCATTACGAGAGGTCACTGGATGTTTGGCCTGTACCTTGGGACTAGTGACCTCAGATCACTGCCTTACATGTGGCACTTACAGGATCACAGTTCATCTTCTGGAGTATATGATAATAATATACAAACATTCGCGGGGTCAGTGCCAATGGTTCATCACCAGGAATGTACCAAGCTCCTCCAAGAGCTGTGGTATGCACTGCCCAGTCACATTGTGCTGGCAGGTACTGTTAAAAAGCATTATGAACATTAAGTCATGTAATTATTGTATACTGACTTAATTGAATAGGGTTTTGTTTGGCATCACGGATATGTGAAAGGCTGAACTTGATGGACACAGAGACGGCCCAACACATTTTGCTACATTGTTAAAGGATGAAACCAATCCCCTGACCCTAGAACCCTAGAATCATGCCCACCAACACCGCACCATCAACCCCCCCCCCCAATCCATTGTGTTATATCATAATAATTAAAACTAAAATTAAACACAACACCTTGTCTATGTGCAAAATTATATGAATTGCCATTAAGATGCCAAAGAGTAGTAAATGCATAAACTTTGTATATGATGCCAGTGAGCAGTAAATGCATTACCTTTGTATTTCATGCAAATAAGCTTTAAATGCATACACTTTACATATGCTAAGAAGCTTCAAATGCACCCACTTTGTATCCCATGCCAATGAGTTTTAAATGCACACACTTTGTATATGCTAAGAAGCTTTAAATGCACCCACTTTGTATATCATGCCAATGAGCTTTAAATGCACACACTTTGCATATCATGCTAACGAGCTTTAAATGCATTCATTTTGTATATCATGCCAATGAGCTTTAAATGCATACACTTTATATATCATGCCATTGACTTTAAATGCATACATTTTGTATATCATGCCACTGAGCTTTAAATGCATACACTTTGTATATCATGCCATTGACTTTAAATGCATACACTTTGCATATCATGCCAATGAGCTTTAAATGCATA
Source organism: Pelodytes ibericus (assembly GCA_036172795.1). Taxonomy (NCBI): domain Eukaryota; kingdom Metazoa; phylum Chordata; class Amphibia; order Anura; family Pelodytidae; genus Pelodytes; species Pelodytes ibericus. The sequence goes on along the minus strand of CM069860.1, from coordinate 213,859,708 downwards.
CACTTTGTATATCATGCCATTGACTTTAAATGCATACATTTTGTTTATCATGCCACTGAGCTTTAAATGCATACACTTTGTATATCATGCCATTGACTTTAAATGCATACATTTTGTATATCATGACACTGAGCTTTAAATGCATACATTTTGTATATCATGCCACTGAGCTTTAAATGCATACACTTTGTATATCATGCCATTGACTTTAAATGCATACATTTTGTATATCATGACACTGAGCTTTAAATGCATACACTTTGTATATCATGCCAGTGAGCTTTAAATGCATACACTTTGTATATCATGCCAATGAGCTTTAAATGCATACACTTTGCATATCATGCCAATGAGCTTTAAATGCATACACTTTGTATATCATGCCATTGACTTTAAATGCATACATTTTGTTTATCATGACACTGAGCTTTAAATGCATACACTTTGCATATCATGCCAATGAGCTTTAAATGCATACACTTTGTATATCATGCCATTGACTTTAAATGCATACATTTTGTATATCATGCCACTGAGCTTTAAATGCATACACTTTGTATATCATGCCAGTGAGCTTTAAATGCATACACTTTGCATATGCTAAGAAGCTTCAAATGCACCCACTTTGTATATGCTAAGAAGCTTCAAATGCACCCACTTTGTATCTCATGCCAATGAGTTTTAAATGCACACACTTTGTGTATAATGCCAATGAGCTTCAAATGCATACACTTTGTATATCATGCCAATGAGCTTTAAATGCACACACTTTGCATATCATGCTAACAAGCTTTGAATGCATTCATTTTGTATATCATGCCAATGACTTTAAATGCATTCACTTTGTATGTCATGCCAATGACTTTAAATGCATTCACTTTGTATATCATGCCAATGAGCTTTAAATGCACACACTTTGTATATCATGCTAACAAGCTTTAAATGCATACACTTTGCATATCATGCTAACAAGCTTTAAATGCACACACTTTGTATATCATGCCAATGATCTTTAAATACATTAACTTTGTATATCATGCTAACGAGCTTTAAATGCCACACTTTGTATATCATGCCAATGAGCTTTAAATACATTAACTTTGTATATCATGCTACTGAGCATTAGAATGCATACATATATTTATTTGGGACTGAGAGCTCCTCTCCCTCCTCCTGCCTTATGTCAATCCTTCTTCTTACTTCTTCATCCTTCTTCAGGATGTCACAAGTCACCCGGCACTCAGACTCAATCGTGCCATCTGTGAGGGGGCGGAGCTGCAGTCGGATTATATTTTTTTCCTTCTCTTTTTAATTTTTTTATGTTCAGCATCTGCGTACAAGCTAGTCAAGAAGCCATTGTTACACTTGCCAACTTTTCCCAGGACACGCAGGGGGGTGGAGCTGGAAGGGGGTGGGGTTATGTGATGCCGCATGACATCACACGGCATTGTAGACAGACCCGAATTTGCAAAGATAGGATAAAAAACAGGACTGTCCGGGAAAATCCAGGACTGTTGGAAACTATGCATTATTTTTCCAATTAAGATTATGCAATACAGAAAAATGCATATCATCTGAGATGTGCAATTTGCAAGTTTCCTGCACTTTTTTATTTTTATTTTTGGACTGATAGGAATACAATATTGTAAAATAACAGAACTCATTTATTTATTTCCCCTTTTGCCAGACGAGTATTTTTACAAATATCCCAACCGTGCTATTGAACAGTGAATTCTTTATAATTATCTGTGCAGGGGATATGCCATATGCCTCCATATTAACATTTGTTTTTAATATAATATTGTGTGGTACTGAGAATATCTTGTAGATTCAGGCTCAATACAGGAATGTGACACAAAGGAAAATGCCGACATCATGGGATTTTGTTGTAAAAGAGAGAATTGCAGGGAAGTGACAATGTAACTGCAACATGAAGGCAAAAATAACCAAGATTATAACATTCTCAGAGACAATGAAGAGGAGTCTTAGTCCACAGTAATGATTAATGATCAACTGAATGGAATACTGTTTCCAAATTTCCCTTAAAGAGACAGTGTCACCTGAACAGTGTTTTTACTGTGCATGTAGAGCATACAAAATTATTGAATATGATCTATACATTGTGTTAGAAAAATCAGGAGAAAAATGTGTTTTACACGTGTCTGATAAGTCTCCTGCTTATGACATCACCTAATGCACGGTATGCAAATGGCACATTTCCCATTGAAAAGCCATTCATTTGCATACCGTGCCACAGGTGATGTCATAGACAGGAGTCTCCACAGACACATCTTTCTTCTAATTTTGGCATTTGCTTGCAGTTTTGCTAACACAGTGTATTTTGAATCATTTGTTATGATCTACATGCACAGTAAATACAATATTCAGGTGATACAGTCCTTTTAAGTTTGAAATTACCTTCTCAATGCTCTGGTTCCTGAATGAAGCCATTTTTTTGTTATTCAGTCGCTGTATCATAGAACATGCAGACCAGCTATATAACATGCATGAACTGTGAAAAAGATATGAAAGAAAGTTAAATAAACAGATACTTATTGAAATGCAATGCCTTGGCCCTTTATAACTTAATACATATTTGTTTTTCTTTAAAGGGACAGAGGTAGAGCTCGGTATAATAGCAGGATTCGGGACGATAATGTGATAGAATGCATACTGTGTGCGCTGACACTCAACCTCCCAAGCTCCGCCCCCTGCGTTCACTATTTGCCAGGTAGATATGGGCACAGGTGATGTCTCACAGGTGAGACACCACAGACACATTTAAAAACATGTCCACTTCATTTATATACTTCCTTTTCTGCCAAACCAATGCATAGATCATTGTTGATTCTCTCCATTCACAGTATATGCAATCTCTAGGTGACAGAGTCGCGTAAAAAGGACAACTTTAGAGACAAAGGAAGTTCTGTTTAATTGAAAGATCACATTAAGTGTGGGCATTTTATATAGAAATGCTTTAAGGAAAGAATACAAATAAAGTACCATATTGAGCCATCTTTACTCCATGTAGCTCTACCAGGAGGCAGACATTTTGTTTAGAATCTTTGGTCACATGGGTCAGATCTTTGTTCATCTGAACCAAGGTGAGTGACGATCTGAACCAAGATTCTAACCAACATGTCTGCCCCCTGAGAGAACTATATGGAGTAAAGAAGGCTTAATAAGGCACTTCATTTGTATTCTTTCATTAAATAATTTCTTTATAAATCATTATACACTTGATACAATCTTTCAATTAAACATACAGTAATTTTTTTTTTTTTGCCACACTTGTCCTTTAAAGAGTTCGTGGGCTTCACGAATAATCCTGGAATATTTTAGCGTGCCAAGAATGCAGTAAGACATCTCGATAGTAACCAATGAAGTCTCCCACCAAACCTTCCAAGTAATTATACAGCTGACAGGTAGATAAAATTGATACCTGCAGCTATAAATGTCAGTGGGTATCTATGGAGAAAAATAAGTCTCTGCTTGCAGGCTTATCAGCCATTCCTGGCTGTAAAGTAAATCTGTCAGGCCCAGGGACCGGTGACAAGAGCTTTCTAGAGTATTCCACCCCCCAACGTCTGTAATATTCCTTCACCATGACTACGTTCAACATCTAAATATCACTAATTTATATGGGAAAAGCCATTATTTAAAAAAAAAAAAAAAAACATATATATATATATATATATATATATATATATATATATATATATATAAAACATAAATATGTAAATGTTAATGCTGCCATATGACGTCTGTAATTCATTTCTGCCATGGTGGATGCCCTTGATGAATGGCTATGAAGGAGCAGTTTATTACTGGTGAGAATGATGTTTGCTTGATGCTTCTGTTGTCCTGCATACAATACATATTTTGAAGATTCATCTTGTTTTTTTTTTGTTTTGTTTTTTTTACAAGCTAGACAGTAAATCTAATGAGTTATTTGATGGGGCAAGGCAGGTAGGGGCTTGATAAAGAGGGAGCGCAAAAGGAAAATTCCCGTAAGTGTTGCATCATGTAGTACATCGATCGCAACATCTTCCTAAGCCCGCCTTCTTGCGTTACATCACAGAGCACAGAACTGGCTGAAACCACGCCCCCTCTGCACTAGAAACTACATATAGAGAGAGTCTGATTCCACATTAATGGATAATGGCAACACTTTCTCAGATGCGAGCATACAAACTGATGAAGAGGAAGCCAGCCCGATTTCTGTATACTTCCTTTCACATGTGAGCCTGAATTTAGAAACCCAAGTCAAATAACCTTCAGAATAAAATTACAACTGAACTGCAAAAGATCTTAAAGTGTTGTTTCATACAACGTACAGAAAATATAGTAAAAAATGATTGGATGTGAAACTGTCTGTTTGTAAAGCCAGAATTAAAATAAAACTGTAAAAATCTGCAGCAAACACAGAAAAACCAACCTGGAGAGGGGCACATATTTGATATAAGTGAACTGCTTTTAGACTATTATTTTTTTATTTATTGATAAAGTACAATAATATTCCACTGCACTGTACAACTAACTGGTAAAAGGTGAAAGCAGCCTCTGCCCCAACAGAGTTATTGTACACAATGTAAATGATTTAATGATCAATAGCAATGCTTGCCCAAAATACAAACCAAAAGAAGAACAACTATAAACCTGCGCTTGTCGACATGATATTTTAAGGCTTTTATTAATTCTCGTTCAGTGACATCAAATGTGGACTAAAGTTTCCGAAATAATCCTCTACTAAGCCTAAAATCCATGACAATCTCAACCCCCCTGCTTCGTATAGCAGAATGCACCTTATTTGACAGCCTATGGACCCCTCCCTCTGACTTGAAATTGATGGTGTTGTGGCATGAGTGCATACATATATTGCACAGGAGCCTGTACAGAGCACATTGATACCTACCAATCATCCTGCTTTGCCTGTGCTAGTCCTGATATTGGAATGCAATCCCGTTGTCCTGCTGAGCTCTACCTCTGTACCACTTTTCAGGTCGGCGGGTATTTGGATGTAAGTCTTCAGTGTCTGGGATACACCGGAGACTGGTTACTGCTCATGTGCAGTAGCACCAGTTGGAGTGCCAGCACCTACTGCACATGCATATTAGCGCTGACACTCAAGCTCCACCCCCATGACCTGATTTGCCAGGGGCAAGAGTTGGAATGTATGCCACTTGTAAAGCTTTTGCCTCCAATCGTAAGGCTTGATTTGCTGGACACACTTTTACATGCCCCCTTGCATACAGCAAGTGTGTCCAGGAGGAACCAGTTAATTATTTAAGCAGGGGACACCCTAAAAATGAACTTGAGTAATTAATTGATTTCCCTCTGAACACTTATGGATTATATACTCTGGAGAGCAGCATGTAAAAGTTTTGTGGCTGAGCATACAGCTGTATGCATGGAATGAGAGGTAGGAAGAGTTGACGTAAGATCTAGGGTCAAAGCAGGAAAGTACATCAAAAAATGTGATTGACTAATACAACCATGAAAATTATTGTTTTACTTGGAGTTAAACTTTAATGCCCAAACTGCCTTCCCTTGAATATTAATTCACAATATGGATTTCATTATGCATTTTTCTTTTTTGACATTCTTTTTGATGTATTCATCATTGCTAAAAAAAGGTGTGTCCAGGTCAATCCTACAACACTACATTTGTGTTGCATTCGTTTTGGAATCTAGGTACTTTTACTGTCTTTGTTAATGTATTTTCCACATTGCGTAAACCTTCTCTCCACCTTCTTTTTAACCTTATCCTTGAATCCGTACAACTGGTCATTAGCGAGCAGAGAAGGAGTAGGGTTGATGCCACCTTAAATAGTCCTCATCAAAGCCCGAGCAGATAGAAGGCTAAGCCTGATCTTTGATGGATGGGACATTTAAATAGGTACTGCAGCCTTGGCAGGGGTTTTAGCTGGTAAGGCAATGGATAATTCTAATTTAAGAGCAGTGTTACAGCCGGCGCCTTGATCCTTAGTAAGGCTGCAGCTAAGACACTGGAGCAGCAAAATATGTTACTGGACTTTGTTTTTGCAATGATCTATTAAGAATTAAATGAGATTGAATACTTCATGTGCCCTCAGCAGCATTATATACAGCTCCAGTGTAGAAACATGTATTATTATTATTATTATTATTATATTTAAAGGGGCATCAGCAGACAGACCTGGCTGACATCACTGAATGTAGTAGCCCTGGAGTAATCATTTTCCATATAGAGCTGCGGAAAAACGGTACGTTGTTTTAGATAAATAAGTGCATTTCACAAATATAAGAAAACATGAACAACCAGCAAAAGAAGAAATTGAGTGGAACTACACCTTAATCCCCCCTTTTTTTCTGTAGAACATTTTGCACAGACTATTTAAACACCCCGGAAGCTTCATGGAAGTATTGAAAAGAACTGGTCTGTAACAGAGAATCAATGTAAGGCCAGCATGACCGGGCTGGATATCAATCACCATTTACTCTGTATCAACTTCTTTTGCTTCTGATCAATTAAAAATGTTGCATCATGTGGTGTCGACTTTGCCCACCACAGTCACTTTCCCTCAGCAATTTTAAGTCCCGCACTTCCTCCCTTATTTTATTTTTTTAATACGTGTATGAGGTCAGTGCAAGAGTTGGTTCTCATAGGTATGGTCATCTCTGGTGGCTACAATCAGGAGCCCCCATCGGCTGGTCTATTGGGAAGACATATTGGTTTTGCTACCATGGGCTAGGGCAGGGGTAGGCAAATGGTGGCTCCAAGACTATATCTCAAATAATGCTCTTTCAGCTAAGAGGCTGGTGGATGAGTATGGGAGATGTAGTCTTTGAGCAGCCGGAGAGACGCAGTTTGCTACCCCTGGGCTAGGGTATCATGCTGGTAGCAGTTACACCTATGTAAGATTCTCAGGGACCCCATCCGAGTAAGCTGGGATGTTACTGATGGGGATGTTCAACATGTTTGCCAGACATGTTCTGGTCATGTCACAATGTGTTAGCCTAAGCTAAATTCAGTTAATAAGAATGTATTATCATGTTACATGGTTAATATAATGTGTCTGTCACAGTTTTTTTTTCTAATAAACCTCTGACCTATTTCCTTCCAGCAGGTATCTTGGTTGTTTATTTATTTAAGTGCTATCTCCAGAAGGATTTAGATACATTGGAGAGAGTTCAGAGAAGAGCTACTAAACTGGTTCATGGGTTGAAGGATAAAACTTACCAGGAAAGGTTAAAGCATCTTAACATATATAGCTTGGAGGAAATACGTAACAGGGGGGATATGACAGGAGAGTATATTTAAAAGAAGAAAAACTACAACAACTAAAGGACATAGCCTTAAATTAGTGGGGCAACAATTTAAAAGTAATATCAGGAAGTATTACTTTACTGAGAGGGTAGTGGATGCATGGAATAGCCTTCCAGCAGAAGTGGTAGAGGTTAATACAGTGAAGGAATTTAAGCATGCATGGGATAGGTGTAAGGCTATCCTAGATATAAGATAAGGTCAGGGACTAATGAAAGCATTACTTTACTGAGAGGGTAGTGGATGCATGGAATAGTCTTCCAGTAGAAGTGGTAGAGGTTAATACAGTGAAGGAGTTTAAGCATGCGTGGGATAGGCACAAGGCTATCCTAGATATAAGATAAGGCCAGGGACTAATGATAGTATTACATTACTGAGAGTGTAGTGGATGTATGGAATAGTCTTCCAGTAGAAGTGGTAGAGGTTAATACAGTGAAGGAGTTTAACCATGCATGGGATAGGTATAAGGCTATCCTAGATATAAGATAAGGTCAGGAACTAATGAAAGTATTACATTACTGAGAGTGTGGTGGATGCATGGAATAGTCTTCCAGTATAAGTGGTAGAGGTTAATACAGTGAAGGAGTTTAAGCATGCATGGGATAGGTATAAGGCTATCCTAGATATAAGATAAGGTCAGGAACTAATGAAAGTATTACATTACTGAGAGTGTGGTGGATGCATGGAATAGTCTTCCAGTATAAGTGGTAGAGGTTAATACAGTGAAGGAGTTTAAGCATGCATGGGATAGGTATAAGGCTATCCTAGATATATGATAAGGCCAGGGACTAATAAAAGTATTTAGAAAATCGGGCAGACTAGATGGGCCGAATGGTTCTTATCGGCCGACACATTCTATGTTTCTATGTTAGAAAGTGTTTTTCTTTGTGTGTGTGAGGTTTTTTTTATCAGTCATAGAATGATGATTTATTTTGTTTAGCTTATTTTTTGGAGCTGTGAATTTGTGCAAACATGGGCCTTACTTTCTATACTGTGTTTAATGCCATTCTAGCTGAACTCACTAGGAAGCACTGGATTTCAGCATTGAAGGCAAAAAGCAATGTTGGCCTCAAGACACTATGTTCTTTTTCAACCAGCCTGCCAGTATAATATATACTAGATGTCGACCCTACCCAAGGGCATGAGGTTTATCTTACAGAAAAGATGTATGTACAACAAGAGAAACACAACAATTACATTTGTATTAAAACCTTTAGACAAAAACTGTAACACCACGTGGCCAGTGTCTGACGCATTTCGTGGCCTTAGCGAATTCCTAGTTGAAAATATCGTAAAAAATCCCCACTCACCCTGCATAAAAGAAAACTAGAAGAATAGAGTAATCATGAAAAAGAATCAAGCCCTGTCTGTTTGAAAAGAGAAAAGAAAAAGAAAAAAAAAATACATCTCCCTCCCCATCAGAGTCCACTAGACCAAATTAAAGCTTTAAGGGCTAAAGACAAAAAAAAGAGAATTACTTTCTCTCCAGATATGAAATGTACCGCATCAGATAAGTCACATCATTAGAGGGAGCACTAAGCAGACGAGGTTTCTATAATACTGGCAGCTATGGCTTTCGCTGGAAACCTCTAAATGCACTAAATCCATAGAAAAAAATAAAAAATAAATAAAATAAACGAAAGCAGCTGGTGAGGTCCGAATGGAATAAAAGGTTCTCATATTAAAAAACATGAAGCTTAGGAAAAAAAAAATAAATTAAAAAAAAAAAAATATACACGCCAGGAGGAAGCCTGAGAAAAGGCGAAACGCGTTGCGTGACCCACTGTACACCACTGATTGATCTTAATCCAGTTCCAGCCTTGCTGAAAAGTTTTGGATTTTCTCTAACTGCAGACCTGTGGACTATTTTGCTGCCTGAAAAGGAAGATCTGCAGCGCTGTTTTTACCATTCCATATATGTAAGATACTATGTTTTATTAAAGCTTTTTGTATTTTATCATATACTGATTTTATCTTCACTTCTTTGCCATCATACCTACATATGGTCACTGAGTAAGAAGAATCGAAGGAATCATCTCATTTGGATCAGATAAGCTCTTTTTCTTATCCACTTTTGTGAGTGCAATTCACCACCTCACTTTATAAGTTTCTACACTGAATATAGAGTTGCACTATGTTCTTTGTTTTTCTCTGTCTCCCTATGTTCCGAGCCTGATGAGATCACCTATATCCTCAGCTTGTGAAGTTGACTGATTTTTAAGGCAATTATACGTTTTTTGTCATATACATATTTCTGTGTGTGTAAGACCTCCAGCGCACCTATCACCCTTGTTTGCTGTTTATGTATATTTTTTCACGTGTGTTTGCAGAGATACACACAGGTTGGTGCTGCTTGGTCACAGATCTAGCGCTGAATTCTACCCCTTGTTTCATATATATATATATATATCTATATATAGGGGAGCTTTGGGTAAGGTTTTGATACTTGCTCGACACAATCAATCTTTTCTAGGCTTTAGGAGTTAAGGAGCCAACAAGTGACAGTTCTCAAATATACGTAATCCTCTTTGTAAGACTCATTTTAATATATGAATTGATGTTGTGTGTGTGTGTGTATTTTTTTTTCAGCTAGACATACCAGATTATGTTGGTTTGATATCTGACTTTCATCTCCGATAGGAAGAGATGCCGGGAAAAAAAAAAAATGTAATCAGTGCCACAAGAGCTCTAAGTGGCGGAGTTAACGTCATCGATATATACATGTCTCAATCTGTCTCGATCTCGGCGGACCTGTGTCTTGGGACGAGAAGAATATTCTGCGGAGATGGAACAGTCCTGCGTTACAATGTAACAGGAAGAGGCTCCTAATTGCCGTGATACTACACAGGACGTGGGAAACGCAGACGGTGAACTTAACAATATTCAGAGTTTCCATGTTGCTTTGGAGGAAAAAAAAAAAAGAAATCTGTGGCACAGAAATTACCTGCACAAGTCACAGAGGGCTCAATATCTGGAGTACCCAATTGGTTGAGCAGATATTTCTTTCTCTTTTACATGTATTTGTTATTTACAATTTAAATATATTTTTATAACTACAAATATATTGTAGTGTCATAGGTTTTAGACTGTAAGGGCTATAGTGTCTCGAAGTGGTTTTTTTTTTAGATATGTTCATGTATAGTAAAACAGAGGTCTGTCTTATCAGCAATCTCTCTCTCTCTCTCTCTCTCTCTCTCTCTCTCTCTCTCTCTCTCTCTCTCTCTCTCGTTACAGAGCAGAACATTATTACAGTGTATGGGTAATTGTAGGCTGCCCATGTGCCTTACATTCCCACCAGAGGCATACAATAATACTCCATAAACACACATTTTCCGTCTTATTGCTCAAATGTAATCCCACTCTGCAGTTGGAGATACGACACCTCTATCTTCACTGCAAAAGCCTCTCCCTTCATCAAAGCAGAGGGTCTCTGCCGAGCATCTACAAGGTATTACAATTATCTTTATGTGCTATGTCTATTTTCCAAAGTCTGCTTCCTTCCAATGAAAGACATCTTTTATCTACTTCTTTTTTTTTTTTTTCCTGCAAAAAAGTACCAGCATCAAAGAATGGACATTGTATGTTCCCTTTCTTACAGACAATCTATTTAACATTTAACAGGTAAAAGAAGCCTGATCTGCCCATGAATGAGACTAGGAGAGGATTACACTGATTTACACGGCCGTATCTTTCTCCCCACCCCCTATGTTTTAGGTTTTTACATTACTGATAAAGGTCAGGATGGTGCAGTTATGTAATCTGCAGATTGGAAGACAGCAGAGTTTTTCGACTGTTCCCAAAGGAAAGCTAAATGTTAAATGTCACTTAAAAAATAGATTTTGCATAGGGACTAATATGAATAATCTTATATTTATTGATATATAGTAGTAAAGTCAGGTTATTTTCATTCAGAACAGATGATATACAAGATAGTTAGTTATGTATCGTTATCTATTCACTAACACGTGAACTGTCAAACATCTGGGATTCACTGTTGACCTGGAAAGACAGACACTCTGGATTATTTTTTTCTTACTCAGCTATTGATTAATTTTTTAAATTCTCTTTTTCAATTCACTGATCACTGTTGAGGAAACCAATAAAGGATCCAGTCCCCAAGGATAAAAAAAAAAACACACCTTTTTTTGAATGCTTTTGGTCCTACAAATAATGTAAGAATTGTAATAATAATGCAAGAAATATTAATGTTTATTTAACTGAATATATGAATTATGAATGGCCTCTGGATAAAGCCGGATACTTTCTTAGTATATGGTATAATATTACATAGCTTTAGAAAATATAAAACTCTAAGATGCCTCTGTGTTAGAAGATATCACTGGTGTAATAAGAGATAAACTCAGCACTAGGACACATATGTTAGCCAGTGTCTTCTTGGGAATATTTTAATAAATAGGAAAGGGCAAGTGAGATAAGATGGCTAAGTGGGTGAACAAACCAGCTGTACAGTTTGTTTACCTCTCTGGTTTGATTCCTGGCCAGGTCAACTCAGTATTTCATCCTTCTGAGCTTAATAAAATGAGTGCCATTATATGGTGTCACTTTTGATGCGGCTACTGCTTTATTGGACTGCCAAATTAACCCTTGGACTGACCAATAAGGCTATTAGCATAGACATGTCTGTCCAGTAAAGGGACGTGTCAGTTGTCTCAGATCACACCCCCTTTGGACAAATTCCCGGAGACTGCATTGTTTCTTCCCTTTCATAACCAATCACAGGGGCTGGACTATTTTTTTACTTCTACATGCCTTGACGTCCAACTGTGGCCTTCCAGCTGCTGAAGGACTACAAAAAAAAAAACCTGATTCGCCACCAGATTTCTGGAACAGCAGGGAATTATGGTAGTCGTAGCCACAGTTGGCCCTAGTGTGTAGCACTTTCTATCCAACTGTTGTGTCTGTCTATCATTCTCTGTACCTGTCAGTATATCTGTCGTGCCTGTCTATCATCTATCTTTGCCTGTCTATCAATCTCTGCAAATCATTCCTCACGGAACCTTGAAAATGTATTAGAAGATTTAAAAACATTACCAGTACTAAAACTTACTTTACATAACAACACTCTTCAAGTATGGCTCTATGGATGGTAATTGACAAAGACGTTTCTCGACTGGACTGGAAACACGATAATTCAACATTTGAGTTAATGGACGAGTACATCCATTCTTTACTGCTTTCCACCAGGCAGTCATTAAATAATGAAGAAGGGAAATTTATTTTACATTGTATTTTTTTTTTTGCATTATTTAATTACAAGGAGAGCCGATAATCATTGGGAATGAAAGTGTAGAAAATGATGTAAACAAACAAATAAAAAATATGACACTGTAACATTTTCTTCATCCAGAAAGAAAGAGAGGAACAATGTACAATGTTCTATTGTATAGCTCTAAACAAAAGATAAAAATAAAACACCATAGGAAGATAATTAGTAGGGTCCGTAATTCTAGTCAAATAATCTTTACTTCCAAATGTCAAATACAGGCAAGAACCTTCTAATTAGCTGTAAAGTTTAACTGTCAATTTATCCATTCAATATTCACGACCATCTGACAAACAAATCCATGAAGATACTCCTGTTTAACCTCTTCACGTCCAGAAGGGGAGGGGGAGAATGCATTCAGAAATAGATAAGGTTCAGCTACAGTTTTTCTTATAAATTCTTCTTCTTCTTCTAGTTTACTGTGTATCCCGTTTACTGTGACTTTTAAAGGACCATATTAAAAGGAGCATATTAAAGTTAAATTATAATTAAAACATTTTTTTTTTTCATTTTCTATTGGACTGTCTTCCTTTTCTTCCATTTTCATCACCATTGTGTCTTTCCGGAACTAAAATATTCAATCTACAGACCGGTAATACTGTTTTGTGGTCACCGACTGTTTGTAACAATATAATCATTCACTTGAATGATTAGTGTGTTAGCCCAAGGATTTTCTATATTCCAATAAATCACAATTACAATAGTGACATTATTCCTCCAAATCCCTTGGCACAGTTCCAATAATCCTCCAAATCACTTGCCACAGTGCCATTAATCCTCCAATGCACTCGCCACAGTGCCATTATTCCTCCAATTCACTTGCCACGTGTCATTAATTCCCCAAACCACTTGTCACAGTTCCAAGATTCCTACAAATCGCTTGCCACAGTGCCATTAATCCTCCAATGCACTCGTCACAGTGCCATTATTCCTCCAATTCACTTGCCACGTGTCATTAATTCCCCAAACCACTTGTCACAGTTCCAAGATTCCTACAAATCACTTGCCACAGTGCCATTAATCCTCCAATGCACTCGCCACAGTGCCATTATTCCTCCAATTCACTTGCCACGTGTCATTAATTCCCCAAACCACTTGTCACAGTTCCAAGATTCCTACAAATCGCTTGCCACAGTGCCATTAATCCTCCAGTGCACTTGCCACAGTGACAATATTTCTCCAAATCACTTGCCACAGTGCCATTATCCCTCCAAAACATCTTCTTTGGGTCCAGTATTCTCCCCAAACTCGCCTCTTATCTATCCTGATCTAATTGGACTATGTCTGGGCACGCCCCATGCGCACTCCTTCGAGTACATTTTGACCATGTACAGGAATGTGTCCTCTAGAAGCGCTATGTCGGAATAAAGTATTATTACCCATGTGCAACACATCTGTTGGTTTGCTTCAAATATCACTTCTACTGCCTCTTGGGAGCACTTTGTAATTTTATAGAGACAGGTAAAAAGGCTTTAGAAATGTGCTGTATATTTCACCCAAGCCATTTAAGTGTCCTGTGGGAAAGCAAAGAACCACCTTGTTATTTATCTTTCCTTGGCTTGGAAATTTCAGTTCAAAGGCTCCCAGTTACTGCTTGTTTTTCCTAGTCTTCTCATGTTACCATAGTATTAAACCATTCTCCGACTGAGAGAAGAATCAGCTAACACTGTGCACACAGTCATGGCTCATCGAACAAGTCGGCCTGAGGGAGACGTACGATGTAAAATAAATAAAATCAGGGAGATGAATTATGTTAAAGGAGGAGTCAATTAAATATGCATGCACGGGAATGGATCTATAGCAACAGTACATTTACCTATATGTGGTTCAGGGTTCATGATTTTATAGACCCCGGAAAGTATTTCCCTGGGCAGCCATTCCATTTATAATCTGCTACTCTCATCTTCAAAACATTAGCACACGGAACTCACGCAAATGTGGAATAAGATAAGATAAGGTCAGGGAATAATAAAAGTATTTAGAATATTGGGCAGACTAGATGGGTCGAATGGTTCTTATCTGCCGGTGAAACATTCTATGTTTCTAACTATAGCAGACTTATGGTAAGGGTATGGCACTGGCAAAAAAGGAGACTTTTTTGTTGGGCTAGGCTGGTTTTTCACCTAATGTAAGGACGCATCTTTTACTTTTTTCAGCATAATAATAATTTTCAAGGAAAAAGGTCATAGCGTTCCATCGTTTAGTAAAGTTTCATTGACTGGCCCTGTAGCTGTGTAAGGGGGGAACCTTCAAAAGTAATTAAAATTGGGAGAGTATTTTACTAAATAGGAAAGGCGAAAGTGAGATAAGATGACCATGTGGGCAAATGCACCAGCCGTGCAGACAGTTTACCTCTCAGATTTGATTCCTGGCCAGGTCAACTCAGCATCTCATATGTCTGAGGTTAATATAACGAGTGCCATTAAGTGGTGCTATCGTAACATGTTAAGCAGTTTTGTCAAAAGTATCATCCTTAATTTCTATTGGAAAAGGAGAGAGACTATAAATGTATCCTTATTTGTAAATAAAAAAGTTATAATTAATCCTACAGGTTACGTTAAATTGATTAACACTTCGAAGTTGTGTAGTTTTGTCCCAACATGGGTCAAAACACACCAGTGTCGATCCCAATGATGCACATGCTGACTGCCTTGGACTCATTAAAAGGAGTTACTCTTCATCAGGCACTTTCCCCCACACAACTCCACCGATAATCTGCTCGGTGTTCTTGTCAGTGACCCTACGGTTGTCAATGTGTCCTTTAGAAGTAGACTCTACTGATTTATACAGAATAAATCTGTCTGGCTCAGACATGATAGCATATTGCCCTCACCCTTCCGATGATGTCATTACAGTCATTTAACCTCACTCTGCAAGTAGACGGGCATAAATTAACCGGATAAACCAGAAAGAGAATCCAGAAGTGCCGACAGATAACAGCCGTTTAACCTAGAATTGACCGATCCGCTCACTGTAAAGATAGGGTGAAGCGCGAATCACCTTCGGTGCGGCAATGCAGGGGTTAACTAGACTCAATACCCTCCTTTCGACAAGTCGTATATTTCATTTATGATTCATTTGAGTTTAAAGATAATAAAATAGGCACACTGATGACATGTCTGAACACGTCTCGTGGTAGAGGATGCCCAGAGGTGAATTTTGCATGTATTTCAGATTTAAATGTCTGCTAGTGATAAACAGGTGTCCTTGGGATTTTCGGATTCTGAAAGGGGAACGTGCTCCCAATCTCCCATGCGAATCATCTTTTTTACGGAAATATCACATCTGCCTGGAAATTGGCAGGTGATACCGGTTTGAAAGACACAGCTATGGCTTGACCAGGATTTCTGCCTCCGGACTAACTCCGCATTGTCAATGTCACCGTTGTAATATTGGCCAGTTGGGAAGGGTTAAATAACTATGTATCCCAGATGTATCCTTTTTTAACAAAGAAATGATTATTACTATTGTTCAAGGAGACAGTTCCAAAAATGTATTTATTACAGGAAAACTGTGGGCAAAAATGTAACGTATGTTTAATTAAAAGATTCCCTAGATTTGAAATGGCATGCCTGCCTCCTGATCAAGGTACTTTATGTGTAGTGTTTCATTAAAGCATTTCTATTTAAAATGCCCACATGGGATGCGACCTTTCATTTAAACATAATTTTTTGAGGGCAGTTGTCCTTTAAGAAGACTTTTTTTATAGTAGGATATTAAAAATGTCAGCACAATTGGAGTAGTTCCCCAGTTGTTTCTCTCATAAGTGCATCGGCCATTTTAATTCCCTTCTAGATAATATTTATTTTGAGCATGAGGTAGGTTGAGGTCATAGTGGTAGCGCTACCCATTCTACAGCCATTTCAGTTTATCTTCCATCTATTTTGGGTCACAATCTGTGTGTTAAAAGGGAACTTTAAAAGGGACACTCTGGGCCTCAAACTAATTTTGATGCATACAGTAGTGTTTAAGCTGTACAATGTGCATTAGCATACACACACATGCAGGAAATATTTGGGAATTTCAAAGGTTTCTGCTCAAGATCTTTATTGTGATTGTATTTATATTGTAATTAGATCAGATTTAGCAAGGTCATTGTGCATGGAGAATGTGCAGCGCCATTTTATTTTGATCACATGCACTGTAGCTCTGTCCGCTTGAGTGACAGTTCGCCCATGCATGAGTTTTAGAGCTGACATGGGACCTCCCAAGCTCTGTATCCAGCGTTCTGATTCACCTGGAGGTAGAAGCTCGGAGCTATACACAATGCATGTCTGGTTGGCTCCTGGCAGACACTCGGAATGCCCATGTTTTATACAGAGCATTCTAAAAGATACAATCCCCAGTAGAAGGCCGGCAAAAGATAATTTGAAAATGTAAGTATTACAAAAATAGCAACAAATAAAGGCATAATTATTTTTAAAAAGATTAGTTTTAATAAGCATGTATTATTTCTCCCGTTCATTTTTTCATACTGCTTTGGCTCTAAGAAATAGCTCAAAGGAAATTCTACACACAAGTAAAGTTTAAAAAAAAAACGAAAACATAATGCTTGTTAGTAAAGTAGCGCGATTCAAAGATTTCTATTAAAAAGCTAAATCAATATGGTTCAACAGACCTGTCTGCCCTGTGTATATCAGCTCTGCTTACATGCTATGTTAAAGGGTTAAAAGAATAATAATAATATTAGTAATACTATGCACTTATTTCTCAGAAATTTTACTTCCTAAATTATATAGCAAAAGAGACCAAAAAAAAAGTCTAGAGAAAAACATAAATATAGTATTTTCTTTTTTTCTGTGTGTAGTCAGGTCTTTGATATAAAAGGGCCAAAAAGTGCATAGACTAAAGCTCAAACCATTAATTTTCTGCCTGACTTAAGTTTGACAGAGATTGTTAGTGAGTGGAGTTGATGTCAGGCAGCTTTGATATTGAGAATATGGGAGAAGGGTAAAAATAGAAGAAAAAGGAAAGAAAAAAAATTGCCAGCGGAATGTTCTGTATCTTTTTAAAAAATAGCGTTACAATGTTACTTTTGGTCATGACATGGCAGCATCTGATTGGATCCATCCAGCAACCAAATATGTTTTTATTTTATTTTACATCCATATAAAAAAAGGTTCAAATTGAAGAATTTGTTTTTAAATTAAAACTAATATAATTAGGTTCCGGGATAGTGTTTTTAAAAAAAGGTATCTTTAATTGACAAGTACCTGCCGTAAAAAAAAAAAAAAAAAAAAATCTGTAGCCTACAGTGTTTGGCTCCAGAGACTTTGAAAATGAACCTTAATTTTGTCCTTGTTGAGTCGTCAACAATAACGACTAATTGTACCCTGGCCTTGTTATCGTAATAACACACTTGCTATTTCTGTTGGGATTATATGGCTTCTAACTTTGCCAAAAATATTCATAATTATCTTTAGATGTAGATCCTGGATGCTTTGGGACTGGTATTTCCAGTTTTGGCAGAATCAACACCCTCAAACCATTAAAAGAGCAGGGAAACCTATTAAGTTTTTTTTTTTTGTTGTTTTAGGAATTGCTCAATTAAGAAAAGAGAGTTTAATTATGAACATGCTAATTGCCATTCGCACCATAACCTTATTGCCCCATGAATTGTGGATCTTATTCCGGAGAGGAGCCTGTGCAATCTCTGGTCAATGACCGTAATTATAAAACCTAGCCAGAAACTAATTGGCTGAATACAGTAAGAAGCCAATCAGAATGCATCTTAGATATAGACGTTGTAAAATATGTTTAAAGGACTTTAAAAAGAGAGAGAGCAGGAAAGTTGAACAATTGCACATGCATATTGTAGATAAAATGTTATTGATATATTTTACGAAAGCATTTATTTTTTGGAAGTTCTTGACACTTTAAAGTAATGGACAGATTAAATATTCTGATTACCCAGAATTATATAACGTTACTCAGATAGAAACATAGAAACATAGAAACATAGAATGTGTCGGCAGATAAGAACCATTCGGTCCATCTAGTCTGCCCAATTTTTTTTGTGTACTTTTATTAGTCCCCCGTTCCCGGTCTTATAGCTAGGATAGCCTTGTGTCTATCCCACGCATGCTTAAACTCCTTGACTGTGTTTACCTCTACCACTTCTGCTGGCAGGCTATTCCATACATCCACTACCCTCTCAGTAAAGTAATACTTCCTGATATAACTTTTAAATCGTTGCCCCTCTAATTTAAGACTATGTCCTCTAGTTGTGGTAGTTTTTCTTCTTTTAAATATACTCTCTTCCTTTACTGTGTTGATTCCCTTTATGTATTTAAATGTTTCTATCATATCCCCCCTGTTACGTCTTTCCTCCAAGCTATACATGTTAAGATGCTTTAACCTTTCCTGGTAAGTTTTATCCTTCAACCCATGAACCAGTTTAGTAGCCCTTCTCTGAACTCTCTCCAATGTATCAATATCCTTCTGGAGATACGGTCTCCAGTACTGCGTACACTACTCCAAGTGAGGTCTCACCAGTGCTCTGTACAATGGCATGAGCACTTCCCTCTTCCTACTGCTAATACCTCTCCCTATGCAACCAAGCATTCTGCTAGCATTTCCTGCTGCTCTATTGCAGATAATATATAATGTTATTGAAAAAACTATGTGGTAGTTATTGTATAGTTGCTACCTTCACTTAAAAAAAAATATATATATACATTTTTTTATGGGGGCACTGCCTCTGTTCCGGCATCCAGATTTGCCCGGGGCAGAAGAAGGGAGGTATTTATACTGACCATACTATTTCTTCCATAGACTTAACATTGGCCTCAGTCCATTTTTTTTTTACCGGTCGGTAAAATACCGGCTGTAGTGGTAAAGTATAAATCACTTATTTTTCCATATATTTGGATTCTACATTGTCCTACATTATCAATGCCCCGCACTGGCCTCATTAATATATGTATGTAGTGATAATTATGTATAGAGACCGAATCTGGGGTAAGGTTCTAAGTTTAGAGCAATCACCATGGAAACCAATAGAATGTTCCTGCTGAATGTCCCAATTTTAGAATCTTGCCCCGGACTTGCCCTAACATATTTTTCAACTTTCTATAGATGGCAACCGAGGAAAGGGGTGGAGCTAAATGTGAGCAGAATCACATGACTTCGTTTGACATCATGCTACGTTCCGTGACTCCTGGTGGTGGAGTTCTAGCTTTTCCACTATAGATACTGTTCGTGTAGAGTTCAATTCTCTTTTATATCAAACACAATGCTGCCTGTACCCAGTGCTATGCACAGTGCATGGTCAATATTAATGCCGGTATAGGCCAGAATTTGACAGGACAGGACACCAAAAAAACCTTACTATGCTGGAAAATTTGCACCGTTGGCAACTATGTTCTTTATCTAGAAATGCCACTTATTTGTAATCCACATTCGGCAGTATACACCCTCTCCTACCAGATCTTATGCTTCCTTCCTGCCTTGCATTAATCTTTGCCTGATTCCAACAGCAGAGCATATTAAGCAGTGAGTCGAAGGGAGGGGAGGGGGATGCTGTGTAATAAGAAGGAATAAAAACACCATATTTTAAAGAATAATCCAGCTCTCTAAAAGCTTTATGCATAGCAATCTAGCCTTAAATGATTGACCCAGCTGTTTGATTTGCTTCTCTCTGTGTGCCCCCAGCTGAGACAGTTAAGGCCAGGAATAGTCCCATCTGCCTATTAACACCAGGTGTTTGCAGACAGTACAGCACATACATGGGATTCTTACTAACTATTTTCCGGGGCTGTTACATATCCTTTCTCCTCGTGTCATGTCTCTACAATAAAGATGCCACCTCTTCCATTCACTTAACAATGGCTACAAGCAACTTCTTAATACCAGCCTGCTTATAAATTACCAGGTGGGAGTCAGTCCTACGACAGGATCAGCCCTTCCTTTTTATACCACCAAAAATCTGCTTTGCTTTGTTACAGTTTAGTGTCTAGTAGGATATAGACCCTCACCTACATATTGCTTTTATTTTTAATGTAGAAAATTAAAAAAAAAGATCTTTAGACTTTCTTTGTTGCAGAAATGCAAGCCTTCTTTTGGATCAACAGCAGTAGACACGAGATAGAAAAAGGGTTGAACTTGATGGACGGAAGTCTTTTTTCAACCTAAACTTCTATGTAACTTTGTAACTATGTAACTGTGTAACTGTGTAACTATGTAACTATGTAACTGTGTAACTATGTAACTATGTAACTATGTAACTATGTAACTGTGTAACTATGTAACTATGTAACTGTTTAACTATGTAACTGTGTAACTGTGTAACTATGTAACTGTGTAACTATGTAACTATGTAACTATGTAACTATGTAATTATGTAACTGTGTAACTATTTAACTATGTAACTGTGTAACTATGTAACTGTGTAACTGTGTAAGTATGTAACTGTGTAACTATGTAACTATGTAACTGTGTAACTATGTAACTGTGTAACTGTGTAACCGTGTAACCATGTAACCGTGTAACCATGTAACCCTGTAACTCTGTAACTCTGTAACTCTGTAACTCTGTAACTCTGTAACTATGTAACTGTGTGTACACTGGAAACTGATTTTCTAGGGATTGAGAAGATCGTAAAATAAAAACCTCTCTGGATTGTATTGAAAAGCTTCGAACACATTATAATCTCGCTCTGGCCATTCAGGATATTAGATTTTTATTTAATGGTTTCTCTTATCTTGCGTGTATTGTTCAGTGTTACACAATTCTACATATATTTTGTATTCTGATAATATATTGACACATAAACATTACAAGATCAATATAATTCCAGCAACTTGCATTAAATTACACATTTCCACCCCATCGATTTAAAGGACAAAAAACAATGAAGTTCTGTCTAAATGAAAGATTACATTAATTGTAGGGCATTTTAAAAGAAATCTTTGAATTAAAGAATACAAATAAAGCACCTTATTCATCCTTCTTTGCTCTGTATAGCTGTATCTGGAGGCTGACATGTTTAGAATCTTTGCTCTGTATAGCTCTATCAGGGGGTGGACATGTTGTTTAGAATCTTTGCTCTGTATAGCTCTATCAGGGGGTGGACATGTTTAGAATCTTTGCTCTGTATAGCTCTATCAGGTGGGACACATGTTGTTTAGAATATTTGCTCTGTATAGCTGTATCTGGAGGCTGACATGTTTAGAATCTTTGCTCTGTATAGCTCTATCAGGTGGGACACATGTTGTTTAGAATATTTGCTCTGTATAGCTGTATCTGGAGGCTGACATGTTTAGTATCTTTGCTCTGTATAGCTGTATCAGGAGGTGGTCATGCCGATTAGAATCTTGGGCCAGATCAATTATAAGTTCCGTCATCTGACCCAAGATGTCCGCCTCCTGACAGAGCTATGAGGTCTCAATAAAGTGCTTTATTAATATTCATTCATTAAGGCATCTCTATTTAAAATGCCTGCACGTGACGTAATCTTCCAATTAAAGATAACTTCATATGTTGGGGACAGTTTTAGAGCTAGAAATATATTGACATATCAGTAGAGAAGCGATCCAAACTCATTGGCTTAGAGTCTAGGAATCCAACTGTGGCCCTCTGGCTGTTTGTGGACCACCACTAGCATCATTTTCTGCCATTTTTAGAAGTTGTTGGGGAATTCTGGGATCAGCAGCTAGATGGCTGCAAATGGATGGCTAGGTAAATGGATGGCTAGGTAAATGGATAGCTAGGTAAATGGATGGCTAGGTAAATGGATAGCTAGGTAAATGGATGGCTAGGTCATAGTGTGTCAGGGTAGCTGTGACTTTAAGAATATTTGGAAACGCAACTGCAGAAATAAATGACAATCCACACAAGGTATATCGTTTAAGCAATTCTTGTATTAAAGTTTAGCAGCAAAAAGAAGAAAAACTGACTGATATTGATTGCAGAGAAAAAATAAATGGTTTGAAGTAATATGGAAAAATATATGTAACTTGATTGAAGTATGAAGTAAAAAATATGATGGAACACTTGATTGAAGATATGGAAGGTACTTGCGATTAGGTGATAGAGAAAAAAGCAGGATAACAGGGACGGTCCGTATTCAGAGGATTGGAGAAGTACACAATTCGATTCAGGAAGCCAAAGGTCAGGATTGGAGAAATCAGAATGGTCGAGGATATCCGGGTCAGCAACAGGTAATCAAAAATGAAAGTAGCAAGATACTCTAAGGTCGCTTGGAGCTAAGGAGTCAGGAACAACAGCTGCTAGAGACAATACTCAGCGATTTGTGTCTGTTGGAGACTGTTATTTATAGTCACAGGAAGATCGCGTCATTGAAAGGGGTGTGTCCTAATGAAGGGAGTGTGGCCTCACGAAGGGGTGTGGCCTAATGACGCGATCGTGAGTAAAAAAAAAACAAAAGTAAAAATGAAAGCCTGACATAGTGTCAAAATAAAAATATATAAACATATCGTTAGAATAACTCCCCGTATGTAGATTTTGTTCCACAGTTATTTACAAAAAAGGTGTAGGCATGAATGCCAGCATGGCTTCCATGCATAGTTGCCAACAGCCCTACATTTTCTGGGACAGTCCCATTTTTGGGCCCTGTCACGTCAACTTTAGGCTAAGTACTGCATTAATACTGCCTACGCACAGTGTATATCTGATACACAGTCTATATGCGAGTAAATGAGCTCCAGACTCTGTAGCCTGGAACTCCATGCGGCTGGTTCATGTAACACCTCAGTGTCACGTAACTCTGCCCCTTTAGGCTCCGTTCATTTGCCGGCCTGGGACACAGAAGAGGAAAGTTGGCAAGTATGTCCATGATGCAGGTGTCAGAGGCTCATAGATAGCATGCCAAGGTAACTGCACTGATCCATGGAGCACCATCCAGCTGAACACTTGCAGTTGAATTGCATATGTGTGCATGCAAAGGCTTTTCCAGAAAACTGGGACACCGGAACATGGTAAAAGAAGTTTAAAATAGCAGAGATCTCATCTGGGTATGGTAAGTCATTAGTAAAATTTTTGTAAAAATGACATGCATTTTATACTCCAAATGCAATCAAATAGGTAAAAATCAAAACAAAACCCTACACCTCCCAACTGTTCCGCTTTGCACAGGCCAAATCCAGTTTTGGAAGCTATGTCCCGCTGAGCTGGACCTCAGTGAACCAGTGGGATTCAGGACTGCAGTCCCAATTTTATTCTTAGTGTCTGGCACACTGCAGATTCGCTACTGCACACGGGCACTCTGTCGCCCCCACGCACTTACCCTGGCATTCTGATACGCCGGTGTCACAATTTCTTTAACTTTATCTGCAAACGCTTGGAATTTCTTCACAAGATGGTGATTATTTAAAAAGAAAATCTGGCTTGCTATTTTTTATACGAGAGACATGCACATCTTCGCTCTAGTCTTTCTTTTGAATGGGGGTTTAAGAAGGAATACCGTGCCTTGACCTTTGTTTCCTTCCTGGGGGTGTTCCATGACGACTTTCCATCACATTTTTTTTTTCCCTTCAGAACCCAAAGTGTTTTATCATAGACGAGTCTTGTTACAAGCTGGAATATCTTTAGTATATCAAATAATCAGGTTAAAGCCACATCAAAGCTTGCTGCAAAGGGCTGGGTTATGGCCTTTTGGCTTGTTCTTGCAAATAGCCCGGCACTTGATGTCAGGCCATGACATATGAAGGTAAATGAAACTGTCAGTCTTAAATAAAGATGCAAGTTACATGGTACAATGGAAAGGAACCAGCGAGGAATGAAAGGAGGCTGAATCTACATGGAGTCAAGGACAGAGGTGCAGAATTGATTGACTCTTTTCTATATTTACTTATTAATTGGAAGAAGAAGAACAATGTGAGGTATTTCCTGACTGCATCCTGGTTACCAGAGTGACATTTAGAAAATGTTACACTAAATAAAAGAGTTCTATTGACTACATGGTTAAGTTATTAGGAATTTAGTGTACTTACCTGGTGCGGGTGCTCTGGTGGTGCTGCACCTGCCATTTACATTCCATTACACTCAGTGATCATCTAATCTAGTTCCCCAACCAGTATTTGGAGGCATACAAGCAAACCTATCCTATCCGATGTCCTTAAGTAAAGACAAGAAAGTCAACTCCTAAACCATGGACTGTTGGTGGGCCTTGAGGATTGCTATGGGAACCTCTGCTCTAGAACATGTTTCTTAAAGTAATGAGTCAATGGAACCTAGACCATGCTTCATTCTAGAATGTGATGGAGGGTTAGAAGACACAATTATTAATGGAACCAACAAAATACTCCTTCTTGATCAAGAACGTGCTTCATTTGACCACTCTAGAACATGTGTCTGAAAGTAAGAACATAAAAATATCAGTGGAACCAACAACATGGCTCTAGATCTGGGGTAGACAACCTTTGGCACTCAAGATTTTGTGGACTACATGTTCCCTTGATGCTTTGACAGCATTACGACTGTAAGAGCATTATGGAGAAATGTATTACCCAACTTCTGGAGTGCCGATAGGTTGTCTACTCCTAGATAAATCATGAGAAATGCTTTGTCTCAGACGTAAATAAAATATTTATTTTGAAGGTTTTTATCTACCAGACTGAAAAATCCACATAAGGAGAGATGGTTATGCCTAATAAATCCTAATACATTTTGGGGACAACCCATGAATGCTTTTTTGGGGCGAAAGAATTGATATTAACATTTAACTTTTTTTGTTTTTACTGGTAAATAATATAGGAACACATTTTCCTTTAAAAAAAAAAAAAAAAAAGTTAAATTAAAAACATAAATATAAAATGACCATGTATAAAGAAAATTTGAAACAGACATATAGTATAACTTGGCAATTTACGCGACATATGGGAAATACTGTATACTGCTCCATACAAATTACAGAACTTCCTGGAGAATAATTTCAAAAGTCTATTGAATTGGCCTAACTATTGAACTGCCTTTGGAATACATTTTTATTAGGTAATAATAATGATATCTAACGCCGTATAAAGCATCAGCAGAGCTACCGATCTCAAATGTTAAATGTGTCAAAAAAATGACTCTTTTATGGAACCGTTAATATCTTTAACTAAAGATTTTTATGAAAAAGATAAAAATGCACTGTTTGGGTATTCTGCTCTACAACAAGAACGACTTCTCTGGTTAATTAATAGTTTTTAGAAATATGTTGTGTAATATATCTAAATTATGTTGCCCCGATACAGATAAATATTTGGAGTGTTATTGTTTCGTCGGCTGATCTTTATGTAATGAATTAATATGCGATTATAATCATGTTTACATAGCTACTAAAAACTAACTAGAGCTAATAAAATTTAAAAAAAAAAAAAAAAAATCACATTTAACTCCCCTTGAATTGTATCTATACATCATTCCACCTGCCTGTCTGTCCATCCATCAATCTGTCTATCCAGCTTTAAAATATTTGAACAAAAATTCCTTAACATGTCAAAAAATCTTCCAAAATATCATGCAATCAGCAGAGAAAAAAAATAAATAAGGTTTTGGCATGTAGCGATACCCTGGGGAATTAACTATCCCCCATAAGTAGATAGAGACTCCAAACAAAATATAAGATGTAACTTTTATTGGTAATATATTGGCATTAAGTGCTTATGTGCCCATGGTGATGGAATAAAAATATTAGATGTTCAAATCAAAATGTTGTGTGTATTATTGAAGATATAGACAGTATCTGAGCTGTTATAGACTAATTATAACATCTATTCCAGGTAAAAACAAGGGTATTTATAATGCTCCAATAATAATAGGATCTCAGAATTAAAAAGAACTGGAGCATTTTCTTTCCTGGACCTTGGAAGTGGGCTCTTTCGAAATGTCTCTTTCATTCTTTCCCCGCCGCACCTTCTTGTTAGTGAATAGATCACTTGTGATTTACTCTTGGGTTTGTGCGGGTATATATAGCTGGTGAGAGACCCATGATACTAATGCTCTCTGCTTTCTATTTCTATCGATGGATCCTCTAATGCTTCTTTGTCGTTTGCAGTAAGTGCAGGGCCGTTTCTGCATTGGTTTGATGTCCAATAAAAACCCCATCGCTCTCCAAGAATGGTCGGTGTGTTCCCTGTAATGCTGCCTTGCTCGGACTCCCTATAAACCAATGTATATTTTATCAGCAGCCTGTCTTTCCCCTCTCCGCACTGATGCGATGCTTTATAGGAGTGTGTTTGCAAGTAACGCAATTAAAGGATCGGCCCAGCACTTGCTCTTACTAAGCATCAGTCACCTTCAACCTATACTGTATGGCAGAAACATTACCACGATCCGCTGGCTCGTCTTCTGAATGCCTTCAGAATCAAAGGCCAAAATGCCAACTCAAATTAGGATGGGAATACATAACGAAAGACACAGAGAAATGGTGAGAAAACACAGGGCTCTTTGTGTGCTGCTCTGTGGTTTTTAGAGGAATGGGTTTAACTCTTTCTAGAAGCTTTCACGATTAAAGGTCCCACTCCAACTCAAACATGACCTGTTTATTCTCAATTTCACTTCAATAACTAGTACCCACTATACTCACAGATGCCAACAGTCCTGGATATGGCAGAATGCTCTCAGGTTTTTTTTTAGGGATCTTGTCCCATTTAACTGAAAGCTGTACTGGCAAGACTGCACTCTCTACATAGTTTACCAGACACTTTACAGAATATCGCACAAGTGGCATTGCATTTAACATATGTAAGTCTGAAACTGCAACAACAAAAAAAGTAAGCTCCAGACGAGCTCAATCTTGTGCGGCTGAGCAATGTCACATAGACCTGACACGTTTTGGCTCCACCCCATCAGATCCAAAGACATTGGTAAGTATGTATATTGGCATTGTAGATTCCTGGGTGGAATAGGAGAACCAGCATGAGGGAGGTGTCATTCCCACAGTTGTATTCTCCTTTAAGGCTCTGCGATTACAAACTACACATGAGTAGCATCATGGAATACAATTTAATTGCACATCACTACTAGATAGGTTTGCTGCCATGAATCACATAACAACACAAGACTCGTGCCACTCAGATAGCGAAAATAATGAATGCTGTAATTCTGATTGCCTGTGAAAACTCATATTGTCTAGCAAAGGATTGGTCAACTCTACCTTGCCTTTATTACTCTGTATATCACCATTATGTAGCAAGGTTATTGGACTGTTCTGGTATTTTGAAATCTGTTGAGAGGTTAAACAATGGGAACAATCCCCCTCCTGAAAGATCAGGGGAAAGATGAGACCACCAGTTTATCTTTTTTTTTTAGTGATCCATGACTAACTATACATTTTTCCAGCCATCTCTACCAGTGCATATTATTATTATTGCCTCACACTCTATACAACACAAACCATTGTTTGCAGATAGCAAGTATTAAAATAACCACAGTCTTTTTTGCTTCATCATCAAAGCACATCCTTCTCTATATATAGGTTTACTGGAATATGGGTATAAATACCATTAAGGAGTACCCCTTCCTAAAGATTCTGCTACCTAGGCCCACTGCCAAAACCACAGTCTGGCTGGGAAAGCTAAAATTGTATATAGCACAAACAGACACAGTTCTGGGCTGTGTTATGTCAGTTAAAATGATACAATGCTACATTAAAGAGACAGTAACCCCCAGGTTTTAATCACATACAGATATAAGTCCTGCATTTCACGTAGAGAACTTTTACAAAGGCCTAACAGATTCTTCCAGCTTTATAGAGTTCAGGATTCCGGTTGAGTAATGCACTGTACACTCACATACACCGAGTTTTCGGGGAGCAAAATAGTTCACTCCCAACACATTTTTCTACAAAGTCCAGGGTTCTGCACTGGTCGACCAAGATGGAAATCTCTGTAGGGGATATTTCTAGGAAAATGGGGATATGACTCAAAATCTATGCCTATGTTTCAAAAATGTTTACAGGTGACTCCTCTTTTAATTCTTTTTCAAATGTCCAATATGTCACCCTTCATATAGACTTGAACATGTGTATGTCATGGTGAGAAATGTCCCCTGCCACACTAAATTCGGAGCTAGTATGAATCTTGACTTAGGAAACACATCAAAATGTATTATTTTGCTAACACAGATAGGCACATATGAATACTATAATATTCTGAACAGTTATTTATGTCTAAAGCATCTTTTCTTACAATAAAGCAATTTATGTTCTATAATGGCATAAATCAAAGGCCGCAACTTCTGGCATTTAAGGGCTGAAGATTAGAACAAGAATAAAGAGAGTAAAGTCAAAAGTATTTATAGTTAGTCAAAAAAAAAGGGTTTTGACCCCTGATAACTTGTCTAAAAAATTATCTTACCTACAGACTATTTAAAACTTCTACCAGGGCAGGCATAAACATTGTTCATGGTGGGAAGTTGGACTAGACATTGTGATAGACAACCTAGTGATGTTCTGTGGACCTTCACATATCATGACATGAACACTGGTGGTCTTGTGTAGATACCTTGAATATCCCCTTATCACTCTGGGAGTTTTAATCAATGATAGATGATGAATTTAGTGTATGTTTACAGTATATCTAGACAAAATAACATTCCCCGTAGATATGTGTATATTTTTCAGTTTAGATTTCACACTTGTTTGGTCTATATATCTTGATTTTCAATCATTGCTAGAAACAAGGCTTATGAATTTTAATTTACTTATTTCAAATAGATTGATGGTATTTAGTGCTAAATGATGACATACTATCAGCTTGGCGTCTGTTTTAAAGACAAAAAAAAAAGGATCTGCTTTAAAACGATTGTTTCTGTATTCACAGAGGAAGACAGCAGAATCTATGGCTGACGTCTTAGAAAAAGGAGATCTGTATAGGTTCATAAGGTTATCCATCCAAACATGAATACAAATGAAATGGTTTTTATTTTATGTCATGCACTTTCTACTTTCAGAACACCTACCTTCATTTAATGTAATATATTGTCCAAACAAAAAAAGGGATACTCAGCAAATTATTGTAGAACAGTTTTAGAGTGTTCAAAACATGATTTGAGAATGTTCAACAAATGGTTTTAGAATGTTCAACAAATGGTTTTAGAATGTTCAACACTAGTTTCTAGAGTGTTCCAAACATGTATGTAGCACACCCTATCTTATACTGTAGCTATGAATATCATAGTTTACTTTCTAGCTCAGTTTTTTAATTAACAGTGTATCCCCGGTGTGAATAGGGTAACTTGAAGCACCATTGCCGATCCTTTTTAAGCCCTTTTCCCTAAGCCCCTTGGGTCCCTAATCCCATTGGTTTTAAAATGTTCAGCAAATTATTGCAGAATGTTCAACACATGGTTTTAGAATGTTCAACACATGGTTTTAGAATGTTCAACAAATGGTTTTAGAATGTTCAACAAATGGTTTTAGAATGTTCAACAAATGGTTTTAGAATGTTCAACACTAGTTTCTAGAGTTCCAAACATGTATGTAGCACACACTTTCTTATACTGTAGCTAGGAATACCATTGTTTTCCTTCTAGTTCTGTTTTTTTTAATTAATAGCTTGTGAAGCACAATTGCTGATCCTCTGTAAACCCTTTTCCATCAAGTTGGGTAAATAACTCACTGTTACCTAGAAATCTCTAGCAAGCAAACTATGACATATCAGGATAGATATGTTGACACTAAGCCTGCTACTGTTTCTGACATGACCTAGATACTAATGAAGGCATGTTGGGAAGAAGACTTTTTTTTATTGAAAGGTATGTCTATCCTGAGTTTTATTACACCTGTCAATTGTACTATACTGTGGAGTGCTACTCTCCAAATCTTTTTTTAGCTACAATTCCTGACATTCCCCCCCCCCCCCACTCCCCCCTTTAGATTATGTTGTGTGCGCAGATACTGCACAGGAGATGCCCTTGAGAACAGGCTATCAAATGTGCTAACTTCCAATTAGTATGTATAACCAGGGACAGCAAACCGTAACTATTTCCCTGCCATACAGGCAAACATTACAGTATATGCATATTTGTTTCCTCTTTCTGATTCCGGTGGTCCGTCGTTTCTAGAAATTGAGATGAGTCTAGAAGTAGATCACCATAAAAGCTAGTACTTCAGGTGCACAATGTGTTTGATACACTTGTTTGTGTAAAATGTGACATCTTAATCTAGCTGGAAACAATGTACCTAGTTATATACATACATGGTTATTAGACATGGCTCACTTTTCATAAATGCTTTTTTTTAAGGCTAAGACAAAAGACAGAAAACAATGTGGTAAGTCTAGTGCTGAGTATCTAAGCCATACATCTCTATCATTATAGGAGACAGGTGAGAAAGCTCAGTGGGTTAATGCTCCAACAGTAGAATGTTGCAGGTTCACTTCCTGGCAGGGTGAAGCCTGTGCCTGGTTATTTAGGTGGTGATTTCACCTAATTTAATACAGGTCCAATTCTGTAAACAACTGGCATTTAAAGCATGTAGCATTATTGAGGGCATCATCTTGTGCCCTACCGTACTCAAGATGCCATCTCTTATTGGCCGGCAGAAGAAAAAGCATCTACAGGTTTAAAAGTAATAGCCCTCGTGGTCATTCATTATTAACTTTCAGTAGTAACTTTAATTTCCAGAATACTTTCCAGCTTGGGGCAATCTAAAAAAAAAACCCCATGCATATCTTTAGTATTTTTTTTTTTGTAGCTTTTGAAAACCACAGTGGAATAAGGTAAGCTATCTCCCTTCACCATTATATATACCAAAAATCTCCCCAAAGCATGTCCATTTATTTACACAACAGTGGAAGAAATGTTGGGTTGCCATGAAACGTATCGGTTTAGCAGTTTTCTTTTCTCTATTTCTATCGTCCATAATTGATTGTTTGTCCTCAACTGCTATTTATTGACTTCAAGCTTTACATTAAGTTCCTTCATCTTTCCCACACAGCCTGTATTAGTCTCCATCAGGCTCTTAATTCCTAAATCGAGACTGACCGCCCTACATTCCCAGTATGTTGTGAAGGGGTAACTGGACAAGAACCTCTCAGAGGACAGTCAAGCTTGAACGGTCAGCTTGGCTCAACGAAGACTATTTGTTTAGCCCAACGTCAAGACGGACAATAATCACTGTGTCGGTTTTATCAGTTATTCAACAGAAAAGCAAAACTGGATTTGATAAGATCTATTCCACAACCAGGTTCCTGTAATAGCTAAATATGATAAAGGACACTTTGTTTCTTTAACCCTTAACGTATACATAGTAGGATTTAAGAAATCATCCTTCAGGCCTTTGTCTTTATTTAGACTGTTAGACTTCTGGATCGTTATGGATTTCGTCCTGTAGAGGTTTTTAAACAGCTGCCACCAAGTGTATTATTAAAGGGATCTTAGACTGCTTGGTCGAGGGGTATGAAACTGAAATCCCCTTCAGCTGCTGAAAAACTCCATCTCCCATAATCCTTCATCACCCTTAGAGGCTGAATGCAAACATGTGACATATAGCACATCAACTGCTAGAGGGCTGCAATGTCACACCCCTGGCTTAGTCTATTGTTTAGACGATTAAGTCAGGCACGATGTTAGTGGCTTTTCGTAATAAAGGGAGTGAGCGAAATAAATCTAAAATGCAACGGTTTTATAATTAAATGCATATTCATAAAGTTCCAATTTCATTTGACATCTATAGGGCTCCAAAAACTATTTACGACAATCTAGATGGTGTTTGTATATATATATATAGACAGAGTATTGTTTATTTTAAAGGGCAGTTCCACCTAACTTACTTTCTGTACGTTGTACATATTTCATATATATATATATATATATATATATATATATATATATATATATATATATGTGTGTGTGTGTCTGTGAGTGTGTGTGTGTCTGTGAGTGTGTGTGTCTGTCAGTGTGTGTCTTTGTCTGTGAGTGTGTGTGTGTGTGTCTGTGAGTGTGCGTGTGTGTGTGTCTGTGAGTGTGTGTGTCTGTGAGTGTGTATGTGTGTGTCTGTGAGTGTGTGTGTGTGTGTGTGTGTGTGTGTGTATGTCTGTGAGTGTGTGTGTCTGTGAGTGTGTATAATATATGAAATGTAGTTATTTTTATTTTAAAACTATTGCAGTTCTCCTGTAATTTCACATTGAAAATTATTTCACTGGAGCTTTGACATGCAGTGCCCCCCAATAAGGAGGGGCTTGGAGTGTTAGGTAGGACTTTTTCTATGACAACACCCCTTTTCTGATTTACTTTAATTGCCGTTATTTTTGAGATCAGATTTGGAGATATCAACACAACTGATACAATAGATTTTTCTGTTCAATACTGATTGAATAATGTATTTTTGGGGGTACTGTAGATCGAAATGTCTAATTCCAGATATAGTGCACCAAACAGAGCTATATACAACACATAATCATAGATTGGGGGCATGGACCATAAAACATTCAGCTCTTTCAAGGTTACAAAAACCCCAGAGAGGACCAGATAGACAATATTGATTCACAGTAAATTATATATATAAATATATCTTTTTGTGAGGACTTGGGATGAATTATGTTTTTTTTTTCCATTTGTTTGATTTTTTTATCTAATCATCCCGCTGTAACCATAATATGTGTTATTTTGTCATCACGTTATTCTTTATTCGAACAATTGTACATTATTTTTTTGTCTGGTCTAAATCACACATAAAGCTGGGAAATTGAGTTACCTTCATGCAGAGATACACAATAATTTGGAAAATGCACTCTGAACAGCAGGATGTTAATAATGCAGTTTGAATTGGACAAAATGACTGTGTTTATTTGTATCTAATTTCATTCTTTATATTCGGCTGAGAAGGGGAAATATGATTAATAAGCTGAGAAAAGAGAGCAGAATCTCTTTCCCAGATAAAAGCCGAGGTGGGCCGGATGAATTCCTACTTATCTGGTCGGAAAGGGTCAGAATGTATTGTATAACATAACACAGCAAGGAGGCTCTGATGAGATAATTACAAAGTTGGATGGATGAAGACCTCTTAGATGGTCTGCATGCACAATGGATATATTGGGTTTCTTTTCTATAGGTGGATCCTGCACTTGATAGTTTCAACGTAAAAAAAGTTACTTTAGAAATGTATTTTTTCCGGGGGGAGGGGGGGGGGGGGTTTGAAATAGTTAATGCTTCTTGAATATTTTATTTCTGCTTTAACATTGTTTTAGTTCTCCTTCTGCCTTTTGTAGCTGCACAATTATCCATTCCCTCCCCTGGCCTGAGTTGGCCTCTCTTTCTTCTGATGGTGGAAAGGAGGATCCGCAACCATCCGAGAGGTGGAATAAATGCATTGAAAAAAAGATCAAGATGGATTCCCTAGATATGCTGAACACTGTAGGAGGTGACTGGTCTATTTTAATCCAAAGCACCTCTTCACAGAGTTTATTAAACCATTTCTTTGTAATTCTGATAACTGTTTTGTGAATCCACAAGAAATTTTATTTATCTCCAGGATGTAACTAAAAGAAAGAAAAAAAAAAACTGCAAATTTGACTTTTGCATTCTTTTGTGCAGGTGTGTTACCAGGCTTCGGGTTTTGCATCAAAACACTTTTAAATTTGCAGTGACATAGCAAAACTGCGTTGCCTCCACAATCACTACTGTCAAAAACAAAACAGGCAGTTTAAATTGTTTTAATAAAGTTGTTACTGCACGATGCTTATGAACTGATTACCAAGAGCATCTGCACTGATCATCTTGCAAGTTCACAAAGGCAGAGACGGGGCTAGTGCAGGAAACTTTTTGCAAGTGATTCCTAAATACCCAGTATGATGCACAGGTTAAACACGTATATGTTTTGCTGCCTGGAGTGTCCCTTTCAATGTTTATGAAAACAAAATAATTAAAATGGAAATGAAAATGAAAACACAACATAGAAAATCATACAATTCTTCAGCAGGACATATTTAGGGATTCACACAATTAAATATATGGATACCAAATAGTTGTTGTTTTAATTAAAACATTTAAAAAACAGATATACATATAATGAGTACAGAGAGAGAATCTAATTTAAAGTATAAAGCACACAGCACCATTTCTACTTATATTCAAGCTAAGTAGGTATCTGGGGAAATATTTACCAAGCTGCTCTAAGTCGTAATTTTAATCCTTACAATTCTATAGTGGCAAGGTTTACAGCAAGCAAAGTTTGAAAACATTAAAGTGTCTACTTTCCCTGATAGCTCTGAGTTTAGGATCATTTCAGAGATCTGGATAGCCCATGCATATGGACTACTCAGAATTGGCATGTTTTGTGTGCTGAAATTTCCCAATACGAACTCCGCCATAGACTTCTACTCACTCGTGTCGGGTGGACTTCCGCTATTGCTAAAATAGCCACAGTTCAACCGAAATACCAAAAATAAATAAATTATTTAAAAAAATAAATAAAAAATCCCCCCCTCCCGTGGCCAACGGTATGCTGCTAGACCCATAGATGAAAATAAACTACTCTGGTCACCCTTAAAATTGTGGTAAGCCAGGGCAAGTAGCTCGGCCCCCCCTTCCACGGTGCTGTGAGATGGCTAAATGGCTCCCAGACCCAAACATAATATAATTAATGAGGCTGTTTGTACGCAGTACTGGAGACCGTATCTCCAGAAGGATATTGATACTTTGGAGAGAGTTCAGAGAAGGGCTACAAAACTGGTTCATGGGTTGAAGGATAAAACTTACCAGGAAAGGTTAAAGCACCTTAACATGTATAGCTTGGAGGAAAGACGTAACAGGGGGGATATGATAGAAACATTTAAATACATAAAGGGAATCAACACAGTAAAGGAAGAGAGTATATTTAAAAGAAGAAAAACTACCACAACTAGAGGACATAGTCTTAAATTAGAGGGGCAACGATTTAAAAGTAATATCAGGAAGTATTACTTTACTGAGAGGGTAGTGGATGTATGGAATAGCCTGCCAGCAGAAGTGGTAGAGGTAAACACAGTCAAGGATTTTAAGCATGCGTGGGATAGACACAAGGCTATCCTAGCTATAAGACCGGGAACGGGGGACTAATAAAAGTACTTAAAAAAAAAAATTGGGCAGACTAGATGGACCGAATGGTTCTTATCTGCCGACACATTCTATGTTTCTATGTTTCTATGCTCAAATGTTTTCAGATCACCTATCCCCCAATAAATAGATAATTCCCCATTATCCCAAGGCTGACCAAATGTCTCTGGACTGCATATAACAAAACAATTACCACCCCTGGGGCCTGGGGCTGACCAAAGGCCCCCAGACCTGATGAAATTAATTAAAATATAATGAATTCCTAATAGGGCAGGGCAGAACATTTCTTAAAAGGACCTGTAATAAAAAAAACAACCTTTGGATTCAAGGGTGGTGTGGCAGATCATGGGACAGTGTAGCTTAAAAAACAGATTTTCTATACAGACTGATATCCCTAGTTAATGGAATTGTGAACACTCCCTGTACAATAGAAATGATGTAGCGCAGACAGAAGAAAGTGCCATTCTTAATTGCTTACAATATCATTTAATGGATCAGTGTGGCAACTTCCCACAGTCACTCTGTAATTTGTCTGTCAAAAGACCATTTGCCAGGTTTACTAAAAGCTCGGCAAAGTTGAGAATTTTTAACCTATTATATGCCAGACAGCACTTTCAATCAAGTTTACCCCTGTGGTTTAAATTAATATAATGAGGATACGCATCCAGTCATAAAAGCCAACACTGCACATCCATTTGTGGATGCTTTGGGATGTCAATAACCTTCATTCTAAGTTTCCCTTTTTTTTAAGGGACTGTGACCATGATTTGTGTGCTGACATTTTGGCAGGCAAACTCCTCCAGAGCTTGAAAAAAGAAAAGTAATTAAAAAGTGAAATAAAGTTTAAAAAAAAATACATATATACTTATAAAAAAATTGCAAATTTAAAGTACAAAAAATGTTTGTTAAAAATTGTAAAATCATTATGCAAATGCTGTTTACATTTGTATAATACATAACATTAATAAAGTATTCATTTTTTTATTAAGAATATTTCTTTATTTATTCTTCACTAACATATTTGGGATCGGAATATGGCTTTCCGAATATTCCTAGCTGTATCACACCAGATCTGTCACTGGTGTCAATGCTGGCCCCCTGTAGATCTTAGAATGATATTGTTTGGAAGACTAAGGTATATGGTTGAGATCTGTCTACATGTAGCACAT
The DNA here is from genome assembly GCA_036172795.1 of Pelodytes ibericus. Lineage (NCBI taxonomy): Eukaryota > Metazoa > Chordata > Amphibia > Anura > Pelodytidae > Pelodytes > Pelodytes ibericus. Next base: position 213,822,969 of record CM069860.1, on the reverse strand, counting down.
GTGCCCAAATGATAAGTAATGCTTCCTGTTCCACTACTATTCTGTCCAAGAAAGGGGCTGAGGGGCTGCACTCAACTGAAACCACTGAGAACTTACAATCTCTTCCTTCTGCTCGAAAAAAAAAAAAAAAAAAAGAATAGGTACAATCATGCATGCCAGGAATGTGTATGGGTTCAGTGAACTGAGAAGATTTGGAGGATCCAGCCTGCTAACTAAGGAATCAGAAAGGATGAATGGGAAAGACAGACCATATATTTTCGGAGGGGAAAAAAATGGAATGTCAACATGTCCATGGAGGTTTGGCCATTTGAGAAAGAATGAGGTGCCGATGGAGCATTAATAAAAAAAAAAATGCATCTGACTGGCCTCCATCTTGGAATATGTGCAATATGTACATCTGTTGTATTAAAAAGAGTGGTAGAAAATGTCCTATTTTTAGGAAGAAAAAAAGAGAGAGCACTGAAGTTGATTCAGACAAATTAATCCAACATGCCTGTCACTTAAAATCAGGCAGTCACGTCAATTCGCCTTTACATAAATCAGTTTAAAAATATTGCCAACAGCTGCTATTTTCATCCAGCCAAGTGAATATAAATTCAGTTGTAATTACTATGTACAGATATGGCTGTGTTCAACATGGAAGTGGCCATTTTGGAATTGCATTACTTTCCCATCAGAGACTTCTGCTGCACACAGCCAATCAGAACCTGTTCGGTTCTCAACATTCCATGGCATGAAAAGAGGGAAGTGCTGCAAACTGCCCTCTGTCTTCCGAGACAAAAGACAGGAAAACAGAGCTTTGCTGAAAACCTTTAAAAAAAAAAAAAAAAACTTAAAATATTTAGAAATGTTCTATACCATATACAGCAATGTTTTAAGTGAAAATACTCTGATGTGGCTAATGATTGAACCCATATTGATTTACAAGGACGTATGAGGAATATTACCTCTGTAAGCTACACAATGGCAACATTATTTCTCAGTATACATGGTAGATTACATTGTAAAGCTTCCAGAGTGAATGTGTGTTATATATCAAAACAAGATGTAAAACCATATTGAGAAATTACCATCCATATCACATTGTAACAAGTACATCCATCATATATTCATTTTTAGTCTGTGTTATCCTTTCCTTGTCTCCAGAGACCCTCCGACTTGTCATCGTTTGCCCTTTTTAATTTATTCGATTTCTTCCGCCATGGTATTTTCCACTTACTCATCTTTACAGTTGTACTTTAAATTAAATTGATTTTTCGTTGGCTGCCATGTTACACAAAAAAAAAAAAAAAAAAGTCATGAAAAAAAAAAAAAATAATATAAAATTGAATTTGCAACGAGGGTCTTTTGTTGAAAGTTGAAATGGCGTCCTTTGGGATTTAGAGGATAATAGGTGCCAATATAAATCAGGATTTTCACGGATATATTTAATGGCCAATACACTGCCTAGACTCCAATGGTTTAGAGAAGAATTATCACTATATTTTTGTACTTTTTACAAATAGCCCTAGATAATATCCTCTATTTTTCAAAACCAGGTCAGTCTTTTAATAAAATGCCTGTATTGTTTGTTTAATCACTCAGTTCGTGTCTGTGTTTCCCATACATACAGTGCTTACCCCTGTTGTGCTATATATACTAGCGCTAAATGATTCAAAGGGGATATGTATAAACACGGACACACCTGCAATTTGCGCCAGATACTGGCGAAATCGGCATGTGGGCCAATGTATAAAGCCGACTCCCGGCAAATGTTGTTTGTCTTCGTTATCTACACCCACTACATAGATTTATATTGTGTCGGCGCTTGTTGGGCCGGTGCAGCCTATGTAATAAAAAGTTAGGCGCTGAAAAATGTCGGGGAGCGCTGTTTGGTGGAGATCGCTTTCCCGCACTGCAAAGTGTCAGGAGTTATTAAAAAAAAAAATCTGTTTAAGAACCTTCACAAGATTAAAACCATAAAGAAAGACCTTTTTGTTCTTTTGGTGTGAGATACAAAGATAAAATGTAAGTCCAAGAATTATGTTTATTTTTGCAGTTTAGTGTTCATTTAATTCCACTGGGTTTTAAAGTTCAAATGCATTGACCCTATATACAGTTCTTTATGTTTTCTTTTAATTATTTTTGCCTTTACGTTTTCTTAATGCACTAGAATATTAAATGTACATTAAGTAACATTTGGCTCCTTTGCCAAAGCCCTTGGCGGAGGGCCAGAATAGTTGACGTAAAGAGCGGCATTCAGGAAAAAAAAGTTTAGATCAATATATGAACTTTTTATTATTAATAGTTGTGAGTGTTTTCTATTCATTTTATTTCCGTGTCTGTGATATTTGTAGCAAGCAGCTTTATATGGAATCGAATAGATAATTTAATAGAACATATTGTTTCATTGCCAATCTAAGTGAGATCATAAAACATCAAGGAATGAAGCAACATGAGACTATGGATATCATGTATAAAATACACAGCAGCCATTAGAGGAATGGCCAGGGTTTCCGTGGTGACTGCTCCATTTTTAAATACATAGAACCACGAACCTGACATTGCTTGTATAAGAAAAAAAACCTTGTCTCTGTATAGTTCTATCAGGGGGAGGACATGTTGTTTAGAATCTTTGCTCTGTATAGCTCTATCAGGGGAGGACATGTTATTTAGAATCTTTGCTCTGTATAGCTCTATCAGGGGCAGACATGTTGTTTAGAATCTTTGCTCTGTATAGCTCTATCAGGGGAGGACATGTTGTTTAGAATCTTTGCTCTGTATAGCTCTATCAGGGGCAGACATGTTGTTTAGAATCTTTACTCTGTATAGCTCTATCAGGGGGCATACATATTTAGAATCTTTGCTCTGTATAGCTCTATCAGGGGAGGACATGTTGTTTAGAATCTTTGCTCTGTATAGCTCTATCAGGGGAGGACATGTTGTTTAGAATCTTTGCTCTGTATAGCTCTATCAGGGGCAGACATGTTGTTTAGAATCTTTGCTCTGTATAGCTCTATCAGGGGGCATACATGTTTAGAATCTTTTGCTCTGTATAGCTCTATCAGGGGAGGACATGTTGTTTAGAATCTTTGCTCTGTATAGCTCTATCAGGGGAGGACATGTTGTTTAGAATCTTTGCTCTGTATAGTTCTATCAGGGGGAGGACATGTTGTTTGGAATCTTTGCTCTGTATAGCTCTATCAGGGGGCGGACATGTTGTTTAGAATTGTTGCTCTATCTAGCTCTATCAGGGGGCAGACATATTGTTTAGAATCCTATCTCTGTATGGCTCTATCAGGGGGTGGACATATTGTTTAGAATCATTGCTCTGTATAGCTCTATTGAGGGGGACGTGTTGTTTAGAATACCTGCTCTGTATATCTCTCAGGGGGTGGACATGTTGTTTAGAATCGTTGCTCTGTATAGCTTTATCAGGGGGTGGACATGTTGTTTAGAATCTTTGCTCTTTTTAGCTCAATCAAAGGGCAGACATATTGTTTAGAATCCTTGCTCTGTATAGCTCTATCAAGGGGTGGACATGTTGTTTAAAATTGTTGCTCTGTCTAGCTCTATCAGGAGCGGACATGTTGTTTAGAATCTTTGTTCTTTTTAGCTCTATCAAGAGGTGGACATGTTGTTTATAATCCTTGCTCTGTATAGATCTATCAGGAGCGGACATGTTGTTTAGGATATTTGCTCTGTATAGCTCTATCAGGAGCAGACATGTTGTTTATGATCTTTGCTCTCTATGACTCTATCAGGGGCAGACATGTTGTTTCAAATCTTGGGTGGACAGATTGTACTTCATCTTTGATCCAGATATAAGGATTAATGACCCAAGATTCTAAACAACATATCCGCCTCCTGACAGAGCTATACAAGCAAAGAGGGCTCAATAAGTTACTTTATTTCTATTATTTCATTAAAGCTTTTCTATTTAAAACACCTACACGTGATCCAATCTTCCAGTTAAAACAAACTTTCATTTTTTATCCTTTCCTAAAAAAAAAAAATCTCCGCTGTGATAGGACAGAGAATTGGCGAAGGAGAGTAGCTGGCGGGCACGACCAATGGGTTCTCAATCTTCATTGACTTCCGTGCAAGTCATATTCCAAAGGTAGCGGATGGTTTCTAGAAAGCCGGTCTTTACCGAGAATCAGTTCTAATGTTTACAAAGCAGATGGTAGCCAGGTGTTCGCTCTCATTTGCTGAACAGCACTGTAATGTCAAGCTGCATGGGGTGCAGAAAAGTGGAACACAGCCTTTTATTTATTTTTTTTCCCAAAGCAAAAAGCCAATCTTTTGACCTTCTGGTCTACTGGTTGCGTTGTCTTTTTTTTTTATCTGATGAGTAAACCTCCCAGAAGATGTGCCCTTCAAAATTTGTGAATATGCAACTTCAAAACATTTCTACCACCTCAGGTGTGTAGTAGCTCTTTGTGCGCTCCATTTATAATGAGATAAAAGGCAGCTTACCTCTGGGGAACAATTAAACTTGTGTTTTTTTGTTTTTTTTTTCAAAAACTTAAAGGGCAGGAGAAAGCAGGAGTGTGTATGCACAATGCTCGTTTAATCAATGGAGCCCCTGTCTGTCATTCCTTAATAAACTTTGATTTACAATGAAATCTGTGCGAAGCATAGACTGATATGGATTTGATATTTTCCAAAGGCTATTATTGTTACTCGCCATCGAGCATAGCTTTTTTACGGTTGAGAAGTAAGGGGTGGAGAGGGGTTTCCTAGGAACCCAAATGCTACAGATTTCATTTTAACATATATAACTATATGTTATAGCTTTGCTGTCGACAAATCAATAGTTTGGGAGTTTTATTAAAATTAAATAGATTTTCATTCTTCTGGATCAGGTCCTGCTATGACACAGGCTACAAGGAAATGGATGCAAAGCATGCTGGGATGGATTGATTGGCATGGCAGATGAGTGCGCCAGCTCACCATCCACTTACGTACAGTCCAAGCCGTGTATAGCTCTTTCAGAGGGCGGACATGTTGCTTCGAATCTTGGGTCAGTTCTTCATTCATCGGACCCAAGATGTCAGCCCCCTGGTAGAGCTATATGGAGAAAAGAAGGCACAATAAGGTTTAACACATAAAGTAATTAGTATAATTATTACTGTATGCATGTACATTGTATGTGTTTGTTGTCTGCAATGTGCTACCAGCTGCAATCATCCATCTCATGCTCCCATTGCCTATGGAATTGTCCACACAAATAACACTTTAGTACATTATGCCTTGCCAACTATCATTCAAGTATGTTAAATCTGTCAACCTGGATTCTTTTGCCAACAAAGGCTGGCTGAGTAGCTATTCTGCTTTATTTAAAAAAAAAAAAAGTACAACTTTTACAGAAGACTAAAATGTAAGATTTAAAAAAAAAACCTGGAATTACTGAAATTTGCCGAAATTATGCTTTAAAAAAATGTAAACACAATATTTTGCCTCTCGTCAAAACACATGGTCATGCTAGTTCTTACTTTGAGAAAAGTTAGATTTCATTCTTTGGCTTTTGTTCGTTAGCTGCATGTCGAACCCCCAGAAACTCTCCTTTGAGTTGTGAAATAACCAACAAATCCCAGAAAAAAAATCAAAAACACACAATCGATATTACAGTCAAGCTACTTCAGTAGTAACTTGCTTCTCCTTATGTTACAAAACAAACAGTGCATTAAGGGAAGGAAAGTTACCCAATGTAGAGTAGTCTCGAGTAAAGGAACACTGCTTTCAGATGTTCTTATTTACATACTGTAGGGATGTGCATGTTCAATATTTTTTTTATGTACAGTGATGCAATTGTAGTAAACCCAAAATGTGTTCCTATGTAACTCTACCAACTGGCTGATTTTGAAAAAGTGACCTTTTACTAGTGACTAATGGGGCTATTCACTAAACAGGTGAGTTTCAGGTAAGATGAGCTGAGTTGAACATTTCATCTCACCAATTTAACTACACATTGAACTTTTAAAGTAACATGCCATTTTATCCTCTGTCCAGTAATCTCCATGCTGCCCGGTGTGAGACGCTCAGTCTCCTTTCCCAATTATTTGGCTACACAAAGGTCTCCTCTTTACCAACCAGTAGATGCCTCAGACTTCAGTCAGTTATGAGCAATGGTTAGAGCTTTCATTGAAGAGGAGAGTAAACCGAACTGGATATTATATGCTTTGCGACTTCTGAAGAATAGAGTTGAGCGGACACCTGGATGTTCGGGTTCGGCAGGTTCGGCAGGACATAAGTTATTTACCTATCCACATTTGCGTGCAGGGCACTTGTCCTAATCTTACCCACATTTTACTTCCTTTTGCAGCCCTCTAGCCCTTTCCATGACTTTTTTAGAGGCATTTTAGTATTTTTTAAAGGCATTTTCCCACTCTGTTAAAAATGACACAGTGCACTCTGTTTGGTTGGATTTCAAACCAACCAATCAGAGTGCTAGCCATTTTAAACAGAGTGGGAAAATTCAAAAGAACTTTCCCACGCTGCGTAAAATGACACAGAGCACCCTGATTGGCACTAGGTACCCCCCTCATTATTATTAGGGTCCCCACCTGCCGCTCATGGGTGGGGACTGGGGGGGACACTAGGTCCCCCCCTCATTATTTATTATTAGGGTCCCCACCTGCCTCTCATGGGTGGGGACCAGGGGGGGTCACACTAGGTTCCCCCTCATTATTATTATTAGGGTCCCCACCCGCGGCAAAGGGTGGAGACCGGGGGGGACACTAGGTTCCCCCTCATGATTATTATTAGGGTCCCCACCCGCCGCCAATGGGTGGGGACCATGGGGGGGGGGTTATTTTACTAGTGACTGGGCAACAATAGCTGTCCAGTCACTAGTAATTTTAAATTTAAGGCGATATTAATCGCCAAAACCCCGAACTCCAACCCAGACTTACAGTGGAATGTCCATGTTCGGGTCCGGGGTCCAAAAACCGTAATGTTCGGTACGAACCCGAACTTTGCGTTTCGTGTTCGCTCAACTCTACTAAAGAAAGTTCCAAAAAATTAGAGAATTTCTATATATACGCACAAAAAGACCTTTTCAGCATCCATAAAATAATTTCTGACGAAGCCTCGTTTATTATGTTTAACAAATTTAAAAAACGAATCCGTATTTTTATTAGCCATCACAAGATCGTCTGGAACAAAAGTTTTTAAGACTGTAGATGTACCATATCATCTACAGACATACGTCCACCAAAATATATAAATAAACACAAAACCGATTAATTAAGAACATAGAAACCTAGCCACAGGAGTAATAATTCGGCTGTATCCATCTTGTAGATGGTCTTTATTTGTACAGTAATGAAATAAATTGCATTAATCTTGACAGGCTCGTTACATTTCTCAGCATTACCTTCAACTTGAACTTCAGAGCAGAGAGAACGAGTGAACTTGGCATTCGTAGTTTATGACTTGAATAATGCTTTTTAATCCTGTGGACTCGACTCAAACATACTGTAATTGTATTTACTAAATTTCATTAATTCTGAGTTATGTGGAAGCACTGTACACTATGAAAACTAGTCTGCAATGCAAGAATTAAAGTTTGTCCTTGCATTTGTTTTGGCTAGGGTTAAAGGACCCCTAACACTTGGAAATGACCTACCTTTTCTTTACTGTATATTAACATTCAATACATCCCAAAATGGATGTATTCTTAAAGATCTGTATTAGAAATATGTTTCATTTACAAACTGTTTGCAGCTTCTATCTCTCCTCCCACTCAGCTCTCTGCATTTGGTTGGCAACCGAGAGACACACAATGCACAGACTGAAAGAACTGCAACAATCAAAGTATCTGAAATTAGAACAATCCTTGCCCAGATGTGCATGCCCTTACTTGCTTTGCTAAGGGTTATTCCTCAAACAACACTATTGAATATTTTAGGTCTAGAACCCCTGTAGGTGTGAAACTAGCTGGATATTTTAAGTCGAGATCACATTATTCTGTCTCCACATTTAAGTTTGTGACAAACAGATCACAGTAACAAACTAAGAGCAGAGAAGAAATATTTGGCTGATCTAGTGTGCCCATATATCATTGCAGGATATAGGTACCTCATGCTTGAGCAAAGCTGGGATCTTTCGTAACATGAAAGGTTTGAAGCAAGTGGCTGAAGAAATGCAGTCGGATGCCGGCGTGGGTTACTTCTCTCGGCGCTCCAGCCGAACATAGGGTACAAAACACAGGAGAGCTGCTCCCAATCGCGGCAGAGGAGTCCCAGACGCCGGCAAGGAACACCAGAACCATGTAAGTGTCCAATTAAAATGAAGTTTATTAGGTACAAAATGATTCCAAAAAATAGTTAAGAGCTGGGTATGATGTGAGGATCACCCGGTGAGGGAAAGATCTATGAGAAGCCTACGTGTTATGATGTGAGGATCACCCAGTGAGGGAAAGATCTATGAGAAGCCTACGCGTTATGACGTGAGGATCACCCGGTGAGGGAAAGATCTATGAGAAGCCTACGCATTATGATGTGAGGATCACCCCGTGAGGGAAAGATCTATGAGAAGCCTATGCGTTATTATGTGAGGATCACCCGGTGAGGGAAAGATCTATGAGAAGCCTACGCGTTATGATGTGAGGATCACCCGGTGAGGGAAAGATCTATGAGAAGCCTACGCATTATGATGTGAGGATCACCCCGTGAGGGAAAGATGCGTAGGCTTCTCATAGATCTCATTAATTGGACACTTACCTGGTTCTGGTGTTCCTTGCCTGCGTCTGGGACTCCTCTGCCGCGATTGGGAGCAGCTCTCCTGTGTTTTGTACCATCTTTCGTAACATGACAAAGTGCCTCTGGGCACGAAACCCGTAAGGCATCCGCTCACAGATTTGGATTGCCAGCCTGTATTATTTCTCTAAGTTTCTCCACTCACCTTGAGCCAGCTCTCCGCATCCTTTCTTTTCTTTGTTGTTTGCATCTTTGTAACATAGACAGATAATGGGCATTAAAGCTGTTGTATAAAACATGGGGCTTCTCCAGCATAAATTCAGATTAAAAAAAAAGCACCCATTCAAACTGGTATTTTTGAATCATCTAAAATATGAATTCTATGTATTCTCATACTACACATTTATACAGTACACATGCAGTACGTCGAACAGTAAGTGGACAATACAGTAAATAAACTTTTCTGTTAGCATTTAATTTTATTGTTTAAAAATATATGACGTATTTACCTACACAATAATGTATAGGTTACAGACTGTAATTACAGTAAACAGGCACCAGGCAAATATCAAGCCAAATGGGCCTCAGACGCCTGTGCCTTTTCTCTCGGATTTGAAGGATTAGCACAGATTATAGGGAATAGTGTTAACTACATGTAAGGAACCAGAATAGTACTTCTCCAATCCATTCTTGATTTCCCCTGCGTCTGCCTGCTTTTTGGTAATAAGATTTTTTTTTTTTTTTTTTTACTTTCTTCATCTGGAAGGGTCTGTTTCTGAAATCAGTTCTGTGGACAGTGATATTGATTGCTTCTGAGAAGCCATCACAGGCGCTCACGTAAATTACCTCTGATATGTGACCTTTTATATAATTACCACAACATCAAAGATTTTCTATAAATTATTAAAGAATTAATATACTTCATTTAGCCCCGTCGTTGCATGACAATAATCAATGGTGAATTTGGTGACGATCCCCAAACAAAAAAAGAAAATCGCTCTTTGATTATGTTTTATTTTATCTTTTTTTTTTTCTTTTGCATGATTGAGACTCTAGTCCTGCAGCTTTCACCATCCATTAATGGGAAAGATCGATATGGTGCTGTGATAGGCAAGGGATGCTGTCTACTTAGCACCCAATTCAGCTTGCAACCACAAATAGCTGGCATTGCAAAGTACTCTTATTTAACAGATTGAAGGGGCACAAACAGAGGCAATTTGGTTTGTTCCTAATAGCGGGTAATCATAGTCTGTAATGCACATGCCACTGGCTGAACCTTCTGTTTTGTTTGCTAATCCTCCCATATTCTATATATAAGTTCAATTGTGCCACTTTAGACTTTGCATTCTTTATGTTCGGCATTGTGGAGCAGATTAGCTGTGCACGCAATTGCAATACGGAAAAATGTACATTGTTGGAGGAAACAAAAGGATAAGAGATAGGAATTGTCCCTTTATATTGTGTAGCATGGAGTGATTATGTGTTGCTATTTTTTTAAATTAGAGTCCCAGTATGTGTAAATTAGAAATCATGCAGAATAAGGGCATCTGGAGTAGGAGCTAGCCAGTGCAAGACATGGGAGGTGGCTACACTTTTTTTTCCCATGAGAATAAAAGTACAGGTAAGCCCAGCTATGAGGGTCCTGTTAACATACAGTGATTTAGTGGCTTCCATGGAGTCATCGGGGCACTGGATCTTGATTGAACGTCTGTGTTATAGCAGGGCTTACCTGCATTATGTTTTTTGATGCCCTCCCCATATAGGCTATTTTTTTTTTTGTGTTCAGAAACCACCGGGGTGTTTGGTAGTAGCTAATTAAACCTACAATGGGTGTGGGAAACACATCTAGCTTTTCAAGTGGAGACAGAATGTTCGAAGACGTACCTGAATTCCTATGAGAACCTATGCGCTACAGTGGTCTTGAATGGTCATGACCTCGTATTGGTCAATCTAGCAATGCCGAGATTAATACTCAAGAGAAAAAATATTTTTTTCAGGCTTTGGATGAGTAATGCTTTGTTCCCCATCGCTTGCAGTAGTTCACTAAATAATTACACCCCCAAGTTGGCCTCTTACCATTGTTCCAGATAATGACAGGTGGAGACAGGGTATTTTACGATTCTTTTGTAAACTCATGTAAAGGAGGACATGGACCTTTGACCCGCAGGATCCGTTTTTTTCCCTTTCCCGTTCTCTTTCTCCCCATCTCTGGCTGCTTTATGGTGATGAACTACATCTGATAATGCCGGAACATGTTACTAGGCAGAGATAGGGGCATCATAAATAAAACTCTCCTACTCGCACAGGAGACATAAAACAGTATCCTAGTGTTATAATTTATCAGAAGACAAGCACTGGTTTCCTTAAATAAGCCACAGTGACATTATTATGAGTTCAGAGAGACAGCTTCAAATTCTCACCATCAGTGTTGCATGAACCAAGGCACCAGTGTTCATCTGTCATAAGACATTTTGTCAAAAGACGTCTAATGTAACCCTTTCAGCTAATTCGCTATCCCGTCATCCGTAGACTACGCTGTACCGAAAAAGTGTTCGGCAAGAGATGACGGACGTAGAGAGAAGGAGTTAAACTCTCTCAGACTTTCTGGTTCTGAAGATGATCCCAGAGACAACGTATTGTTTGGATATTGTCAGGATATTGTAGGATATTCATTTGCTTGATACTCCCTTAGCCACCAAGCCTGGAATTTTTATCTAGTACGAAACTAGCTACAAACTTTTCTGCCCAAACTTATAACGTATTTGTTATCGTTAGGCCTTTTCGACTGTCAACGAGACATAAGCTGGTGCCATATACTCATTATTTTAGCCATGTGTAGCAGGAAGTTACATGGAACATTTCTGGCTATTTTTTCTCAATGACCCGATCATGGTGGAAGAGCAAGCCAGGGCCACCTGTCTCAAATCAGGATAATTGGTAGCTATGTGGGTTTGTTCATGCTGTCAGGCCATTGAACAGACATATTCTCAATTTAATTGACACTGGTATATTATTCTGGTATAGCATTTCATTTGCATGTGTGCCAGTCATCCATCAGTGCTACAAAGTAGTTTTTGTGTGTGTGTGTGTGCCTGTTTATAATCATATCTATTATATTGTTTGTCTTCAATCACAGCTATTATTTTGGACCATTACTTTGATGAGGCTCTTTAAGTATTAGACACATCACTGTGTAATAGAAAGAATATTTTTACAGCAGTTTCTGATTAGTATATCTTTTCTGTATTTGTTGTTGTGTGTCTACCCACAAAGGGTTTTGTTATTTTTGTATTCCTTTTTTTGTTACATGTATTTTCCTTTTCTTTTTTTAAGGGTATTAGCTTCTTTATAATACACTTTCTTATTGTTGTGTTAAGGGAAACTCATCAGTGTTGTGCCGCAATAAAGTTAGAGTTTAGGTTAAGCAACCCATCACATGACTAATCATATTTTAATTAGAGAAAATCATTGGCAACTTGCATTTTGTGGTATGATATTGCAACATTGTGATTATAAAAACTTTTATAGTAGTGAGTCAAAAAATAAAACGTACCCAGGTTACCCGTTGACAGTAACCAACATCATCTCCTGGGCAATTCAGCATCATAATTTCCCAGCCTTAAGCTTCTTGGATCACAGACAATTTCAAAACAAGAGCTCCAGGTATCAAAACGACATATACCACACGGATAACTAAACAATAACTTTATAGAAATCCTCAAACTGAATGACCGCTTACAAGTGGCAAGGCAAGAGGACAGACGCATTTCGCATTCAAGATCAGTTTCAAACAGTGGCACCTTTCAATGTGTTTGTCTACACCATTTTTACAATTGATCAATTTGGGATAAAAAAAAATCCAAGCCTTGGATCACAAAGTTCCAACAGTGGAGCATTCACGTCCTACACTTTTTGAGACACAAGGCCAGTTCTCGATGTTGGTATAACTCAGCATTTCAATTAGACTCATTTCACCCCATACTTTTTCTAATTAACAGTCATTATTGTGGAGAGTGGATGGCTAGACCTTCACAGTCCAAAAAAGAGTTAACGAGATGATGAATATATTCTCGCCACAGCATGTATCAGTCTTTTCTTTGCCATACCCTCTACCCTGGCGCATCTCCCTGGGGAAAGCATTGTAATTCGGTAGCAGCGGTGAAAGTGAACTCTAAGCTAGGAGTTCTGATGATGTCACATAGACACAGACTGTCTGCGCTCTGGCGTTCTCCATTATCAGTAAGGACAGGAGAGACAGACAGAAGGGAAAACAATGATTCTTTTGCACACTGAAAAATAACCTGTCTTACTCTTGATTTACGATTATGCAAAAAGGAAAGGAGATGTTTGTTCTACAGGAAAGGAGATGTTTGTTATCCAGAAGCAAACGCATAGAACGGGATTTGAGGCTTGTATACATGTTTGCTCTTGGCAAAGAAATAGGTTTCTACAGCTTGTTTTTTTTTTTAGGCAGGTCGTTACCTGATCATTTATCTTTGAGAAGTCATGAATTTACTTTGGCATTGATTTGAAAAGGTATTGAAGTCCTCGGATATAAATGTGAGGACTATCCGTGGGATCAGTGATCCACAATGGGCCTGTTTGTTGGACAAATTAAATCAACTGAATGTGTTTGGCTTGTCTGTGAGTATACATACGAGTAAAGGAAGACAAACGGGATAATTTGAGTGCATGGGCACAATGCTGGAAATGGAGCATTGCTGGTCTGGTGCAGTACAAAACTGCAAAGACTACAAAGTGTGGGAAGAAACACTGATTTGGTATCATATGGTCAAAAATAGAAGCATACTTTATTCTTCCACTATCTGGATATCTGCAGGGAAAGAGAACAGAGCAAGATAAATTGCCTAACGCGTTTCATGTCCTTAGGCAAGGTTCTAGTGCAGGGGTATCCAAACTGTGGCAGTCTACTTAATGACCTACATCTCCCATGGTCCTCTGCCAGCTGCAAGATCATTATGGGAGATATTGGCCATCAGTAGCTAGAGGACCAGAGTTTCTAGACCCCTTCTCGAGTGTCCATTATGTTTTGTGTATAATATCATGTAAATTTAAAAAAAAAGTTTATTTTATCTTTTACAAATGGAAACTTCTGATTAATAGTGATTTGTTTTTGTTTTTATGAATAGGGGACGGAGATATTTTTTGAAGGTGTACTAGGATGAAAATATCCTTTGAATGGTATATAAGCAATAAAGACAGCTTGTTCAAACTAAATATGTTTGGCTTGAGAGATTATTTATTAAAAATAGTTCTTGGCCAAATTTTTACTTCTGCATTTTTTTTGGATTTTATAAGCTTGCCTGACCCATACAAGTAGAAGGGGATCGATATTACTGAGATTTAAAAAAGCATCTGTTATATGTAAATGATTTTCTTTATTTATTTATTTTTACAATTTTTTATTTACTTTTCCTTTAAATTATTGTAGAGATGTATTTTTCACGTTCAACTGCAGCTTTTTTCTCCAAAACGCAAACCTTCCTTCATGGAAGTATCATGTTTCTTCTCATCAAAAAGCCACAGGATATGTTCCACAGGTGTCTGTACACTGTTCAGATTCTGATAAGGGCATGCTGCGAATGGGTACAAAGTAATTTGTTCTAAATCAAATACAGAATGAATATATATATATATATATATATATATTTTTTTTTTATTTATTTATTTTTTTTTTAATCCTTCCTACTTTGCTTTTACAGCAGATTTTTCTCAGAAGGGTGATGGATAGGATTTGAATTTCCACATTAAAAAGGATTTACAATGAGGACATCGTCTCTATAACTATGTAGGGCATGGTGTTGACTGTACCTACATAAAGATGTGTGCTTAAATGTTAAATGTTTGCCCCTCCCACTATCAAATCCTAAGCAGTACCGCCCACACGGGGCCCTAGATTCTTACTCACTAAGACAAATGATAGGATAGGATTTTGACTCACAGCATCCACATTCTGGCTGGTAATATTTGTAATTCAGATCATTGGCTGTTAAAGGGACTCAGTCACCCAAACATTGTTTGTACTGTGTTTGTGGAACATTAGACATGAGCTCTACATTGTGTATAATTAATAATAGCAAGATAATATTAATATTTTTTTAAATTGTGTTTTACATGTGTCTGAGGTGTCTCGTGTTTTTGACATCTCCTGGTGGTTTGATGAAACTGGCTAGTTTTAATGAAAATGTTTTCATTGACAAGTCAAGTCACAGTGTGATGTCATAAACAGGGGACACAACAGGTACATTTATAAGAAAAAAATCCCCTTTAATATATTTATTTGCTTGCTATTCTACTAATATTTTGATCATGCCCTTTTGTTTTCTTCAGTAACAATACAAACACTGTTTAGGTGATGGTGTGCCTTTAACAATTGATTTCCATCTTGTATAGACATATAGAAACTAAACCAAACTTTTTTACTAAAGTAATAATAACAAAAAATACCACCTGGATTTGGTCATCTGGGTGTCTTAAAGATCTGTTGTTGCTTTTTTGCTAAAATATGAGCTGTTGGGGAAAAAAGAAAACAACTTCTTTGTTTTAAAATTAAATATAAACTAACCTGACTTCAGGTACTTTTGCTATACAAGTTCCTTTTGTCAATGTCAACTGCACGTAGAATACACAATCTTCATGGAAGATGCCACAGACTTATACAAAGCTAAATCTCTCCTCCACCCTGCTGAGGACTTATGGTTGTGTAATTCAGAATAGGCCCTTCTCTCATCAGGCACTGGGGTATTTAACCAACAGCTGATGAGGCTGAAAGAATGAGACAGAACCCAAATGGTAAGCAGACTGTGGTTAAGAGAATGGCTCCAAATTGTACTTGATCCCTATTACAACTAAGAAGAAGGTAGGGTGGGGGGGAGAGGGTAAAATAAAGGTAAACATGAAGCAGCTTTCCTGGCAAGACTATTTTGACCTGCTACCTATAAGTGACGGCTAGCAGTGCATGGATAAGTGTCAAACAGCGCAAAATGCGTCAGGTCATGTTTACTAAAACTGTTGTGCTGACCCTTGTTTGGTGTCTGTTTTACAACTGTTAAGAGCTAGAAGTGCACCCTGGGAGGCACAACTCAAGACTAATGGGGGTAAGGAATAAAGGTCGGGCAGTGAAAAGTGTCAGGGATGAAAACATATATATATATATATATATCGATTTCTATATTAGCCTATATCTGATACCCAAATGCACAGCCTATTTCAGTGATATAGCAAAGGAGAAGGGCTATACTTGAGGGGCCCCCGCTGACAACAGACGGAGAGTGCACACCGCCTGTAACACGCTGATCACGGGAGGACTGGTGACCTGCTCTCTCTTTTTCTTTTACTCCCCATTTTTATTTATCTATTTATTTTGTGGAGCATTTATGTTTTTAATATAAATATAGGGGCTAATACAATTTTGCTATTCAACATACTCCACTATACTTATTTATTACTAATCCATCCCCTGGATAAACGAGCTGGAATTTGGATTTGATATCCGCATACGTGGGATGGTGGGACTTGGAGTCCAACTGCTGTTCATACTTAGAGCCGGTATAGCTTTCTGAGTGTGTTTCTTTTGGGGGAAAATATATATATATCACCCCTATTTGTAAATACTACCCATTGTATGTCTATGTTTCTCTGTCTTTTCTATGTAAAATCTCTTTGGAAGGAAAAACAGTTTTGGGTACAACACGGTTGGAATCAATATTTCCATTATTGATTCTTTGGTTTGATAAGTATTTCTACATTTATATTTATTTTATTATTTTGTTTTATTACATTGGTGTTATTGTTCATGCACTTATTAACACTTTTTGAATTTATATCACTCATTTGCGCAACACTTTATCACTATTATTATCTTTGTTTTGTGTTACCGTGGGGGAATTACACTAGTGTCAGCAGCACGTTAACAATGTATTCACTTTTATTTCAATTGCGCCTATCACTTAACACGTCCATATTATACTTGAGGGTTACTCTATCGTTTTTTCACAAAATGATCTCCTTGTCGCTCATGCTGCCTGAAGAAATTCCAGAGACTTAAGTGAGCGGAATGCGTTGGTTTAAAGAAAAAACTACTAGGCGTATGCTTGTTTCAAGCAAGACACTGCTTCGTGCAACTGATTGCTTATATGTGAGCTGAAATGTAACCTTTTTTTTAATACAGTCCTATAAAAATAAATAGTATCAAATATTTATTATGTCCAATTGCTGGAAGGTGGATTCTAATTACAGAGAAGCTGACTGAATAGAGTCTAGTGTTGAGGAGACTAATGAGAAGAATTATTTTCCTTGATGGGGCGTGCAAATAATTATTCCTTTACCGTATTGGAACAGGCAGGTTCCGTATGTGAAATTCGAAGATAATTTTACATTTTATGGAAAAATGTAGCACACATTGCAAACAGGTAAGGGGGGGGGGGGGGGGGGGTAGCTGAAATTCGCTCAATAAATATTCAAAACATGCTTCAAGAACAAACATTCTCATTTACCAGGAATATTATAGATTGCAACTCGATGGTAGAAACTCTGTGGAGATTTCCCCAGCTAGAAATGTAACTAACATAATTGCAGCTGTACATCAAAGAGAAGGTCCACTGGAAACCCACAAAAAAAACAGCAAGAAACGTTCCATTGGATCAAATATAATTGTGGATGCAGAGGTGAACAATATTTGAATAAGTCAATTTTACTGGAGTTTTTTTTTTTTTTTTTAAGACTCTCAACCTGAAATCGGATTTTACACGAAACCCATTGAGTCATGTAATGCCATTTAAATTTCCAAACAGCATTAATCCAATGCCTTGTTTCATTTACTAGGTCCAATGGAAGTTATAATAAAATCATGCACCCAGTCATGCAGTAATCCCAACATGCGTGGGCTTTCCTAGATATAGGATAGGGCCAGGGACTAGTAAAAGTATTTAGAAAATGGTTCTTATCTGCAGACACATTCTATGTTTCTAAGTTTCTAATCATTACTAAGAACTTAGGAGGTTATGGTTCAGCTGGAGACTCTGGTTTGGACATGGCCTCACTAGTCCTCTAGCTCAGTGCTTCTTAACCCTTTCATCAAGGACCCTTAATGGTCCAGGATTTATGTATCACCCAGTTGTGTTTAAATAAGGACATGTATAACACCTCGTATTGTTCCCTAATGATCAGAAAACAAAACCACATCTGGTTAATCCATAAACACTGGACCATGGATGAAACATTGGTTCTGGATGGAGAGCATGCCACTTTATCCCACCTCTATCTTGCACGGTTCTTGGGACAGTTCAATTTTGGGGTCCTGGTCCAGCTTGGCGTCAGCCACATGGACTGTACAATCTCCAGGCCTCCATCCCACCAGGTAGGATGATCATGCTCATTCCGTACATGCATCTCCAATCAGACGTGCAAGAGTTTAAAAGTAAATTATCTAGGGAAGCAGTACTGTAAAATAAGATCAATAATACATTTCTCTACAATGAGGCTTATCGGCCATTTCTGGTTTCTATATAATTTAGATATGCCTTGTTTTATATATTGTGTTTTGATAGAGCGTTTGGTCTCCAAGCCAAATGTTCTCATCATGCTTTATGGCTTTGGTTTCCAAACTAGTGCCCAAGAAACACGGACCATCCAGGTTTTAGAGAATATACCACTTTGTTTAAAGGTGCAGTTCATGTAGCTTTTTTTTGTATGTTGTATAATATAATATATGTGAAATGTACTTATTTTAACTTTAAAACAAAAATACATTTCTTCTGTAGTTTTTTTTTACATGATGTAGTATAAATATATATATATATATATATATATATATATATATATATATATAAAAATATCCAGTCAATATGAATGGTGTAACTGCCCCTTTAAATGGGGATCACTAAAACATATGGTCCACTGGGATCCTTGAGGACTGCTTTATGGCATGGTTCCTCGGAGGCTTGCATTGATTAACCGGATTGAGACATCATTTCTCATGTGCCTGATTTGTATGTAACTTAGCACATAGAGTAGTTAAATTAAAGTGATCATTTCCCTTTACGCGTATTAGAGTATGCGTGTCACCAGTTCAAGATTAGAGGTGGATTTTTAGCAACGAAAATGCCCAATGACTTAAACAGCACTCAAATTCATTGTTTTTATTATTTTGAAAGGAGCAATAATTATTTTTTTCATGGTATCACTCCGAGGTAAAATGTTATATACACTAAAAATGACATACATATTACATTAACCCCTCCCCCCCTCGCTCTCTATACCATCTGCTCTATACCGCCTGATATGCCCCAAGTAAGAAGAGGTATTTACATCCTTAAGTTCACATCATCTTTGGTAATATAACTTTTTCCTCTGTTAAAGAGGCTCTATCACCAAAACCTTGTTGATACTCTGCTCTATTATCTGTCCCTGGGGAAGTAGCCTTGGCTACGTAATGTATAGGTTCTGTATTTATTTCTTTTATTTATTTCTTTCTATTTATGTACGTATTTGTTTGTTTGATCTACTGCGCTATGTTTTTATGTTGTATATTTGTTGCGTATGGGTCTCCTCTACTTGCTGCTAATCTAGAGGATTGACTGGTTGCTGTTTTTGCAAATGTTTAATACCAGCTATATCATGGAGTGTAATTTTCCTTGTGGAAGCATTTTACCATTACAGAATGTTTGTAAGTCGTTTTTAATCATATTTATTCAAACTGTATCACCTTTTGTTTCACTTGATGCTGTGTACCTGCCATTTCTTTGTGTTACACTGTGCATGTAGCGAATATAAAATGATGATACAGGATGTATAGATTATACACTGGATCCCAAGCTCAGGCGTATTAACAAGGTTTAGGTGACCTAGTGAAGTAGGAATTATGCATTAGTGGCTCTTTAAGCTGTAACATGCATCTGTATTCTGACAGATTAACAGCCATGCATCATGCTCAGAACAATCTTATATTGGAGCAGGCACACAAGCAAATGCCTGGAGAAAGCAAAAGGTTTTACGGATTCCTGATATAAACTTTTTTTAAACAAAATATTAAAGATTTTAGAAGACAGATTTGTCTTCACAGCCTGTGCCATAGCTCACTGCATCAGTGCACCCTCTGTAGAGTTTGTTCAACCCATTGTGGTTGCAGGTTCGATTACTGGCAGGGTTCATCCTTGGGTAATAGAGATTATCTCTATGTTTCTTTGCTATTATCATAATATCTATTGAACAAATAAATTATAGACTCAATGCTTTTAATACACCAAAATAAAAAAGTCCTCTTTCCTTTGAATGTCTTACTTTGTAACAAAAGCTCCTCTCTGTTATCAAATGTTCCTCAAATACACGTATTTATTGTATAAGTATTTTTCCAGGAAGGATACCTTGACATTTCTTTTGTTTTCAAGTATGTGATAAGAGCACAGGGGTTTTTATATATTTAACCATGTGTTCCAATTAAGCCTATCAGAGAGATGATTCCACTGGTCCCACTGAGCAGTTAAGCCAACGCGTTCCACTGCCTTGAAAACATCTTTCTTTTCTTCTTACAACTGAGGTACGGTTTCCAAGCAGAGAAGGCAGGTGAGGTAAATCCTATTCTTCCTGTAATGGATTTATTTATAGCGGTTACGTCTGACGTTTTGTGCTCTTCAAAACCACCTTGTGTGAATAATTGTGATCGTTTTTTTACATCAAACCTTTCCCTTGATGTCCCTACTTCTAGTGAAGATGTGATAACGCAGCATTGAAATCAGGCTGGCAGGCAAGTATTCTTTGAAGATGAATTTATTTCTCCAACAACACAATGTGAGTCTCAAACAACTGGGTACAATTAAAAAAAATATATATATATATGGCTATGGAAAGTGCGGTTGGCTTGAAGAAACTCAGCAAACGTAGAAACAGACAAAGAGTGACAACTGTTATCCGACGAGTTTCCCTAAATATTTCAATGAATGAAGCCAGAGCCTGGGAAGCATGAATTTCAATCCAAAATTGGGTTGTATTTAAACAGAAACAGGAGTGAAGATCAGTAGACGGATTTTATGTTCTATAGTTTGTTCTTTCATTTTGGTTTTATATATGAAAGGTCATTTTTTGTAAGTTTGATATACTTTTTGAATGGTAATTTTGCAATGTACCCTTATTTCAATTTCTTTGTGCAAATGAAACTTTGTGACACTGTTACTGCTTCAGTGAGCCAGTCCGGTGACCGTCAGTCGCTGCTAGGGGTGTGTCTGTCTGTCAATCGTGTACACTGGGGATGGGGGAGGGGTGCGCTGAAAATATGTGGGTATGAGAATGTGACTAGCAAAAAAAAAAAAAAATGAGATTAATAAGGATGACAGTCAAGTTGGAGGGAGGGGCCAGTGAGCATCAGTGGAGTTACACAAGATGCCGGCACTGGAGTAGAAGAGGGAACATAGCAAATGCTGAAGATTCGCAGTTGTAAATATTCGATGAAACCATTACTTTATATTTTTTCATTTACTCCCTATCTAATAGCCTAGGATTTTATTTAAACACTGAGCTTTATTTAAAGTGGCACTACAGTTTATTTAATAGAAACAAAACTTAAAAACCCTAGTGCCACCTGACTAGCGTAAACCTGACATCTTTACAGATACACGCGGGTTTACTCTGAGCTCTGCCTCTCGCCGGCCACTCGGCCCACGCAACTAATCTGGATCTGTGTTTTCCGGTTGTCTGTCTCTGCTAATGCATTGTTACATTGTAGATAGTTAGGGTCCCCTCTATTAGTGGTATTAAAAAAATGAGGGTCTCTAAATGCACTAGCAGTGAGAGACTGTCAGTCTGTCGGTGATAGGATCAATGGGAATAGATTTTTAAAAAAGTGCTTATCGGTATATTTTTGTACTAGGGCCAATGTTTATTTTTCACTTGTGCTTCTAGATTAGCAGTACAAAAGTGGAAAAAAAAGTCTAGCTGTTCTTTAAGAGAAACCGGATCTTTTCGAGACCATCACTGATACAGTGTCACTGTGCAGTCACTAAGAAGGAAGTAGAACAGCTTGCAAAAGGATTTACAAGTGTCCAGGGAAATGCGATGACATATAGGACAGAACAGCAGTGATTTGGGGAGCCAGTTGTGTGGTATCTCAGTTTAATTAATTCCCTTGATGCATCTTTGGTCTGTGGAGAATGCTCACCATTAGCTGGTGTTGCTGAATGATGTTTGATATATAAAGAGAATCTGTCACTGGACCAGTATCCCCAAAAATTCACTGGGAAAATTAAAAAAAGGTATATGTTCCTTCTAACAGAATTACAAACACATACATAGGCCCAGATAAAGAAACCATTTTGAAACCATTTTGTTCAGCCAGCACTATAAATACATTATTTTTAATAGGTCGCAAATATTAACCTTCCCGAATACCCACGTGAATGGCAGCTGATGTTCACAGATCCAAATTAATTTCCCCCCCATCCACCCGAGAATGTTTTTTTGTTTTTTTTTTAAACAGTGAGATAATCAGGTTATTTCATTCCCTTTAACTTGAAGACTAAGTTTGATTGGATTGTAATAGAATAGCAGACGATCGTTAAAATAATTTAAAAAAAGAAATCATTACTAAATAAAGACATGTATGTCAGTGGAAAAAATATATATATTTTATTGTATTCAAATTATAAGTGTAGAGTATATTTGACAAATCAAGCTACTTTTGGCATCATCAAGTCGTAAAGTTTTAAAAAATAGACCGTGTTTTGTTTTCAGAAAAAAAAAAAAAAAAAGATTTCAAAGAAACAGTATGATAAAGGTAATAATTATCCAGTTTTGGTATCTAGAAGATTTGGTATAGCATTAAGGACATTAAGACATAATAATACAAGATGGTTAAAACTCATCAAGAGATGGAAAGTATAATAAATGCTCTCCTGGTATCAGCAGGAAACCTTCATTAGATGGCATATACAATAACCTCAACAAGTACAAGAGAATTGGAAACTTCTGCAAGCCATTCCTTTAAATTTTGTACAGCTATTATAGTTTCAGCTTGTAAAAGAATAATTTGGATCCCTACTGTCTGATTGAAATTGCTGATCTAATAGATCCCCTCCCCAAAAAAAATAAAAAAAATCATTGTTTTATGCCCTTAATTTGTACAATATCCCATGAAGTAATTTACGGATCAGGTAACCATTCAGTGTATCACATATAATAGAATTCAGCAATGTAATGTTTTAATCGGAAGTAAAAACAAACATACTATATATACGACATTGACTTGACTGCACAAAAAAAGTAATGTGATAATTCCAAATAAAGAGATTAGAATACAAAAAGATTATTCTCTTTTTTTCCCTTTTGCTTTTAGTTCCTTACAGAAAAAAGGCATTTGTTTTACAGTGTTTGGCAGGGATAAAAATTTGCAGCATCTGTCAAGCAATTTTGTCAAGATTATTTATCCATCCAGGGGAGGTTACAAATAAAAGTGTTACAGAGTAGGTAAAGAACAAAAATAAATCATGTAGATTCAAAGATTTCCATTTAAAAAAAATAACAGCCAAAAAATATAAAAGCATTATCTCACATTGTGTTCTTACAATGAGCCAATGCTGATGGATTTCGAATTAAGCATTTTCTTTTTTTAAAGTGGAGCTTTATGTATCAACGGGTCTAATTACATAACCACATGTGGTCAGTATCCATGTAGCAGTAGTTGAGGTCCAAAAATCTAACATTAATAATCAAGGTTGTTCCCCAGTTTGAATGATAATGTAAGTTGAATGGACTTGAGCTTTGAATTCCAGATGTTCCTCAGCAGTCAGGACCTTGCCAAGTTCAATGTGAGGTCCACTGGGGCCACGTGAAGATGGCACAAGTTCATAGTGATGGAGTTTGCAGTAAAATCGCAAGGGCTTCATCTCAAGTCAAAATTTCCCATCGAGATGAAAGTCTCGTTGAAATTGGCAAGGCTGGAAGCCAGTGAGGCATTAGGAATCCAATTACGTTCTACTTAGGATTTTTGACCAAGCTTTTGTGGTTACAGCCATAGGGTTTTATAACTAGACCCCTTGGTAACCCATACAATGTTTCAGACCATTTAATATACTATGTTCTATCCATTCTCTTTTGTAGCAATTTTTCCGCGGACAACCTCATGAACTACACTTGTTATATTACCATTTGCGATTGCCGTAAACTAGTCCACGGCTCAGTACGTGAAGCAAAAAACCATGGATTGTACATTAAAAAAACTTGGTGACTTACCCCTGGCAGTGTCTTCTGCTCATGCAGAGCACTCTGGGCTTTCAGAGCAGATTCTCTTTCACAGTATGTAAGAAAGGCGCAGCCTGAAAAAAAAGAGAAGATAGGATGATTACACCTCTGAGCGCCTTGGGCAACGAAAAAAAAAAAAATAGACAAATCAGTCAACAAAATCCAACATTTCCTTTTCAGATTTGTCATAGAAGCAAAAAGGATAATGTGTAAGATACAGCAATAAGTGACATGATTAATAAAAAATAAATCTTAGATATATTGGGCTCTTGTCAATGGCATTATCACAGGTTTTTAATTCAACATTTTTATTACAGTTTATGGTACTTAATGATATCAGTGTGCTACCATACATGGAAAAGCTAACATTTTAATGCAAAACATTTTTTTTTAATAACAATCCATTTTACCAGATGGATTGAACTCATGCTAACCTTCCGAAGACAGAACTATTTTACTGCTTTAAAATTAGTAAATCCCCCCACCCCCCCCAAAAAAATCTCCCACATAAAGATACCAAATTGTCAAGGGGAAAGATAATTCCAAACACTTGACATTGGCTGCAGAACGTTTGGACTAATAATATTTTGCACTGTGAAGTAAACTAAAAAAATAAAAATAATAATAAAGAAAAAACAATAAAAGAATAATATACTTTGTGTACAAAGCTTGCTAAATTATCACCTCTTTTGCAAATGTAACAATATTATATTAGTCAAGCTCTGTGTAAAGAAGCTGTAATAGTTTTATATCCGGAATATGCACTTCCTCACGGCACCCTGGCGGAGATTGTTTAATTATTTTTCCAGCGCCATAAATATTGTTGTTTAATGATGTATAGGAGAAAATACATCAGAGCAGTAATTACATTAAAAGACTAGCAGTGAAGTGCTACATTTTCTTAACTTTTTTCTTTTTTCTTTTTACTCTGCTGCTAAGTACGTTTTTTATTTTTCTACAGACGAGTTAAACTTTAGAACTCGCGTAATAATACAACTTTAGAACCTCACAGTTCCAGTTTTCGTATTGTTCTCAGGAGGTTGACCGGATCTGGAGCTTGACTAGTCTATACCGTTAAGGTAATGTTAACATTAGTCAAAGGTTTATCTGCCCTTTACTGACTTGGCTGATGAAAACTTGTGGTCCAGAGCAAACTGCATGTAAAAAAAATAAAAATAAAAAACGCAATTCATGTTTAATAATTTTGGAAATAACGAAGTTAAAGAAGTGTATTAATTTAACTTATTTCACAAACTGATGTTACTTTCGACTCACGTATGTTTCTAAGTGTTTCCTTAAATGGGGAGGCGTGTCAGAATATGAAAATAAATAAATAAATAAATAAACTGACCCTGCACTGCTGGTTAAGTCACTTTTTAAAATTATATTTTTATCATGATTCGTTTAGAAGATGACACTAGTTATAGAGGGTAAAAATGTGCTTTCTGGATTCAAAAAAGGCGAGGTTTATTATAAATAGACGACCCACAAGGAGACCCTGTTATATCTTCTTAACAAACCCCAAACAAAATTAATAATTTTAAAAAGTCAGCAAAAAAAACATGGTATTAATATTTTTAAATATTAACATTACTTCCTCTGTAAGTATTTCTAATTGTCTTTAAAAAACAAACAAAAACAAACTAATAATATTTTATTTGTATACGTAGATATTTGTAAGGAGTATATAATAAAATATTCGGATGTTGGTGAAGGAAGCCCGGTAGAATATACGGGGATTCAATCATAATAGCTGATATAATGTTTAAAAAGTTAAGAGTTTCTATGTTTCTTTTTATATACGAAAAAATAATAAAGTAGAATACAATACAATAAGGAAAATACACAAGGATGAATTGAAGGCGCAAAGAAGTGAGATTATATAAACTTAAATACAAGTGCCTCAATATCTGAGTGTTAAAAAAAATAAAATTTAAAAAAATAATACTTTAATTGGTGTCCAAGAAAGTGTGATTATTAAACAATAAACTGGTCCTTATTATAGTTATGTATAGCAGATTAAAAAATAAATAAATACAACCCCCACAAAAAAAACAAATAAATACGGTAATAATAATACATTTATGTACCCCTCCTAAAGAAATACATTGTATATGTATAGTTCTGAAATATGAGAAAAAAAAACACATTTTGATTTGATACTATGAATTATGCTAGACAAGGCATGGTTTGATATGTGAAGGTCAACTTTTTCTGTGAAAACTACTGTCTTTTAAAACAAGGCCCAGTTGAATATTATACATAAGTCCCTATACACAAAATGCATCAGGGTGTGGGTTACCTGTCGCTTTTAGGAGATTTCCCTTTTATCAGCAAATTTTTTTTCTACCATTTGATAAATAAAAGTTAAATCTTTAAACGAAGAGGAACACCAGCAATGACCCATCGCCTTTCATCCCACCTGGACTACGAGTAAATTAAAGATGGGATGAAACGCGTCAGGTTTCATCTCATGATGCGATGTTTAGAAATATGTATCAGTTTGCTTGATTACTTTTTATTCTATTGGCCGCAATACTTTTTTTGTTTGTGCTTTAACCAAATATTCTTGGGCAGGTTGGGAATCTGCATCCACTTCGTAGCCCTGGACCACATGCAAGAAATTCCCGGATGTTTTCACTATGTCTTCCATGCTTAGTAAATAAGCATCGTGATTACATGAAATGATCTACTTACTATACTATACCAAACAACGCTTACAACAAACAGCTATCCTTTAGCGACCAAGTGCTCTGTCGTTTCCTAATATCATGGAAGGTAACCATTAAATAATTGTTTCATGGGGTAAAGATAAGGGTGTAAATGTTAAAATCGCTTGGAACAAAGCCTCCAGCTGACAAATCAAACATTTAATTTCAGTGCTAAATCAGAGCCTGAGCGCTCTCTGAGGGACAACAGAAACTGCTCAGTAGCAGAACCTTCACTAGTTGATGCAACCCTAATTAGACAGATCATGCAGGATTGTTAGCATGATAAACTAGACACTATACAGCTCCCATAACAGCAGCTATATATTTTCACTTAGCCTGATGGCTGCAGTGACAAGGTTGTGCAATGGATTTCTTAAGAGTACTGGCTAGATGTGGTCCGTGATTTAGACTGGGGAGATAACACTGCATCGTACGATGATGAGGGGAGCATCTGTGTCGTGCACGAGAGAAGGGTGGTGTGGGGGGGGGGGGCTGTAAAGAAACCAGCGCTACTAATGACTGTAATGGTAATAAAAGAAAGGATTTATTTCTGCATAATGCAGTATTGTCATCGGAAGACCTTATTTTACTTGTGGAACTTAAACCTCTCCCAGACAGAGAAGGAATTTGAAGGCTATTTACAAAGTGCGTGCAAATTCCAGTGAAATAATATGATTATTATCCATGCAGGCTTATACAGCTAGCTAATAAATAAAATGATTATTATCCATGCAGGCTTATACGGCTAGCTAATAAATAATATGATTATTATGCATGCAGGCTTATACGGCTAGCTAATAAATAATATGATTATTAGGCATGCAGGCTTATACGGCTAGCTCATAAATAATATGATTATTATGCATGCAGGCTTATACTGCTAGCTAATCAATAATATGATTATTATGCATGCAGGCTTATACGGCTAGCTAATAAATGATATGATAATTATGCATGCAGGCTTATACGGCTAGCTAATAAATAAAATGATTATTATGCATGCAGGCTTATACGGCTAGCTAATAAATAATATGATTATTAGGCATGCAGGCTTATACGGCTAGCTAATAAATAATATGATTATTATGCATGCAGGCTTATACGGCTAGCTAATAAATAAAATGATTATTATGCATGCAGGCTTATACGGCTAGCTAATAAATAATATGATTATTAGGCATGCAGGCTTATACGGCTAGCTAATAAATAATATGATTATTATGCATGCAGGCTTATACGGCTAGCTAATAAATAAAATGATTATTATCCATGCAGGCTTATACGGCTAGCTAATAAATAATATGATTATTAGGCATGCAGGCTTATACGGCTAGCTAATAAATAATATGATTATTAGGCATGCAGGCTTATACGGCTAGCTAATAAATAATATGATTATTAGGCATGCAGGCTTATACGGCTAGCTAATAAATAATATGATTATTAGGCATGC
This sequence comes from Pelodytes ibericus, assembly GCA_036172795.1. NCBI lineage: Eukaryota > Metazoa > Chordata > Amphibia > Anura > Pelodytidae > Pelodytes > Pelodytes ibericus. The sequence continues at coordinate 213,794,872 of CM069860.1, read as the reverse complement.
AGGCTTATACTGCTAGCTAATCAATAATATGATTATTATGCATGCAGGCTTATACGGCTAGCTAATAAATAATATGATTATTATGCATGCAGGCTTATACGGCTAGCTAATAAATAATATGATTAATACACATGCAGGCTTATACGGCTAGCTAATAAATAATATGATTATTATGCATGCAGGCTTATACTGCTAGCTAATAAATAATATGATAATTATGCATGCAGGCTTATACTGCTAGCTAATAAATAATATGATTATTAGGCATGCAGGCTTATACGGCTAGCTAATCAATAATAGGATTATTAGGCATGCAGGCTTATACTGCTAGCTAATCAATAATATGATTGTTATGCATGCAGGCTTATACGGCTAGCTAATCAATAATATGATTATTAGGCATGCAGGCTTATACGGCTAGCTAATAAATAATATGATTATTATCCATGCAGTCTTATACGGCTAGCTAATAAATAATATGATTATTATACATGCAGGCTTATACGGCTAGCTAATAAATAATATGATTATTAGGCATGCAGGCTTATACGGCTAGCTAATAAATATTATGATTATTAGGCATGCAGGCTTATACGGCTAGCTAATAAATAACATGATTATTATGCATGCAGGCTTATACGGCTAGCTAATAAATAATATGATTATTATGCATGCAGGCTTATACAGCTAGCTAATAAATAATATGATTATTATGCATGCAGGCCTACATGGCTAGCTAATAAATAATATTATTATGCATGCAGGCTTATGCTGCTAGCTAATAAATTATATGATTATTATGCATGCAAGCTTATACAGCTAGCTAATAAATAACATGATTATTATGCATGCAGGCCTACATGGCTAGCTAATAAATACTATGATTATTGTGCATGCAGGCTTATACGGCTAGCTAATAAATAATGTGATTATTATGCATGCAGGCCTCCATGGCTAGCTAACAAATACTATGAGATAAGGTAATGTTATGCCCTGTTCTATGTTTTTTTTTCTTTTTGTAACCATATTTCTTGGTTCTGGTATATAGTACTTTGCAGCCACTTCCACAACATATATTTAATAGCATAGACTTTAACTGAAGTGTTTTTTATGTATTTACTTCAATTGTAATAAAACACTCTCTTTCTCCTGCTCAATGTAATATCTCCTGTTCCTAAGTTACAAGGCAGTCTGCATTTCATTACTTCTCCTAATTTATGTGGTTTTTTTATTTGTACATGTGCATTCTGTACAATATGATAAAAAAAAAATATATATATATATATATATATATATATATATATATATATATATATATATATACAGTGTTAAAGTGTCTATGTATGTCATTCAGTCCATACTTCCTTTGTGGGTTACCAATATATTTTGCGTACGATCAATGTGGTTTAGTGCAAGAGCAACTTCCTGTATGTGCTTCTACTATTTCCTGTTTCACAGTAGTTTCCACCGATGAAACTTCCTGTTTGCAGTTCTACTATTTCCTGTCGTCAGTACTTTGCATCTGTACTGCTTCCTCTACACAATATTTAGACTTGGGCTAGTTTCTGTAGTTAAACCTTCCTGTATCTATGCTGCTTATTTCTTAGTTGGCACTGATAACCCCTTACTATTTCCTGTAGTCAATAATCCTTCCTGTAGTTGTTGCTTCCTATTTGTGCTAGAGTTCCTAAGTAACACGGCATAATTGCTCAATAAGATGGATCAAGGGCCATAATTAAAGTCAGAATAATTAATAAGAAAGTGTTAATTAGAGAGAGGTTGAGAACACAGCTGTTGTTTACTATAATACAGTAATGCCACAATGACATTTTTTTTTTCCAGGCGTACAATACTATGGTCATCATTTATTATAATGATGCATACTGAACAGCTTTGCCTGCTAGTTAACTTATCTAGTACTAGAGCATCTTTCTATCAATAACCATTTGAATACTAGAGGGGAGCGTGTTTGGTACCTCTGCAATGTGTCTTGGGGCTATATTGATCAAGATAATTTAGGGATATGCCTGGCTTGACTTGGTTTGTTAAGCTGTCCCTTTTACTTTGCAAACCCACATAATTACATGATTTTTATTGCCATCTTGCACCTATCATATCAGCCTGTCAGTCACATTGTACGAGCTTTCTGTCTTGTCAGTCAGTCAATCATAGAATCTCTGCTGAGTTTGACAGTCAGGTCATCTGCATATGACACATGCATCTTATCCATCACCCAAGCAGCAGCCCTGGCATGTGAGGTAGTCAATATACATCATCCCACGATGCCACAAGGTTTTGTGACAAAATGTCATCTATTCCAGAAACCCTGGGCCAACGTTTAATGCTAGAGGAAGACTCCAAAAAAATAAATAAAAAAAAGGTCTGCCAAATCAGTATAAATAGATTAGATAGTTCCTGAGTATGTGGAACTGTATGCCATTGGCTTATCCGCCACAAAATTAAGGGGCTTCCACAAGACAGGTCTTCACATTTGGTGTCTTTCTCCATCTATATGTCGGCTCGACTAGAGAGAGGCATGGGTTCTTTATAGTGTCATCCACATTTTTACTTAAACTCTGTACACAAAAGGTTGAAGGATGTCTTGCACTAACTGCAGGAGGCTTATGTAATGATCATTTGACAACGTAAAAAAAAAAAAGAAAAATTTAAAACACTTATACCTATATTTTGAGCAAGTATCTTACTAATCGCGATCCAGTAAGGGTTCCTCTCAAAATCACAATAATCCAGATAATACCTTACTTCAAAATTTTTTGGAACCTCTTGTACCACAAATAAAGCACTTGAAAAAAGCCCATTTAGTCGATCATTCTAAAATATGTTAGAGAAATATTTTAATAAAATTGTAAAATATTGTATTCTTGTGCACAGTGGACATATTGCCTCATTCTAGCCCTTCCTGAATGGTGGAATACCGGAAACATTCGACTCAACATAGGAAATGTAAAGACCATGACGTCTCACGATAAAAAATACGTACGGCTAAATTTACAATAACTTAGCAAGATGAAAATAACGATACCTATTGTTTTAGAACAATATATGCCATAAAAAAAAAAAAACTATTTAACATTAGAGATACTTTAAGAATGTAAGATTCATGTCATCGGCAAACCTTCCAGGATTTTTTCCTTTGTGTGTGAGAATGATGTACTGTACTTTTATACTATTTGCACACACAAAATAGGTATATACACAGCCCCATTGTTTTCATCTCCAGAGAATGGAAAATTGAACCCTTAAAATAAACACGCTACCTTCACGGCGTTTATATAATGCATACATACAAATTAAATTAAATATTGATTGTGATAGGGCAAAGTCCTTTGTTATCAAGAGCACTTCCATATTTATGTCAGAAATATTGTGCACAAGGGATTCTCTGGACGTCAGTTCCCTAAATATCCGCAGGATATTTATTATAATGTGTGTGAACACTTCACATCCACAAACACACCGGCTTTTGTAGCACTTTCTTTTCCTAATAGAAACGAGTAAATAATTCCGCTGAGGTTAGCATTAGCTTGATATGGTCTTAAGAATCCTGGCATGAACAGCAATTGTATAAAACATGGCCACACACAGGGGACTAAGCGGTAACGAGGGTGAGAAGACTGGGAGGTGAGCCCCAGTCGCACACAATTGAGGGGGCACCGCTGAGTCTCAGGGGAACAATGGCCATCAAGAAATGAAAGTAATAACTGTGAACTACAGTTTCCATGATACCCAGCCTACATACCGTTTTCGATGATACTCCACTGTAGCAACTCTACTGTACACCATCTATCTCGCAAAATATTTTAAAATAAAAGCTGGATTGTGCACCATCAATGGCTGGCTAACTATAAACTCACGGAAGTTACGTAGTGCCACCTTATAATTAAGGGATATATGCTTGTGAATGTTTGGCTAAGTATATACTGATTGGAGTTTCCCTGTACCACTGTCAGTGGTTATGCTGTACATCTATCCATACACCAACCAATTCTCGCAGGAATATAACTCTTTGAAGACAGGTGCCCCAAGCCGGGACTCCAACAGCTCCCCGATAATAGAAAGAAAAAGAAAAACCACAAATGGCAAGAGTGGGAGGTGAGAGGTGGGAAGGGATAGATTTTTAATAAGCTTTAAGTAGGAACTAAAGTGATATAGGCTCAATAATGCGTAAGAATAATGTCTAATCCATAATAAGCTACCCCTTTCTAGAGTCCATCAAGCTGCACATAACTTTCAGATCGTGACAGAGGAGAGATAAGGTGAGGAGGGAGAGAATCTCCGAGCACAGCAGAACTATGCCGAAAATTGGGAATGATAAAGACAAGGGGGGGGGGGGGGGGACAATCGCTTTAAACACAACGAATTTGCAGAAGCTGCCTTTCAGCATGTCTGCTATAGTCTATCTCTGGGTGGGCACCCAGTACTCATTTGGAGGCTGGATGAGGTTTATAGGAGCTGTTCTTCAATAATGGCCGAAGGGCATCCAATATGACATTGGAAAGTTGGCAAAGCTGGTTTATATGGATAAGTCTATATATAGGTGATCCTTCAAGTAAAACTAATGTTGATGTAAATCATCTGTACAATCCGCAATCTCATATTGGATCAGGCTAATCAGAATTGTCCAACCTATTCCTTCCCTTCGGTATTGATTTGCTAGAACCAGTAAAGTCCGAGATTTTAAAACAAAGTACAAGATAATTATTGAAAACATTCTGATGCATTGTTAAGTTAGGACTTTTAATGATTCCCTTTCGTACTGGCACTCAGCACATGACACTGCTGGTGTTGCATCAAGTCCAGATTAATGGATCTACAAAGTTTGGTTTCTACCCAAATGACATTGTTGGAAGTGGTTAGATGTATAGCACCATAAAAGCACCCAGCCAGTGTAATACACCAAGGCCTTCTTTCTTCCCTGTTGGGGATAAAGCACAATAGTATCTTCAATATCAGAGCACCTAATGCGTTTTACCTTCATAATTTCTTCCACAGAGGTGAAGAGATGACATCTCAACAATGCTCCAAGCTGTTACTCATACATGTACCACTTTAGGATGTGTTCCATAGACCTTTTTTGTATCAGTGTCTTTCCATTTAATCTTTGTAGGTAAAACTAGCAAACAAAGCAATGGTACTGCTATTAAACTGGTATTTATCTTCATATCTTTTCCCCATACTTCCAGCAAACAATCCTTTAAATCTGGTGAGAATGTTGTGAACCAGGCAGTTATTTTTTAACTGGGATACGTAGTATACATGAATGCATGCCCCTGAACTATCCCTTATTATGCGGGACAGTCCTGATTCTCAGCATCATTGGAGCACGAATATGGCTCATGCACAATAGCACTGACACTTGACCTCTCAAGCCCTGCTCTCTGATGCCCGGGGTTGGCAAGGCAGGAAGTTGAGATGTATGCAGATATGTGTTTATTGCACTTGTTACTAATTGTGAATCAATTCTAAGTTAGAATGCTGTCCGGTATGTGTGTGGTGTTTTTTACGTGTGTATTGTATGTAGATGTTTGTATATGCCATTTGTCACACTCGGCTTAGATATGAGTTGTCCTGCAGATATCTGCAAACTTTCCCTGGTATTCCCAAAGAATGTCAGATTTCCAAAATGTTCCCCCTGTAACAATCAATCATTTAGTGCCATATGGGAAATGCCTTCTGGCAAACTCTAGTAAAATGTTCACACTTATATATATTCATTTCTGATATAAGACACCCAAAATCTAATCAAATGTTGTCATCTAAATCCGGCCTATCAGCCATCATCAAATTTACACATAAATGGGGTAAATACAGATGAAAAAGAACTTACTTAGCCTGAGGATAGAGACACGCATAGTAGTTCAGGGGAGGGCTGGCATCTTTTGGCCCATGGGAGGTAACCAATTTAGTAGCCCATGGTGAAAATTCATCAGCCTACAAGTTATCATCAAAGATAGCCACAGATAGGAAAAAAGGGGATGCTTGGTAATGTGGTATGCCTGTTTTCTTTCATGTACTTTTTTTTTGGTGTACTTTTTTGGGGCTACTGAGTATTAAGAAACACCACATCATCTTCATTCTTAATACTATTTTTTTACAGCAGGATAGGAGCAAAACCAAAAAAAAGAGATAAAAAGATGGAAAAAAAGAATGCTTCGAAATCAGAGGAAAATACTGCAGTTGTAGTGTCTATAAAACAGGCAGATTGTTGGGAGGATGATGTTAGCCTGATATGATTTGAAACAGCCTTCTTTTATTTTATTTCTTTATATCTGGGGTTACTTGCCGTTACCAAGTGATGTTTGTAATTTAGAACATTGAATCAGAATCTGCACAACGGGCATTCTCAGAGCAAAAATGAGTGTGTCAGGTTTCGATATGTTCTAAATGTATTTATTGGGGAAAAAAAGTGACATGTCACAAGATACAGTCCTAGTGGTTTGGAATTTAATGCATGCAAAGGCAAAGAAATAAAAAAAAATAGAAAAAGACAATGAAAAATAAAATGTTAGAGCACTTAAATACTTTAGATCTCTCTTATTTTATTATGAGAAATGAGAGGGTAAGCATGCCGAGCTTGTAATGTCATTTGTGATATGGAATATGTCAGAGCCGGCAAGGACAAGATTACTCACAGTTCCCTTTGGGTTTTTAACTCCTAGAAGGAAAAAAAAATGTCTTTGCCTATGACAGGTGTCTATATACACATTTTTGACTTCCGGGTGACATTATTAGGAATATTGGGTGAAGCCAACCTAGAATTGAGACTCCCGAAGTACTAACAAAACAAAGTGGAACTATTACATGTACTGAGAACATTTTGTATATTTGTTCCAGTAAAATAAAATATATATATATATTTGAAGGTACTGTTCTACCCCGATATATATATATATATATATATATATATATATAAATATATATACACAATGGGTATTCCCATCAGACAAACATGGCAGCGACTCAAAGAGCTATTTTTATGTCAAAAGGCATTGTAATTAGGCATAGCAATACATTAAACGTGTAAGGTTTCCCATTCACCCTGTGTGTAGTTGTCAGCTGTCTCCTTTAATAAAGCACTTTATCATTGAAGGAGTACCCATAATTTGTTCTATGGATATGTCTTTGTTTACACTTTACCTATCATCGACGGTCATATGTTACTTGCCAACGAGCAGAGCCAGCGACACCTCTTTTGGAATTTTTTTTTTTTGGGGGGGGGATAATACCTTGCACAGTTCAACATTACTCCATTTGTTTCTGATTACAACCTGCCCGCTAGTTCCATATGCATTATCTGTAGGGCAGAATTAACAAGTCATAAGGACAGCTGTCTGTACCATGCTTAAAAAGACCTTGTCACCCGGACATTTTTTATACTGTAAAGAAGTGTCCAACCTGTTGCTCCCTTTTAAGATGACGGTGGGGGGAATATGTTTCCCTTAATTGAAAGAATGTAACAAATGAAGGCATTTTAAATAGGAATACTTTAATAAAAGCATGCAAATAGAGCACATTAAAGAGCACTCTTTGTTTGCATAATTCTATCAGGGGGCAGACATGTTATTTAGAATCTTCTGCAGATGGGTCCTTCATTTGAACGTACTGTTCTACCCCGATAACGTTATACAAGCTAAAAGGGTTCAATAAGGAACTGTATTTGTATTATTTCAGTGAATCTTTTCTGTTTCAAATGCCAACACTTGATGCGATCTATAAAACCTAACATAACTTTTTGCTGACACTTGTCCTCTAACCGAGGTTGAATGAAGACGAATGATCAGAGATTGTGTGCGCTATGACTTTAAATGCGTAACAAATTTGATCAAGCTTATATCATTAAGTTATACGCTGAGTACGACTGTGCCGTTCTCTTAACAGACATGGCAACCGATAATAGCCATTGACATAATAAATATATCAGTGGACAAATAATTACACTACCGAGCATAATAAAGGCAGCCATTATGGTAATCCTGATTGCCACAGTCCTACGAAATCTTTTAATATGGCAATAAAAAGATTGTGCTTATTTTATGTATAGTAAGGTCACAGTAAAAGGGAAAAAAAGAAAAAAAAAAACAGAGCCAGAAGATTTCTGCTGACTTCTCGAAACACGCGTTTCAAAATCTGAGTAAACAGATATTATCATTAGGATTTTCTCATTACAATGTTCAAAGAGTGCAGACAGAAAATAGAAAATTCGGTATAAATAGGAGGGGAAAAATAGCAACTCTGGTTCATTAAGGCAAGATCATAAAGAGACGTTTTTTAGAACAAAGGGGGGGGGAAACATGCTGGGGAAATGGAAAATTTTGTAGAGGCCTTCGCTGAAATCTCTCCAGTTCTTCTGTTATTGTGGGCAATATAGATTGAACTCTATCATTTTAGTATACTGGCTCTGCAGAATTAAAGAGAGAGCAAGGATGGTTTTCTTAGGTAGGGATGAAATGCCCATCCATAATAGTCAAAACAATCACTATCAGGCTAATGGATGTCATATTAGTTAATGAAAAAGAAGTGGGTTTCTTCCAAATTCTTTAATATTTAAATGGCAACATTGACCATTTTCCAACTCGAGCAACTCATGGACATGCATTGACTATGCCCAGCTCATGACCATGCATTGACTATCTTCAGATCATGATCATGCATTGACTATGCCCAGCTCATGACCATGCATTGACTATCTTCAGATCATGATCATGCATTGACTATGCCCAGCTCATGACCATGCATTGACTATGCTCAGATCATAACCATGCATTGACTATGCCCATCTCATGACCATTCATTGACTATCCTCAGTTTATGACCATGCAGTGACTATGCCCAGCTCATGACCACACATAGAAAATTCCCAATTCCAATGCCACAATATTATCCACTGGGGGTCAGGGCTACTGGCCCTGGCAACCCATGTAATAAAATGTAAATCCGCTGGGGTCCAGAGGCTCCCCAAATGCCTCTGGACCCCCCAATAAAATTAAACACCCACCCCAGGGTCTATAGGCTGGCCAAATGCTTCCAGACCACTTATCCAATTACAAAGTGTTGAGTGGGGCACATCCATAAGATTCACTGGGCCAAAATCCCTGAACCGAATATAACTGATAATTGGCTTGAAATCGACAATAAATTGCCAATATGGGGCCATAGTTTGCTATATTGAGTATCTGAATTTTGGAAAATTACAAAATCCAGCTACTTTGGCCAACCTGACCCTATTTCAGACCAGATCAGTGGATAGTAAGTCAAGGGAAAATGGTGTCTCCATTGATGACATTAACTTCTGGCTTGAAATGCAGATGACGCACTTCCCATTGAAAGTAGCTTCTTTGCATGTGAAGCCACGGGTAATAACATAAACAGGAAACACATTTAAAACACATTTGTCTCATGAATTCTGCATTTGAAGAATAGGCTCATTTTTCACATGTTTTTTTCTTTACATTCACAGTATACGCAATGTTTAGGTGACTCCAGTCTACATTCACAGTATACACAATGTTTATGTGACTCTTCAGTCTACATACACAGTATACACAATGTTTAGGTGACTGTTTAGTCTACATTCACAGTATACACAATGTTTAGGTGACTCCAGTCTACATTCATAGTATACACAATGTTTAGGTGACTCGTCAGTCTACATTCACAGTATACACAATGTTTAGATGACTCTTCAGTCTACATTCACAGTATACGTAATGTTTCGGAGACTCTTTCAGTTCTATTGTTCTACAACCCTAATGTAATTGTATCTTACCCCAAACCCCAGATTCTGAATAGTGTACCACCTCCAAGTAGCAACTATTTGACACTGGACTGAATGCATTCTCAATACTACTCTATAGCTATTGATCATTAACTATTATGATTAACCTTTAATTGCCTATGGGGTATGGGAAATAATACCATTTTCTTAAGACCATTTTGGTACCCAACAGAATAAATGATGCAGCGTTAGGTCCCAAGGATATACTTTAAAGGATCTGAAAACTCATTGTTTTCTTCCTGGTAAAACACTTTATATATAAATAAATACATGAAAAATCGAACTCAAATACCACCATTTGTCAAATCTATGAGCTAATACCCCTCCAGGGCCATCTATCAAAAACTTGCTGTCAACTTCTAGTTTAAGACTCTAAATTGTGACCAACGACTTCACTTTCCTTCACTTTCTCACCTGCAATTCACTGATGACCCACTAATAGCTATTCCTACATATACATTTTTTAAATCCTTTCCAATAATGTTCTTTTTGAATTCTTTGCTTGAATTTGAAGACCTCAATAAAAAAAGTAACCAAAAATAACCAATAGATAAAAGAAGCTGGTGAGACAAATCAAAGTGGCTTGTTACAGTCCGACGTCAGTAGATCTACCGTTATAAGTTTTATTTTATCATCTAGCAATGTGTTTTAATTCCCAGAGACCGGTAGGTTTCAACCTTAACATCCTTGTTTCTTCCATTAATTCAGTCGTGTTGCATCCATAAGTTTTTAATCTTTTCCCGTCAGTCATAACTGACCCAGGAGGACTATTTTCATGGACCTAGATTAGGAAAAGTGATGGATTTGAGGTTAGCATGAGGTCAGCACATCTAGAAGGTCCTTACGGCTAATCTGTCCAAAAATGAAAAACAGCTGCTATCTGCGGGGACCTTTGTGATTCATGCAGTCGTAGACAGTCAAGGCATTGAAGATCCTTCATTAATTCTTGTTTTAGTTACAGTAGACTTACTAAATTGACATGCTTCTGGTGAAGTAACTGCAAAAAGTCCAGAATAGCAGTCAAGCACAGTCTATAAATCAATCACTTTCATCTGTTTTGCCAAATTTAGCTTAGTTGATATTAAAATCAGAATTGCAGCACAACCTCTGTTAGTGTTACGAGTATAGTGTTCATATGGATCTAGCATTAGCTCTTAGAAACTTTCCTTCTCATTTACTCTCCTCTGTAAAATGTTACTATTTTTGAGTCTTTCCATTGCTGCCATTTCATGGATATGTACTGATACATATTTTATAGGTCTATCCCTGATCATTAACAGTGTCCAATTTGTACAAGATTACTTTAGCCTGCTAAGGACTAGGTCCACACATTAAAATGGTATTTACCATTATAACACCCTTCTCAATAATATTTAATCTTTGGTAAAGCCCTGCAATACTTCTGAGGGCTGTATAAGCACATGGAAATATCTTTACTCCATTTTTTTTATATAATGTAACCAACACCTAGTTGGGTGTGCAGGACCTTGGAAGAGGTGTCCTGCAGGTACAGTAGCCAGGATGGATGGAGAGACCATTTGTAGTCATGGAGCGACACCAGACATCCATTGGAGATGGACTACCAAAGCTAAGATCATCATCGCTGAGATTCACAGACTTGCTGATTGATCAACGAAACTGCTTTAATTGGGGCTCTGATACAGCCGGCGATAAAGGAGATGAAAAAAGACCCTGCAACTAACCATGTATCTTAATAATATATGCCAAACCATGTTGGATGCGGCTCACTTGACAGCAAGGTATTTCCAACCTGCACTATATTTTCATTATCACCAGAAATGTAAACTTTTGTTTAAATAAAATTAATTTGTGCTAAATTTTAACAGCGTTTCTACTACTTCTTGATTATTAAATATGTTGTATGGCTAACAAGCTTCACCGTTATGGTAAATAAAAAAAATAAAAAATAATAATAATAATAAAAATAATATTGTCTTAACACACACATGTATTTCTAATTATGAAGCCTGAAGTAGACAGTTGCCACCTTTGCCTAAGTTAATTTGGTCTCAAGCCAACTGTTTACCTTCCTGCCAGTAAAATACCCGATGGGTGGCAACTTTACATGGGTGTAAACCCTAGCTGGATTCGCCAAAACAAAAGAAGGGATTCGAAACCACTCACAAATCAAAACGTGAGATCTTCATTTACATGCAGTATTTCAAAGTATTTTTTTATAATAATATATGTGTCTTTTAAGGGTTCTAAAATTTAATTACAAAACCGACAAACAGACACAGGTGCCATTTGTTTTTTAAGAAAGATATATTTTTTTAGATATATATAACCAAAAGAGAGAAAGATTAAAAGATGCAATTCCTAACTAGCACGCATTTCTTGTTTACAGCCCCATATCCCTCCGTAGAGGCAAAAAAAATCATATAACACCCATTCAATCAATAAACAGCAAAAACGTAATTTCCTGGGAGAGACAATGGCATTTTTCTACAACTCTTAAATAACATAAAACACATTTCTCTGTAGTAATGCAACCTAAAAATGATCTCTGTTAAAAATCATAAAAAGCTTATATCAACAAAAATTGTTTTATGATTGTTTTTGGATATGTTTGTAGCATTTTGATTACGACACCCCGCGGAATTAGATTATGGCTACTTACAACAGATTTAATAGGATTTTTTAACCTTTAGAACATCCGAGTAGCGCTTCCCAATCTAACTATTTTGCTTCCAGACAAAAGCAGGTAACTGTAAAATAATGTAACAAATAGTATTGTGTTCTAAAATAACTCCCGGCATTATCTGGCTGTAGGCATCAAAGGCTTAGATGTTGAGCTGGTGGAGTCCTGTGGTAAGAAAAACGCTCATTACGATTTTTAGTATGACACAGAGCTGGTCAAAAATCCCAAGTGGTTTTATTAAATTACTTGTGTATCCTCGTCGCGTAGAACGAGACGAGGATTAGCTCTGGATTTGGCAATTTTCCAGGTGAAACTAGGAAGACAAGAGTAGCGTTTCGATTTCCCCAACTTGTGCACTGCTCCACCTTTTTTTTTTTTGCCGGCAGTCTTAGTCCTTTTCTGGGTAGGTCCACCCTTTTCTGAATGTGTGTCCTCCCATGTGATTGGGTCACGTTTATTTCAAAGCCAAGTTAGCCTTGCGTCATTCGGCACTACCCCTGTTGTTGTCGTCCAGACCCCCATTTTTAAGATGAAATATTCAAAGTGGATTTGCCCAACTCACAGCAAAATGCACTCATAGAGAAAGCATTGTGTGTTAGGGTGCAATCATGCAATCATGCAGAATGATTCTTTGTCTTGGGTTTAAAATGCCATTGTCAGGATAAAATGAACGAACAACACATTTCCCCACAAACAAAACAAACATGAATTAAAGTGTACAGTAATCATTATTGATTTCTCATTTGTGTGAATAGCGGACAACCTTTAATTAATGACAGCATCATGCAATGCATCAACCTACGTTGAAGGTACTTACACAGCTATCCAAGAGTGGCTTAGGGTAACTACAGACTGAAAACACCCAGATTTATTGAGTGGTTCTCCTAAATTGCATGTAAATTAGTAATGAAAACACATAGAACAAATGTACACATCAAGTTGCAAGCAAATGCATAACATAAAGGAAAAAGGTGTGCCTGTTCCATCTCTTGTGTATGACATCACCAAGTTCCACCTTATGCAAAGTATTTGAATATTAGTGTATCGATAAACAGCAATATCAATAATTAAAAAGGTATTTTAAATAAAGTACACTCAATAACAAAATATTAATGCAGAAATTAAATTAGTATTAAACTGGTGAAATATCAATACAACATGTAGACATGATTACATCATTGATTGGCCTCTTCTTTCAACTTCCCCATCTAGTAAAGTTAAAGGAAAAGTTTAATACTGCAGAATGTAGAGACTAAAAAATAAAGTTCATGCATTGTGTTATCAGAATTGCAAGCAGATGCCTGAATGAAGAGATAAATAAATAATTTAATTTGTAGATCTGTGGTGTCTCCTATTTAAAGGAACATTAAACATTGTTTAACCATTGCTTCTTTGAAGGACGCAAGGGTTAAACAAAACATGTCCCGGGACATTTAAGTAAACCCGACGTTTATCTTAATAGATACACGCGGGTTTACTAACTGCTGTGTCTCACATGCGAGACACAGCAGTTCCTGGTTGTCGCGTGCTGACAATCAGAGCTGGGACTCGTCATGCTCTGACATCTGAATGCGAGGGTCTCTCGCTGCCCTAGCAGAGAAAGATGGTCGCCGACCAGATGGCTGCCAGCTTCCTATGGAAGCATGGCAGCTGTCGGTCAGAGGATAAACTGGAGGGAAATATCAAAAGTACCAGCCAGTTAATCCTCATTCTAGGGACAACTAACTTTTCACTTGTGCTTCTATATAAGAAGCACAAGTAGAAAAAAAACGAAAAAAAATTATCTTAATTTACAAATTTGCTTCAAATAAAGCTGTAACGGACCATCAACCGGACGAAGTAGACCCTCTGTCCGTTGTGGGAAATCACCTCCTTAGCCCCCACTTACAGCTCAGCATTCACCCAACAAGTCTTTCCTGGACCCTTGCTCTTTGTACCCAAATAGACAGGACATCTAGCAGTTAGGTACAGCAAGAAGAACAACTCTTTTATTTGTGTAACAACACTACAATGGGGGGGGGGGGGGGGAATGGAACTAAACATAGTTCTCCAACTAACTGGGGCTAGGAAAACATTAGACATGCAGACTGCAAACCAAATAGGAATTAACATAGAGTGAGTAGACCTAATTACAATACACACAGTAATGTACACAACATAATCAGTTTACCAGTTAATCCAGTTACAACAGAACAATGGATGTTGGAGTAAACTATTGGAGTCACTGTCACATTATAAACCTTCAGAGTGGTCTACTCACAGAATTAAACATTACACATAAACCAATACACTAACAGAATATAACTAACTAACAATATTAACGTATAGTGCTATGGCACATCCCTTACCCAGGTAGTCCATTCATTTGTGAGTTGGTCCGGTAGATTCAATCTACCGAACACCCAGGCAGAAAGGCACGAACAAGCCTTTCTGCAGGGGAAAATACAAGCTTTTACCATGGGGCCATAGTCCAGAGGCAGCAGGCGAGCAACCAGGCTTCTCCAGAACATAGTGGCGAGGTTGGTTCCGCCACAAAAGCTAACATTGTTTGTACTGTGAATTTAGCTAATGAAAATGATCAAATATGTTTAGGTGATATAGTCCCTTACACTCAAAAAAAGTTCTAAAATTAAAGAATAATGCTTCATTGGCTGAATCCATTCACGTGTATCAAATGCCAGCATTTCCTTTTTAAATGTGAAAAAATATCAAACTTTCTTTTTATATTGTTAATTCCATCTTTATTGATAAAATGAAGGGAAATAATGCATTTAAGCATCTCTCTTCCATCTAAACCCTCGTGTATAAAACTTAAAACTACTCTCCGTTTAGCTACAGATAACATCTAAAAATCCATCTGTCTGTTCTTTTAAATATCACAAAATGTTTTAAACTGTCTTGGCTGGCAGATGAGCGTATACGAGTCTCGAGAAAGCTAGCCGTAATTAGGTAATTTAATATATGTTTCCAATGGAAACCCGCAATGTATGGGGAAAAAAAATTGGACATTTATACAATGTTATATCATGGAAAATATAACCACGAAAACAAGAAAAACCCAACACTTTGCCCGTTGGATGTTATTAAATAATCAATGTACCCCTCCATCAGTTGTATTGGTAATTGGATTCAAGTGATGTAGCTCCTACTTTTTGCCTATTAAAGAAATATTTTATATAGTATAGGATTCAAATGTGAGCCACAGGCCAAGAACCTATGCAGAGGCTCCATATACGTCCTAGTCATAATCTAAACACAGAAAACAAGCTTCCTACCCAAAGCGACAGTCTCGTTAACGAGGCATCCAACCTCAGTAATTATAAAGAGGCTTGGAGGCCATTTTTATGTCCAGGTGGTTGGCTTCCAGCCTCAGTAATTATAAAGGTCGGCTGGGAGCTATTTAGTAGGCTCCCAGCTCCTGTAATTATAAAAGGGGGGTCGGGGATACTTGCCCTGGCACCTCATATAAGTTAGGATTCCCAGGGACCATTTTTGAAGATATATATTGATATATACACACATACCCAGTATATCTATCAATATATAATAACTAAGCATAGTTGCAGACCATGTACACCCGTTCATGGAAACGGTATTCCCTGATGGCATTGGCCTCTTTCAGCAGGATAATGCACTGTTCAAGAACCCAAAAATGGTTCAGGAATGGTTTGAGGAACACAGCAAAAAGTTCAGGGTGTTGACTTGGCCTCCAAATTCCCCAGATCTCAATCCTATCGAGCATCTGTGGGATGTGCTGGACAAACAAGTCCGATCCATGGAGGCCCCACCTTGCAACTTACAGGACTTAAAGCATCTGTTGCTAATATCTTGGTGCCAGATACCACAGCACACCTTCAGAGGTCTAGTGGAGTTCATACTGTGATGGGTCAGGGCTGTTTTGGCAGCAAACGGACCTTTACAATATTAGGCAGGTGGTCATAATGTAATGGCTGATCTGTGTATATATTACATTAAACTTTATTTGTATAGCACCAACAACTTATACAACGTTTGGTAAAGAGCATAGAAGGGAACTACATGAGGTAGAGATCCCTGCTTGTAAGCGTACAACAGCAAAAAAATATTTTGAAAAATTATTATTAAAAACCATTAATAAATGATGTCTGTGTTATTAACCTGCACACTTCCATGTTGTTGCACACACATTTATCTAAATTTGACCCCCTGTCTCCAGCCAGTTCTGATTCAAAAATGTAAATAGACATAAAAAAGAGAAAAAAAAACGTTTCACAGAGGTCTTTGAGAGCTGGCTGAAATCTCATATTAATTCCATAAATACACTGTTAATGATAGAACAGCGAGGAATAAACCCCACCATTATATTTAAGCCAGTCGGCCATCAAAGTGGACATGACAGAAATATTATCTTCTATAATTATTTCATTTAAGTATGTTTATAAAAGAGGCCAAATCCACCGATAAGAGGACAATCTGTCTTTTGCATCAGAGAAATAACTGGGACAACATTTTAATTTAATTCGCTTTAAAAAAAAAAAATAGAAGACAGAAATAAGAGACCTTGAAATATTTTTTATGGAATATGTTTGCACTAATATTTAATATAATGTGTGACAGCTGCATTTATATCAGGGGATTTGTAAAAAAAACATGTTCTGGCTAGACCAGCTCTTGATAGAAGAAGACGTCATACTCCAAACTGTCCTGTGGGACATTCCTGATTCAGTAACCCTGGCACTCTACTTCCCAAACCATGCCATGACGCATGCCGTTATGACAACATGTTTTGAGGTAGCCCATGCCAAATAACTTTGAGGTGAGTGGTCAAGCAATACCCTGGATTTCTTAAACGCTTTTAAAACATGATTTGGAAGTATAACTTGTCATCCACAACTTTTGTGTGTGACATTTTCCCTTCAAATAACCTATTTTTGCGCCAGTGTATAAAACCAATGCCGTATCTTGCCCATTGAGATTGACCATAGAAAGGCTTTGTATACATGTGTGTATACATGGGTACATGGTAAAAAAAATTAAAAAAGTATTTGCAGATAAGGACTGCTAAAGATATGTCAAAATGGAAGGAATGTGGTATAGGTTGAGTATCCCTTATCCAAAAATTCCAAATCCGAAAAATATTTTTTGGGATATAGGTCAGTTATGATAAGGGATACTCACTTTCCTGGAGACCCAGTGTTGAAACTCCTTTGCTTTACCCACCCCGGGGGCCATACATTCTAAACCTGTGCTCATGGGAAATAGCAGCTCCACTGCTATAAATAATCTACATTACCTATATACAATGTGAGCAAGATGCTCATCATTTATAGGCCTGGTGCTTGCTGCTAACTGAAAATAGCATCTCAAATTCAGCCGGTCCCAAGCATTTCGGATAAGGGATACTCAACTTGTATTTTTATTATTAATATTTATATACATTAAACTTAAACCAAAAACAAAAGTATAAAGAAAAAGAAAAATATACTAATTAAAAAAAAAGTTACTTTAAAACACCCAAATCTTACATTTTTACCAATCTAGGTATTGTAGAATCCTATTTCATTGGGATTTTTAAAAGGGATCAGTCTGAAATCTTGTCTCAAGTTAATCAGGGATTCAAAACAAATTCCCTTGCGGATAAAAAAAAAAATTTTTAAATGAAAAACAACAAAACAAACAATCTATATCCTTTTTGTTGTTTGCGTACAGAGATAAATGGACGAGACAATTACGTTGGACTTTCTCAATCCATTCTTGGACTGGAAGCTGTCACTTGCCGATAAACAGAATATCCAATTTGAGAATTAGCCAGCATTAGAAAAAAAAAAAAAAAAAACAATTGGCACATGGGGCAGCCTTATTAACTCTACCTTGGCTGCAAGGTCCTGAGCCAAGTAACCTTAGAATGATTCTATTAATGCATGTGCTCTGATGTTATTTGTATGCAAATTGAGCTGAAGAATAAGGAAAGAGCCACTGACAACTGTAGAAAAAGAAAATTAAATTAAAAAAAAAAATAATACCCAGATGGTCTATTACTTCCCATCGCCGTGGATCATACCTTTTCAGTGACATTCTTTGATTTAAATTCTTTGATTCAGCCTTTTCAAAGAAAGTTGGTATTCTATTACAGGATTTCTCCAAACTGTCCTTGAATAACCCTTACCTGGACGTGATTATGGATCTCGCACAAAGTTGGCTCATGAATAACTACGACAATGATTTAGACAAAGTCAACTGCACTTAGGAAATGATGTCCTGAGTTCATAGTATATCAGGGGGTATGAAGGAACAATCTACCCCATTGGGAGCTATTCACTAAAGGCTCTACTCAATAAAGAGAGGATCGCAGGGAATTGGGATGGGAATTCCAAACTTAAGGCCAAATGAGCGGAGCTTGAAAAATTCTCCCATTGGAGGCTACATTGACCTAAAGATCGAAATTCCCATCTAGGTTCCTTGTAATGCTCTCTTTATTAAGTAGGCCCTTAAGTGCGGTGAGATAAACATGACTTCAATATGTATTCAACATTTAACTATGTTTTATGCATTGGCCAATATCTCAAAAGGTCATTCAGGCCCCTGGTGCAGAATCAATGGTACTCCTGCAGAATGTGTCTAGGGGAACCAATTAATTAATAAAGAATAGTATTCCATAGGGTCTACCATATGTAATTAATGCATTCCCTCTGAACTCACATGAATTACACATTCTGCAAGGCTGCATGGAAAGGTTATGGGAATCTCTCCAAAAATAGCCGATCATACAGCTGTATGCTTGGATGGAGGCAGAAGATGGACTTAATGTGATTAAGAAGGATGGTTGCTTAGAGTGCAAGTAATACAAGAGTGGGAAATATTTGTGTTCCTTGGAGGGGGTGCTTTGAGATGAAAGGTGAATATTTTGAATAATTCAAGATTTTAAGAAAATGTTCAATATATTTGAATTTACCATGATACTGATTATGCAACGTGTATTTCAAGAAAAATATGCAATGTGAAATAGTATCAATCATAAAATAAACTGAGTTTCTATTAAGTGTACAACAGATTTTTAACGGATAATGGTATAAAATCTGAATAAAAGTTGTCTAAAATATTTCTCATAATTTCTTGGTTATTTTTCTGGGAGTTTGAGTTGAATAATATCATTCACAAACATGAAGAGTGGGATGTTAACAAGGCCTGGATACACTCATGAATAAATTAGTCAGAAATGATACACTTCTTTCCTCCTTGACCTCTGACATCTCTCTGCAAATTTTGATACTGAAGATTATTATTATTTTTTTTTAAAGTCTCATTCTTAGATAATGAAGAATATTTAATATGGACTAAACCATTGCTTGAATGTTTAAATAAAACGGCTTCAGCATAAATACAACTACTCGTCCGCTGGGTAGGTAAAATGATTACGATGGGGTCTTTATGGTCCAGAATGTGCAGAGACTAGATTGAATTCTGCTACGATGCAACCCTATGGATTGCATCGTAGCAGAACCCTTTCTAAAAACCCATACCCTTTCTAAAAAAGGGCTTGGTTTTATCATCAGAGAATTATTGTAATAAGGCAGCCTACTTAAACCAGCAAAACATCTTCTATGTAGTTTTTTTTTTTTTTTTTTATCACACAAGAGCAGGAATAGGCCAAGTGTTGGTACAAGGACACTAGTGTCGGTGGCAAGGTTTGTAAAAGTCCCATCAAACCTTAAATTGTCTATCACAGACCCCAATAAATGGCCACCATGGTGGTGCCAACCCCTGCACAATAGACAAATTCAGTGTGATTACAAATATAATTTTGACTTGCAGACTACCATGTATATCACCTTACTTTTTACGCATGTTTATTTCTGAGAGCATTCGTAAAAAGTTTGGCCACTAAATATTAGACGTTATTATTACTCAATCCATGGTACTTATTTATCAACATAAGAAGGAGTAAGGGCTGAGTTGACCTTGCTGGGATAGGAACCTGGGACCTTGAGGTTCAAACAATCTGTGTAGTCTGGGCATTTACCAGCTGTGCTACCTCTCCTGAAGATGGCATTACGTAATCTGTCAGCACCAATCGGTAAGCGGTTTCTACGACGCTGAAAACACCTCGGGCCAGGGAGGAGATTATCTCCGCCCCCAATCATTGGCTGTACTTGAAAATCATTGAATATATGAATGTACACGTCATGTCATGGCTAAACACTATGATATTAATATATTATTTTTCAGTTCTGAAAATGTATAAAGACTTTTAGAGGTTGTGTATCATTATTCCCACATATATAAATCTCTGTGTAATGTATAACAATGATTATACATCCAGCGACTTATGTGTGGGAGGAAACATGGCACGTGTGCACAAAGCTCCTTAGCAACCCGATCGCTCAATTTTTCAAGAGTTTAAAGCACAGTTGGACATGGGGATACCAACCACAATGGCCTCCTTTATCCATCAACCTCTATATGTGGGAGTCTTGCATTATAAAATCCTGATTTTCATTTTCCCTTTAAATGGTCAAGTTAAACTAGTTCCTCAT
Organism: Pelodytes ibericus; assembly: GCA_036172795.1. Lineage (NCBI taxonomy): Eukaryota > Metazoa > Chordata > Amphibia > Anura > Pelodytidae > Pelodytes > Pelodytes ibericus. The sequence goes on along the minus strand of CM069860.1, from coordinate 213,773,901 downwards.
AAACTGGGACATTTTCTAAATAACATTCTTTACTAAGAACTTTTTTTTTTGTCCCCTCCCTTCCCCCCCTAGGCTGCCAAGCGTTAAGCAGAATTACCATACAACTTTAACTAACAAAAAAAAGTATTCAGACCTTCAGCTCGGAATAATTTGCACAGAGATGTCAGAAGGTGAGGGGAGATTTTATCATCAAGACTAATTTATTCATGAACATTCTGGCTTCAGATTTACTTGTTAACAACTCCCTCTCCCTCTCAGTCGCTCTCATTTGATAAGAAGGATTGGGGTCTCTCCAAATGCTGGAGTCTCATTGACCTCTCGCAAGTGGGATGAGATAACTTGGAATATTTTGCATGCAGCAGTTTTTTTCCCCTGCTCTGCTGTCACCGATAGGGCCCGGGAATCCATTTAGATTCATTTACAATGGATTAATTTCATCCTCACCCTTTGCTCCACTGTCAGTCAGATCTCTCCTGTACCAGAGCTTACGGTAAAGGACCTGTCCATCAGTAATGCCTGTCTGTTAAAAAAAAGCCTTTAGCCTTTAAAACTGCATAACTACTAAATAGTGGCGAATCGTGCCAAAAATAAATAAATGCAAATATATTCGACATTATGCATATTCAAATATTTACAGAGTGTCGGAAATAATGGTATTGGTAACAAAGATATATTTTAACTGGAGACCCATAACCTTGAGGCTATTGCTTATTGGTCAAATAGTCATCTTGTCTACGACCAGATCATGGAACTCATGTCTTGTGCTTCAAGGGAAGTTCCATGATGAGAGTCACATACCACCATGTTTCAGTGGCTGTCTAGAAGATGAAGCTGCTCTTAAACATTAGATCCCCATGTACCCATGTGTCTTATTTGGAGATACGCATGGATTGGGAGAGTGTGCCGCTCTAAAAAAAAAAACACTGAGTTTCATCCCATCTCTAGTTTTTCACCTTCAATACACAAGCACAAAATGTATATACACTTATTATTATCTAAATTATTTTATTAATGGCCTTGTGAAACCAACTGTTGTGTATTAATCAGCAGCTTGCTTTGAAAAGAATAGCACATTCAGAGAATGGGTTACCACACTCTGCTCTGATGACACGTGAACACCACCACCGCTTTATTAAAACAAAAAAAACTTTATTACAGGAAAAATAAGTAGAAGAAGCCTGTTCGAGACTGGATAATGCCTTTACAACTTTCAGAGCACTTACTCATAAGAAGCTCAACATTCCACAAACTCATAATCATAGACCTAGCAATAATAGTAATAATTTTTGTAGCAAACAGATATTCTATTGATATGTCGCATAGTCATTTAGTCATGGAGTACATGAATATATCCGTCCGCGTTACTGACCGGGGTTACGCTTTCGAATTAGGAATTGGAGGCTGCGGAAAATTTAGGAAACCCAAACTACTCCCCCGCTGCAATGTGTCTGACTGCTGCTTATCCGAAAGTCGACATATTAAAGCACATCTTTAAGACATACGTAAAGTAAAGTCTGTGAATCTACATGACGCGCAACCAAAATCTATAATGAATTGATCACAATATTTATTCCTTGGTTTTCCTAAATTTAATTTCCTAAACAATTCTATTTACGTTAAACTTTGGCTAAAGAATGAAATGAGTTAAAATGATCTGCACAGGATAGATTTTAATAAATGATCAAACGAGCATTATCAATTTATGTCATAACTACTACTCCAAGTTTAAAATGGTCAAAGCTCCCTGTACAGTTTTATCATAGTTTCACCTGCTCAAGGCACAAATGAATGACCTTTCGGTGTCTTTCACCTTTGCCTTCTGGACATTTTCATTTAAAATCTTCTACTCTATATCTATTTCCCCTGAAGATTTATGGTGGGAATATTTCTGCCTTAAAAATGCAGCAAAAGACGACATATAATGATAGGATGCCTGAGAAGTATAGCAATGTCTTTGAAATCTGTCATGTTAACTTGAACTCAAGAACTTGAGAGATGATAGCAAAGACCGTCATTGATAATACACCCTTTATCGGTCAACACTAGAGTCTATTTAAAGGCGCATCTCTTCCTTCTCGCCAGTCGCTTTGAGGAGCTTCATACATTATTTTATTGATTTATTTTATGTCCACTTAATTTATATTTTTCGGCTAGGATTTTTGGTTTTTAATATTTAGTTGGCAACCTTTATGTTATGACACTTGAGAAATCTGCTCAGAAACAGATAAGCAATGTTCATACTCAAGTTTAGATACAAAAGTATATGGTTGAGGGGACATTGTATTCATGGTGACCTATTTTCCATGATATTTGCTATTTTTAAGACCAGAATTCCACAAATATAGTCCTCAAGGTCCCCCCAACAACACAGGTGTTAAGGATATTCCCCAAATTGGCCAGGTTTCAGTAGACATGTAGTCCACCCCCTAGAAAAAGTTGATTTAAGAAGTTTCTGTCTTCTTTTTGAGTTGGGTTCATCCCCCACCTTCTCTCACCATGACTTGTTCAGGATATGCCCAAAAGTGGACGCCTGGAATCCTGCACCTAGAGGAATACCAGCCCTAAATGGAGAGATATCTTAGGTTCAGAATGGATCTGTTCTTCACCGCGCATGCATAGCGGCCATTTAATTGCAGCCATTTCTGCAGCTGATTCGCCAAGGCTCACTGAACGTAAGGTGATGCCATATCTATCATTAGAAATCAGAGTTTAATATGAATATTTTTTTCATGGCCTGCCAGGACTGTCCCAGGTTTTTCAGGGGGTATTCCACAAGCCCGTGTAACAAGGTTAACAAAACATATAAAGGGTAAGGGATGTAATAAAAGAGACAAACTAAAAAGACGAGGAAGTTCCTCCCCAAATATTCTTGATCGAGGTATGGTGGAGTTATTCGTTTTTATTAATAAGGAAGTGTGTATACATACACTATTATTGCACGTCATCATATTATTGCTATTTTGGGTATTAAGGTTTATCACAAACACCTGCCTCTGACTAAGAAATCATCATAATTACCTTGCTATTTGCTAAGAAAATAACTAAAACAATAATTAACATTTGCACAAAGAAAAGAAAAAAAATTAAATACTAACGCACTTCAAAGAGAATAAATAAATAAAATTAATTAAAAAGAATAACTGCTACAAATTAAAGGGCATCATTTAATAAAAAAATTTTAATCTAAGGTAGAAGGAGATCAAAGGTCTAGGTTTAAATCTTGCCCAAAAGTTCCTTAATAAAGAATAACTGCTGTGGAGATCCATCATAGGTAGACACAAAGTCATTAAGAAAACAGGATGTTTTCAAGACCATTGTATGATACCTTAATCATCGTTTAGGGACTTTTTAATCTACTCATTTCATGGTCTTAACAAGGATACACAGCAGCATTGTGATGCACTAAGCTCATCGCAGGCCAGACTTTACATGTATGATATGAAACTTACTACACCAATGCTAATGTGTAAATAGAACACATCTATAACGTAATGCTTACTAAACAGGTATGGATACAGTGAAACAAAATTAGGCTACATTTTATGTAGCCTAATAGGAAACAAACATATCTTTAAAGGACACTACAGGCATCAAATTAGTTTTCATTTATCTTTGTTTGACGTATATATTCTAAGGGTTTTATCTTTTCATACAAATTCATGCTGATGCTCATTATACAGGTTGAGTATCCCTTATCCGAAATGCTTTTGACGAGCAGCATTTCAGTTAACAGATGTGATTTCGGTAGCACTAGCCCTATTTGCACAAATTGTATTCAGGGAATGTTGATAGTTTGTAGCAGTGGAGCTGGGGAAATGACCTGCTCCACTGTGCCGCTGAGAAGATCTGTCGGCACACGGTAGACCTTCCCTCACAGTGCTCTGGGGACTTCCCATGAGTGCTTGCTTCAAATGTAGTGTGCCCGGGAGGGTAAAGGAAATGAGCTTCACAGCCGGGGTGCCAGGAAGGTGAGGAGTATCCCTTAACCAAACTGACCCATATTCCCCCAAAAATGTAGGGTCATTTTGGATTTTGTTTCTTCGGATAACCTGTCTCTTTTGATGTGTCCTACTGCATCTTTTGTTGTGCAAGGTCACTGCACATGCATCTTAGCCTTCCTTCTGCACATCTATGGAAAGCCTCCCAGGAGATGCTGATTACTCCCATTTCTCACCTGAGCTGCTCATATCATAGTGGTCTAGATCAATCCCCAGCAGAAAACCTGCAAAAGGCATGTTTTCAAGATATGCATTGCAGTAACTGAAAAACGACAAAAAAATAATAATAATGCACATTTCTTTGAAAGTGTCAGCCTTAATATGCATTAGTTTTTGTGGTTATGTTTTTTATTTTACAGGTGGCATAATCATTGAATAGTATGCAAACCTATTGAGCCAGCCAGATTGTAAGATTTACCTATGTTAGTATCCTTCGCTGACTGCAGTAGTTCTTGCTAGTTTTTCTCTGTAAAGGAGCAGCTGTAACGTACTCACCCCATTACCTTTGAAAAGCATGGGCACACATGTTTCATCAACAGATGGTAAAGGGCACCCAAAGGCAATCACTGTTCACATATGAAGTTCCTGGAAGTTGTTAGTAATGTTTCAATATTAAGCATAAACCCCAGTAGGATTGAGGGGGGCTCAGACTGCGGATGGATACTTTTTTTTTTGGCATGGTATCAGTAGTGCCGCAATATGCGTGATGTGGAAGGCAAGCCACGGCAGTGCCCAGTTGGCCCATAGTGAAAATGATATTCAAATTACATTTTTTTAACTAGGGAACTACATTTTAATTAATATTGTAGAGTTAATCCAACTGCAATTGGGGTAGATTCCATGGCGTCCATTATTTACCACACCCAGGACATTTCAAAGTTGCTGCCCGTTCATTTTTACTGGCTGTCATGGAATCACTGTTTGTTTGGTTATCACTGCTCAGATTAGTATTACAATGCTAATCCTCCAGGTATAGAAGGTATGGAAGATTGTATTGGGCGTGGTCATTTTTTAAAATGGGTGTGGTAATGAGATCACTGCACCTATTATGCTGGATTAAACCGCGTTTACAAGCTTATCCTGTGTCTGGTCAGTTCATCTATCTACATTTTTTTCTCAGAGTTACTGCTGATCTTCCTCCTGTTTTCTTCACATATTAGTCTGTCCGACGGAAGCGCCGGGCCAGCATGTACGTTTACTCCGAGGTATAGTGGGAGAAGATTACAAGTCACCCGGTTTGGCTCTCTTTTTTTCTTTTTGCTTTTAATGGTGTTAGCAGTTAGCATTGAAGTATTCCATCTACCCCATTATCTGAAAACAAAATTTCAAAGTATCCAAATATAAAAAACAAAGTATCCCAATACAAAAACAAAAGTATTCCAATACAAAAACAAAGTATTTCAATACAAATAAAAATATTCCAATACAAAATCAAAGTATCTCAAAACAATATCAAAGTATGCCAATACAATATCAAAATATCCCAAAACAAAATCAAAGGATTTCAAAACAATAGCAGAGTATCCCAATACAAAATCAAAGTATCTCAAAACAAAATCAAAGTATTCCAAAACAAAATCAAAGTATCTCAAACAATAGCAAAATATCCCAAAACAATAGCAAAGTATCCCAATACAGTAGTGGAAGGACAACTTCAATCGTATAAGTACAGCTCTAAAGGAGCATTTCACATATGCATTTTTCACACACACACACACACACACAAAAAAAAAAAATATATATATATATATATTTATACATATATTTATATATATTAAACACATATACAACATACAGAAAATAAACCAGGTGGAGCTACCTTTTTTTAACCATCTGCCTCCCAGATTTGTTTCCCGTTGTCAGATAAAGATGCAGCTTCCTTGGTGCAGGTGTTCACTTACATAAACCCAGATCCCCGGGACAAATGGCCGGATAAGTTTAAATTGAGCTGGAGAAGGGCCAGGTGCTGAGCGATTGTGCCAATTTCAAGGTGCATTGTGAGCATTACTGCAGTGTGGTTCCTGTACATGATACACATTAATATATACACACAAACCCATTTATATACAGTATAAATAGCCCAGAAATGCACGTGTTACAAGTATTCACAGAATTGTATTTATATCAGACTTATGGAGCATCTGGAAGATATATTATTTAATTGCATCATTGCAAAATCATTCCATTACTTTAAAATATATCCGTGGAGGGGAAGTGAGGATGGGTAAGGAACCATAGAATGAACATTTTACAGTATATGTTTTAATACATTAATGACGTGCAAGTGGCGCTGAAGAGGTTAACTAACAGTTTTTCTATTCGTTTTTATAATCCCAAATATTTCCACTTGCCAACGAATACATTTTGCATGTTATTTGTGACTCCGTGTCTAATATATATTGATATTTTAATCCTTAAAGAACTGAACTTTTTTTTTTTTTCCAGCAACTTTCAAAATCCTGTTGGGCTGAGCTGTGGAGAGCTTTATTTGGGGGGTCTTCCTGGATTGCTTGCAGTACAATGTCACATGAAATTGAGCGTATCGGAAGTTAGAAATCAAAGGGAGCTATTCAATAACAGGTGAGCTGAGGTGAGCTGAGCATTTAATCTCAGAAGCGTAACTAAACACTATGCAGGGACAAACCTGGTGAGTTTCTCCGGCGAGAAGAGCTCAGCCGGCCATGGATAATGCATGGTTACATCTTTACAAGCTTTCACAATGTATAAGTTCAGTCAGCAAGATGGAATGTTCACCTCATTTCAGTTCACCTGTTAGTGCATAGCTTCTAGTGGTTTTTTTTTTCATAGTCTGTGGTGGGTTATTGTGCTGCATTTTGTCCAGCGAATGTATATACAGAACGTCAGTGTCCAGCATGTGGGGCAGGATTGGAGTTACTGTAGTTTAAGTACTGTTCGGGTCTTGGGTTGTATACCTCCTGATAATGTGCCATCTATAGAATCTGCTCAATCCTCGGGGTTGCAGGTTTGATTCCTGGCAGGGACAACTCATCTTCAAAGTAGATACAATAAGTATCATTCAGCTGGGCAAAAGTTACTCGCAGGGATGCACTCGAAGAGTAGGGGATATCACAACACACCTCCTGATTACATAATAACATTATTAACATTATTAGGGTGTGGACTCCCCCCCCCCCACACACACACACAGTTGGGGGAAAGGTCAGGATGTTATGAGGCCATTATATTGATTTGCAATTGCAATTAGGCTACTGGAACCTTCAGTAAGTGCCCCCTCAATGAAGACCACCAAAGAGAGATTGCTCGATGCTGATTGTCTTGGTGGATCCAGGTTTTACAAAATACAACTGCCTCCACTTTTGGACCAGAGGAATCTCATCCCTAAACTACATTCAAAAAGAGTCAACGGCACCTCTCTGAGGGTAGGTAGGTGTCCCTCTACTTGTTGCATGTATAATAATATACTTGTTTCTATACTATTAATTATTTGCAACCTGCCTTTTAACTTTGAGAAAGTAAGTCTACTTTCTATGTATCTTCGCTATGCACTCTCCCATTCATACAGTGTTTGGGGGGGGGGGGGCGGGGGGGGATTATTGCGCCCTGTAATTGTTAATATGATGATCCTGTAAATATCTTGTATAATCCTTAAGCAATAAAGCAGAAGGTTACAGAATATCATGCAAATAGGTTAATATGTTGATGTTACCTCTCCTAAGGGTCTGCTAATTATGATCTTGCCATTAAGTTGCTCTATCTGCCAAGCAACAATTTGCAATCTGAAATTGATAGCCGTTTTATATTTCTCTCTCTATCTCTCTCTCTCTCTCTTTTTTTTACCTCTCTCTGTAGCCATCTCCCTTGGGATAGCTTGACATGAGCATAAGCTGTCTATTAGAATTCCTCTCGTATGATATTGCTCTAATTAATGCACAGTTAATTGGCTGGCATTATATATGGACTCAACTAATGCTCTGGTTGAAAGAAGTGGAGGGACTCGGAGCCAGATAGAGATGGAGTAAAAGACAATCCCAGAGTGTTTTTTTTGAAGGTACCTCGGCTCTGAACGTCTCCTAGAAGCAGCGGGAGTGAATTCTACTGTGTGAGACAAACTATCTATGATCCTCAAGGTCATTTTACTCCCCAGCTTCTAAATCAGGAATATTCCTCATTAATGGAAGTAGCTAATATAAATGTGATGAACATTTTAAAGATATGGAAGCACTGGAAGCACGTGTGTAGTATGGGGTGATTAGATCCCGGCATTAAATCATATTTTTAAGGAGATTTTTTTTTCAACCATCTATATGTATGACTCCATGTGTATGTATGTCTCCATGTGTATGTATGTCTCCATGTGTATGTATGTCTCCATGTGTATGTATGTCTATATATGTATGTATGTCTCCATGTGTATGTATGTCTCCATGTGTATGTATGTCTCCATGTGTATGTATGTCTCCATGTGTATGTATATCTCCATGTGTATGTATGTCTCCATGTGTATGTATGTCTCTATATGTATGTATGCCTCCATGTGTATGTATGTCTCCATGTGTATGTATGTCTCCATGTGTATGTATGTCTCCATGTGTATGTATGTCTCCATGTGTATGTATGTCTCTATATGTATGTATGCCTCCATGTGTATGTATGTCTCCATGTGTATGTATGTCTCCATGTGTATGTTTGTATCCATGTGTATGTATGTCTCTATGTGTATGTATGACTCCATGTGTATGTATGTCTCTATGTGTATGTATGTCTCCATGTGTATGTATGTCTCTATGTGTATGTATGTCTCCATGTGTATGTATGTCTCCATGTGTATGTATGTCTCTATGTGTATGTATGTCTCCATGTGTATGTATGTCTCTATGTGTATGTATGTCTCCATGTGTATGTATGTCTCCATGTGTATGTATGTCTCCATGTGTATGTATGTCTCTATGTGTATGTATGTCTCCATGTGTATGTATGTCTCTATGTGTATGTATGTCTCCATGTGTATGTATGTCTCCATGTGTATGTAGGTCTCTATGTGTATGTATGTCTCCATGTGTATGTATGTCTCCATGTGTATGTATGTCTCTATGTGTATGTATGTCTCCATGTGTATGTATGTCTCTATGTGTATGTATGTCTCCATGTGTATGTATGTCTCCATGTGTATGTATGTCTCTATGTGTATGTATGTCTCCATGTGTATGTATGTCTCTATGTGTATGTATGTCTCCATGTGTATGTATGTCTCCATGTGTATGTATGTCTCCATGTGTATGTATGTCTCCATGTGTATGTATGTCTCTATATGTATGTATGCATCCATGTGTATGTATGCCTCCATATGTATGTATGCCTCCATGTGTATGTATGCCTCCATATGTATGTATGTCTCCATGTGTATGTATGTCTCCATGTGTATGTATGTCTCTATGTGTATGTATGTCTCCATGTGTATGTATGTCTCTATGTGTATGTATGTCTCCATGTGTATGTATGTCTCCATGTGTATGTAGGTCTCTATGTGTATGTATGTCTCCATGTGTATGTATGTCTCCATGTGTATGTATGTCTCTATGTGTATGTATGTCTCCATGTGTATGTATGTCTCTATGTGTATGTATGTCTCCATGTGTATGTATGTCTCCATGTGTATGTATGTCTCTATGTGTATGTATGTCTCCATGTGTATGTATGTCTCCATGTGTATGTATGTCTCTATATGTATGTATGCATCCATGTGTATGTATGTCTCCATGTGTATGTATGTCTCCATGTGTATGTATGTCTATATATGTATGTATGCCTCCATGTGTATGTATGTCTCCATGTGTATGTATGTCTCCATGTGTATGTATGTCTCTATGTGTATGTATGTCTCCATGTGTATGTATGTCTCCATGTGTATGTATGTCTCTATGTGTATGTATGTCTCCATGTGTATGTATGTCTCTATGTGTATGTATATCTCCATGTGTATGTATGTCTCCATGTGTATGTATGTCTCCATGTGTATGTATGTCTCTGTGTGTATGTATGTCTCCATGTGTATGTATGTCTCTATGTGTATGTATGTCTCTATGTGTATGTATGTCTCCATGTGTATGTATGTCTCCATGTGTATGCATGTATCCATGTGTATGTATGTATCCATCTGTATGTATGTCTCCATGTGTCTTTTGTTGTACAGGTTATATATCTAATCTGTGTATACATGGGTGAAACGGGTCAGGTCCCCTTTTCGCTGATTGTTTTTAATGAATATATGTGTACTGAATCTATTTTTTACCTGTTATTACAAATTGCTTGGCTATTAAATCATTGTTTTATATATTTTATGTGTTTTATATGTTCCTGAGCGTTCACTATCCAGGTCTCCATGTATGTCTCTGTATGTGTGTCTGTGTATATGAACAAGTATGTGCACCTAAGTGTATATGTATGTGTCTGTCTGAACACACTGAAAGCATTTAAACCTCTAGTATCTGCAAATATAAATATTTTTTTTTTTCATTTTCCCAGTCCTTTTGGTCATTTATTACTAAATTAAATTGGTTATATTGTTATCATTATTTTGTGGAAATATTTTTTCATTTTGTATAATCATTTTCTACTAACATTTCTTTTTAAAATATGTTATTGACACAATGCCATTTGTTTATAAACTCAATAAAGATTTATAGTTTTGAAAATATAATCAATATCTCTATGTACTTCTGTTGACAAAGGATCCAAACTTAAATAAAAGTTACAAAAGGAACTCCATCCCTCTATCTCTAAGTACGCCAATTATTTCTCTCTCCAGTCTTGTCTGGCTTTTTTGCTTCCGTCTGACTCACTATTTTCCTTTCAAGCTAAATCCCATGATCCACCAGCCTTTATTACACACTACACACTGGCTTTATCCATGGTTTTGGTGAGACCATTATTTTGGCTCTATAATATCCCCCCCCCCCCCCCATTCTCCATGGTATCTGTCCCTCAACAGTTACACTGAGGACACTGAGGACAGAATGGTCTACATGGTAGTCCCAATTTTCTTTCTACGAACCAGTGCTGGAACAAATTGATGCCTTGTTCCAACATATATATATATATACATATGCTTGCACATATTTGAGGTTGTTTTGCTCCTCATTGTCTGGTTGCAGCTTGCTGTCAAGGGGTTAATTGGGAGGAGGTTTAATTGCACCTCCTCCAACACATTAAAAAGGTTTTGGTTGCAGTATAAACTGCTTTGTGTGCCCACTAGATAGGAGGTGAGAATAGGTTCTCACCCTATTGAGAGTGTGCCTTGACGTGGCGGGTGAGCTTAATTATGCTTTGGCCAATTCATATAACCAAATCCTCTCATTTATATTATATTTATATATTTGTTGCCAACTTTATTAGGTTTGATAAGCACAGACAGTTTTTTGTTTTTTTGTATACATTGTACAGCCAGTCACACTGTATTTGCAGCAAGCTCACACCTGTTTTGTAAGCTTCGTTTTATACATGTATATTTGAGCCTGTAACTAGCTTAGCGCACTGACATTTTTCTTTTACCTGCTTGCATATATATAGAGGGGGTGGACCGAAACGTCGACCACTTGTGAATACTGGATATGAGTATCGATTAATAATCATGAATATTGCAATCAAGACCCGTGAGTGCGTGTTTTTTTGCCTTTGGACTTGTGTATGTTTTAAAGCTACACAGCACCCGGGCCAGCTACACCTTATAGGCTCCATATGCTGAGTGCACCTTCTTTGGATATATATATATATGCTAGGTAAAGCTGACATTGCATGCTGGGTGATTGAGCTTGTCATGGGATTATGGCACAGAATGTATATCCCAGAAAGCCAGTCAACCTTCCTTTTTGTGATACCTTTCTACAAGCTCATCTCTCACCCTCTCTTTGAACATGTCTTCCCTTGTCCCTCTTCTATATTTTATAGACTGAATTTCCCATCCTATTCCTTTACGTAGACACACACACACACACACGGACAGAGACCCGCAAATATTCCGAATTCACTTCCGACAAACCTGTCCACGTCTTTGTGCCTTTTTCTCTACAGAAGCCATACTGAGTCGCATTCCTTTAATCAATTTACGGTCACCTGCCTGCCCAGACATTGTAAATCACACTCGACTGTACAATCTCCCTCAGACTGTGAAAAGTGAGTAAAAGAAATACTTCATTTTCCATCCCTAGGAAGAAAAAGCAAAAGACGTCGCAAAGCATTGGACCTAAGCGGTCTGCAATTTTTATCCCAAGTACATTAAAGAGATTTAAGATCACATGCTGGATGGTTGAATTGGAGAAGAAATAACAGAGTCATAATGTACACCTACCAAACTAATACGAATAATATCTCCAGTTACTTATGAAAAATAACAACAAATTATTTGACCAGGTGATGTTCATTTTCAAGCACATCCTCGGAAGTTTATAATGCACAAGAACCATTAGACCAGGAAAAAGAATATAATGTATCTACTATAAAAGTAAGTATGTAACTGTACTCCTGGATGACACAATGAGTGAGCACTGGGGTGACAGCCCTCACTCACAAGAAACCAGGCTCCACGTAACAGTGTATTTGGCAAAGTTGTCAGCCAGACTGCGGCCCTGTTGATCATCGGTTTGAATGTGTATGAAATAGAACAACATTTATTGCACCCCAGGTTTCAAGCAAAATTAATTTTATTTGACGGAAATTAAATCACATAAAACAATAAAGAGCAAAGAGTGGGGGTTTAACAGACGACAAAGCTTCTGGCGCTCAATAACACGTCAAGTCAGCTCTTTCCCCCCCACCCTGGGGTCATAATTTTTTTCTATTCCAATCACTGGGGTTACAGGCAATATATACGGAATGTGCAACGACTTTTAAACGGTCCTTCCGACACCAGTGTAACAGTGATTAATTGAGATTTGTCTGTCAGCATATTCTGCCTGGACATAGCACTGCCAGCAAGGCAGGGCATCCATTCTATGCCACACTAGCTACAGTCCGTTCTGCCAACCCTTACACAGAGCAGCTTCTGCTACTTCTCTGCTGTATTTCCCATTCTGTCTCAGCCACACCAGCCAAAACGCTTCCAATGAGTTATTTTTCTCCCTGTCTGTGTGAAGGCTCTCTATTCGTAGAATTTGAAGTTTCGGAGCCGACAGAAGATGTATCCATAATCCTGAGGCTCTCTAAAAGTAGACTATCAAAAGGGACATAGCAGGAAAGGGTTCGCATAAAATCTTTGGATTCCGAACTATTGATTTCGCTGCAGTCTTACAAATTGTTCTCGTCATATTATTATTTTATTTTTTTTTTATATATGAGAAATGATGAGGCTGCAGCAAATCTCAACTCTTTATTTTATCTTTGTCCTGGAAATTTTCATATCAACTTTTTTTTGGGGGGGAGGGGGCGCCGACAGCCGAAATCCATTGTAGTGACAACAACGCATGGCTCTGGCGAAAGGGATCTCAAATAGGTTGATGGATCAATGGACACAGAATAATGTCACTGTTGCTATGGATCAAGTTATTCTCTTCTTGGGCCATAGATGTATTATAACACACTGCATACAGAAAAAAAAATGGAAAGATCAAATACTTATTTTTTAAAGACTGCATTGGTTTTCTCCCAAGTGTCTCTATTTAGGTGAGACAGTGCCTATTTTCCACCTGAATCTCCTACTCCCGCTTTTTTGGGAGTTGAGACATTTTTAATTTGTATGAGTGTATCAAGAACTACCACAGCAATACCACTCACTATATAGTGTGTTTAAACTGCAGTAATTGTGTTTTTAGATTAATTTGGGTAAATAAAATACTTAATTATTATTCTAAAAGACTTGGCAAATTACATAAATAGCTACCAATTGGCCAAAAATTGGTCACTGAAAAGGGTCTGGTAAAGCCCCACCCACAGCCACAGCTTCAACAACTCCCGAAAAAATATAAATAGTCTTTTAAAAACCTACAACTAGGGGGCTGCCATGTTATTGAACAGAACTCTCTCAAAGAAACCAGATCTCTCTGTCATTGGTGAGTGAGCATGCCACTCGTGCCAACCACAGCCAATAGTTTGTAAGATTAAGAACATCCTATCCCCAGCTGAAAGTATGCTCACAGTATAAGCACCAATCAATCCTCACCGAGCTACTTTTTCACTGAGCTACAGCTCTGTGACAGGGCAATCCCTGTCACAGAGCTGTAGCTCACTGAATAAGTAGCCTGCTGAGACACCAAAAAGAAATTAGAATCTGTTTGAATCATGCCTTTTGGGAGTTTTGTTTAAAATACCTTTTAGTGAGACAGAATTAGGATTCTCATTAGGAATTATGTATTCCTCACTTTACATTGGAGATGCCCAAGCAGTGTAGAGAACTAGAAAATAATGTAAAAAATGTGTCTGATTGTATGACTAGGGTCTGTTCTAATGCATATAAGGAAAGGGTGTGCTCGAACCCCTGTCAGTAAAAGGGCTAATTCCTCATTTTTCTATCAGTACAAAGAGTCTGGAAGCTGATTTTTGAAAGGTTTTTCATACTAAAAGGTGATTCCAGAAAGTCACATTATAAATAATTGGAAGCATTTTTATCCTGACTGATTTTCTCTGTTTCTTTTATTTTTTTTTCTCCTTGTGGCTCGGAGAGCGGTGGATCTTTTTTATTATTGCTCTCTTAGTGCACAGGCGGCAGCAGGTGGCCGGTAGAGGAATTTAAAGGATGGCTTTTCATTAACCATCTCATACTCCGTTGTATCAATAGAGAATGATTTGTCACAGGCAGAATGATTGGGGAATACAGGAGAAAAAATGTGTCATATTTAATATTTCTTAAGAGATTTAATAGTTGCCATTGTCTCACGTTTGAATTTGTTTTGTTTTGAGAGGGGAGTCCGGTTAGGATGACCATATCACTATTTTTTCAGGGATGCTTATTAAAAATGAATTCTTCATATATACTGTAGGCTGGTGTACATTATGTTCAAAACAAGCCATGTAGTATACATTTATTATAATCATCCCTGAATAAAACTGAAATATGGACACCGAGGTCCAGTTAAAGTTGGGGCTGTCCTGGCATTCTTGCCACCTTTGTATATTTTAAAAATCAGCCACATATAGGATTAAAATCCACCAAGTATTCCCCATGCCCTGTACCAGGCAGGTTTATGCTCAAAATAATATGGGATTAAACAATATTGTATGACTTCATGTAAACCTGCCATCTTTAGCCTCATCCTTGGTCCATGGCCAGTGTCCCTAGATGTCCAGGGGAAGGTATATTTTGCTTCACAAATTAGGGTGATACATTAAATTAGCTTGCTTGGTACCAGTTTGTGTTCTTGGTCAACAGTGCTTGATTTTCAGACTGGGGGAATGACTGTATCATATTGGCCTGGACACTGCTTCAAGAAAGGTGTCTTGTCCCTGGTGGTAGGATGTATGGTTTGCACCAGTATGAGTGCCATAGGGGAACAAAACGTGTGAATATGTTCTATCTGAAGTTAACATTTTACAGACTGTGGCTTGTGATAGAACTACAGGCAGTTGTATATTTGGCTGTACACTGTGGTGCGTCAGTATATTTTTCAAGGTCCGACTATCAGAAAAGAGCCAGTGGGTTTGCCTAGGCATCTTGCACACATGTGTCTATTAATCCATGTATCCTGAGATGAATCCCATTACATAGGGTAGGCTCGTTCTCGATCCACCCATTAGAAACATATCATTACAAAGCACTTTCCTTGCCATAAAACAGGAATTGTGTGCCGTGCTTCTTGCCTGCTCTTCCCTCGCCGTTTTCCTTCTCACCGTTACTTAAATACAATTTTCAGACACCTAATTATCTTTTCATCTTTTAAGAATACCTGCTCGGTTACTTTACATAATTATGGCTTTCTTTGTAAAGCAACTTGTGCAAAGCACTTGGAAGACAATAGAGCCTTAATAAGAGAAATCAGACACTTGACAGACAGGTAATTCAGTCAATTTTACAATGCACATCACAGTATGCAAATGGACTTATCTTTATGTTAAAGGGATATTACCAAAAAAAAGCAACCCTAGGCTGTTAGTTAAAAAATAATAGGTTTGCTAGAGCCCCTCTAAGCCAAATTCTTACAAATATGATCTGTTTAGTGAAAGGACAATTGCAAATGTTTTAACCATTGAGTCCTTGGAAGAATTAAGAGTTAAAAAACATGTCATGCTTCTCCCAAGTAAACCCGACATGTATCTTAAATGACAACTGTAGCAAAAAATGAAGTTCTGTTCAATTGAAGGATGGCATGAAGTGCAGTCATTTTATATAGAAATACTTTAATGAAATAATACAAATAAAGTACCATATTGAGCCATCTTTACTCAATATAGCTCTACCAGGAGGAAGACATTTTGTTTCAAATTTTTGGTCACATGGGTCTGATCGTTGTTCATTTGAACCAAGGTGAGTTAAGATCTGACTTAAGATTCTAAACGACATGTCTGCCCCCTGAGAGAACTATATGGAGTAAAGAAGGCTCAATAAGACACTTCATTTATATAATTTCATTAAATAATTTCTTTATTAATCATCTACACTTGATATAATCTTTCAGTTGAAAAAAAAATAATTTTTTGCTTTAAAACATATAAGTGGTTTTATTCGTTGGGGAGGCTGGTGCCTCAGACTTGAGGTGACTACATTTTTTTAACTTGTTCTTCTATATTAGAAGCGCAAAGGAAATATACAGTTTAGTTGTCCTTTAATCTTTGGCGAAGTGGTGGTAATAGCCACTGATAGGCAAAGTGTCCACACGTATTCCATCATCTGTCGCAAAAGTTTAGATCATCAATAAATTGTCCTATAATTGTTCACCACTTGCACCCGAGAAATATATTTTTTTTTAATGTATTATATAATCTTAACCCTTCAAAATCCAGAACCTACAGTATGTCCCACAAAAAATAATAACTTAATTCCAGCCAAGAGAACATTAATACCTTACAAATCACACTGCGGCAGCTGGAAATTATTTTATATATTCCATTCACCTTTTGTGTAATACACAGTAGCCTTTTAGCCATATAATAAAAAGAAAGCCAACTTTTCCTTTTTTTCCCCCTTTTTTTGTCATTGTTCCAAATTTTATGTCTATATTTAAATTTTGCTGCAAATTCTAGAGTCTGGGAAAAGCTTGTACTAAATTTCATTTTCTCTGTCTCTCCTCGCTGGATTCTCACATTTGATATCTGTAGGTATAAATTTAGATGGAAATGAAATTCACTTAGTTTGCCATTCGCTGAGCCAGCCTTAACTCCTTGCAGGCCAGAGAGTAGCGCAGCCTCCTGGGTACTTTTACCTTCTGCTTTGTCTCACTGAGCGGAAAGTGTTCTATCCACAGGCCTGTGTCATTCCTCTATTCTTGGCTTTTTTTTTTTTTTTTTTAATTAACCCATTTATGTATTTTACATGAACTCAATGTGATCATGCGCTGTTATCCAGTGGATGCATTGCCATTTGAAAAAATATACATTATTTAGCATTGCCGAAATAGAGATATATGGGATATTCAATGGCTCACTGGAGTGAGTCAGATATTTTAACAATGGTACAAATCAGAACTGAATCTCCAAGGAAAACTGTAGCTAAAATATTCTGTTTCACCATGAGAGAAAGGCCTTTTGTAATATTCAAAGACCTATATGGAACTGTTTCCATATCATTACGCATCTTGAAATACTTGAAAATAATAATCTGGCTGGTTTCACTTCATGATGGGGAAGACATTTAGATTTGCACACTGTACGTCCTGTTGTAGCTTAGTGCTTCCGACTCACAAACTGCTGAGCAAGTGAAAAGGGAATTTGTTGAAAGGGACCAATTCGTCTCAGGTCTCTATCAGCAAGTCTCTGGTATACGGCAATGTATCACTCTGATTTGGATTCACGTGGTGGGAGTTGGAAACACATCAGCAAACGCGTTCGGAGAGTAACTCAAGTCTGACACAGAGGTCGTTCGTTAAGTTACTCTAAAGTTTATTGTAAAGACAAGCACTTATATAGAAGCAACAAGGCGTTGGCTGGTGTAACATAATTGGGGGACAAAGAAAAGGGGAGTGGACATAGAATACATACATGTTACAAATAGTTATATAATTAACTAACAGTAATATATCTATGGTTCTACTAAGAAATACAAAACTCCTGGGAAGAAAACACAGGATATGACCCCTAGGTCATTTCTCCTATCCATCTTTTTCTCTGAACCCATATAAGATCTAGTATCATTAGATTTATTACATAGAAAGGAGACTTGACTGTCTATGTGTGTAGATTATGTGATAGACACAGACAAAGAATGTGCTCCCTCCAATAGGGGAGGGGGGTTTAACCCTTCCCTGAAGTTAACTCTTCCAATGCTGAAATTACTCTTGTTATGTGTTAACACAATAAATATAAATTTACCCTAACATTTGTTGCCCCAAAAATAAATAATATAAACTTATTTTAAAATATTCCACACAGATGTGTATGCTGCCAATGCCCGCAACATATAGATGGCGTTCAAGTTTTTTTGTTTTTTTCCTGCATGCTCCGTAGTGCCCTATTTTTGCATAATTAAGAATGTAGTCAAATTGTAATGCTCCACCCACTAGATACGGTACCAACATTCTAAGTGTATAGCTGTACGTTCAGAACGGCACATGTATATGATACGGCTTGTCCGGCATCCTCATGCTTCTCTGTGGGAGACTACGATTGGATCCATAGAAATGCTAGCCACACCCTTTTCAGTCGATGTCAATCAGGTAGTGTCGATGAATGAAATAAAGACTGCACATGGACAGTTTTCTCTTAAACATAGGAATAGTCTTTCAGTTTAAACAACTCAATGTACAAATTATTAAAGGGACTTTCTGGTGCCCAAAATACATCTTCCAAATGCATTTTAATATGCTTTCAAAGTACTTTAAAATGCATGTTTTACATTTTGCATTGCTTAAAATGTAAAATACTTGCAGTTAAATGAAATTGTGAAACTACAGCAGTTTGCAAGAAACCTGGACTAAAAGAAAAAGTCATTTCCTGTCTCTCTAGTGATATCATCAGAAAATGTGTTGCACTGTTTAGAGAACCTACTGTGTACAAGAGCATGGTCACTTACATTCCACACCATGTATTACATTCAAGCAGCACAGGAAGTGACAAGATGAAACAAAACTGTAAATGTTCAGTATTTATATATAATTAGTGCTGCCGCACCTGTAGTATTCATGCAGAGTAATCACTGGGGGAGAGCTTGAGTCAAATATAAAAAATGTAATTTATGGAGAATGTATAAATCCCATGCAGTTTTGGGACTAGACTGTCCTTTTAAGCCAGTTACGTGAATAATCTTCAATATACTAACTATGCCGAACCGGTAAGGGAATAACTAAAAAATCAAGATGACTATTTAGTGAACAGACCTTGTAATATTATGGAACACATTGACGTCTGTTCACCAAAGAATGAACTGTAGTGAACTGATAAGTAATAAAAATGCTGGTTATGACCTATCTACCAAAACTCAGACATTATTAACAGAATTGGAAAGATGGCAATTTGGGTAATGTTTTTTTAGCTCAGCTGCTAATGCCTGATCTGTACAATTCACCGTCTAGTGAATAGCTCTGATTGGTATTACAAGGCAATTGTAGCTAGTGCTTATCAATTTGGCTTTATTTACTTTCCTGTACAATGCTTAAATCTCATGCATGTAAACCTGCCCTAATTACCAATGTGCGGAGTGCTAATATAACACATAGAATTAAGCAGAAAGGGTTGCTAGGCTTAAATCAAGCAGATTCATATTATGTGATATAGGGGAGCGACAATTTCCTTGAACAGACCCAAGAACGAATCCCTAATAAAGGCTTCCGTTCCTTTCCATATTATCTCGGTATCTGGGCAACCAGATAATAGTAGAGAGCATGTGATGTTCTTGTTGCTAGGATAAAACCAAATCTCTTTCTTTTTCTCCTCTCGTCTGAAAAGCAAATAAGCGCTTAAATTCTCCAAATGATCTTTTACATAAGTTGCAGTTCAGGGAAACACTGAAATGTGGAAGAAGCAGGACTCTGTATTTTTTAAAGAAATATGTGTAGCCAATTTCTGCAATACATATAGGACTATTTAGATCAGGGTAAAACATTGGTGGTCCCGCCAAGCACTACTTCTGCCCTACTTTCCGGTAGGAAAAGATCCCCACCGTGTGTTAACAGAAATGCAAGTAGAAAGATGTGTCTGTGCTGTCTACTGTTTATGACATCAACTGTGGCTTGAGATTCCCAAGGTGATGTCATAAACGGGAGACACACATTTAAAACATATAGTGTAGATATGCATGTGATTAAATTCTGCTAATTCTCCCACTTCTGGATTGGTTGGTATTTTTTGCATGAGCCCCTACTGATCCTCTGCAATGGGTAGCTGTAGATGACCATGCTCCAGAGCTTTGGTGAAGAATCACTAGCAAAAAAAAATATATATGCTGAAACATACAAGATTTAAAGGGACCCTGTCAATCTAAACACTTATTATAAAGAAGGATCTATACATAGTGATAGAAGAATTGCAGCAACTGCAGCAACACAATGTATAGGTCATTTTTTCATCATTGTATAAGCAATGTTTAAGTTGAAAGAGGACCTTTAAACTACATCTCTCTGCTGCACCTAGGCGGGTCAGCTCACTGGCAAATCTTCTGTTAATATCCGCTTAAAGAACCTAGCATCTTGAGTGGCTGGGTGAACCTATGGGCGTACTAAAAACTTGCTGCAGTGCTCCTCCCCCTCCCCCCCTCGAGGGTGCCAAGATGGACCAAGGTAGACCTGAATGAATGAAACCCTATCCACAAACAGTTTTCTTTGTGTATTTGGAACAGGGTGAGGGATTTATAGGTAAAGATGAAGAAGAAGACTTACCAGGGACCATTATAGCATCTGCTATTGTAGACCTCTATTCAATAAAGCCCATCCCACCTCCCTTCTGTTTGCAGCTTCAAACATGAACCAAACAAACTCCTAACACTATATTGACCTAAGAATTTGGTTTGGGAGCAGCGGCTCGGGAGCCTGATTCAGTGCATTCTGTTTGTTACAACTCTGGGGACGATGTGACATTAATTTGATATGGAAAGGTTACCGTTACCGTGAGTGCCTTCTCGAGGGCTTCCAATCGCAATGTGAAAATGATACATTAGTAAGCAGCAAGAGCTCCAAAATAAGTAACAAAAGGTGATGTGGTTAATTGTGCTGTATCTCTCCAAGAAAGATGCAAACATGCCTTCTGACAGCTATTCCTTGCAGCACAGACAAAGCCCTCTATAAATACACACTCACAAGCTGCCCGTCGTTCTTCCCACCTAGGCGCTAACGAGATTCCATACTGTCTATTAGAATCCTGGTTAGCATGATACCACCAGGCCAAAT
This sequence comes from Pelodytes ibericus, assembly GCA_036172795.1. Classification (NCBI taxonomy): domain Eukaryota; kingdom Metazoa; phylum Chordata; class Amphibia; order Anura; family Pelodytidae; genus Pelodytes; species Pelodytes ibericus. The sequence continues at coordinate 213,752,465 of CM069860.1, read as the reverse complement.
ATAGTGAGAGTTATGCAATTAGAGCTTTAATTCACATCCGTACTTTGGCCAATTACTGCAAGATACAGAGATTTTAATTCCAAATCCACGTGCGTATATGTGCCGGTATTCCAGCCAAGACCCTTTCTTTCTTTCTTTTTTTTATTTTTTTTTATAATGTCACTGGCGAGTCGAGTATTACTGGTAAGATAAATAAGAGATTGGATGTTATTGGATTACAGCTTATTGAACTTTATAAATACCAATTAAGATACCCTTGAGCAATATGGGATATGCAGAGCGCTGCTTGCTTTATGGTGTAATTATTACCGAGTTAGGAACAGCTGAACAAATGGAATTAGAGAACTGAAGGAAAAATACGCTCGTGGCTCAAGTCAAACAGAAAGAGGAAGAAGGAAGATGTTGAGGAAGATACGTTTTTCAACCCTTAATGGTGCACATTTACTGCTCTAAGGAATATATATCTCCATTAAATAAAGGTTGTGTAGTGTGTAGGTGAGAATTGGTATTGTATGTGAAATATGATAATATTTTATATATGATAATAATAATAATAATACTACTAATAATAATGATAATAATAATAATAATAATGATAATAATAATGTAGGGTGAACCATTGTATACCCTTTAGATACAGAAGTGAGTCCCCTAGCAGTGGTAGAATTATGTCCTACTCTGTGAAGACTACATCTACTGTGAGAAAGTTGTAGGCTCTTCTCTGTATTGTTGAGCTCTACAAAAGTTTGTCCCCTAGCAGGGGTAAGCATTCCGTGACACCCCTATCAGGCATATATGTCCCTACAAAACCTATGAAGGGAAGATGTTGACCCTTCTTGAGACCAGTTAAGGTTTTAGTACTAAACCGAGACTGAAGCCAGAGTTTGGCCCTGACCCTAGTCTGCAACCAAGAGATGTATCAGGATGTGGTCTTTCCCTTGGTCTAGTATTGAAGCTGTTGTCCCATGTAGATCTGTAACATCAGAGACAGTACACAATGACTCAATTACAAAATTAAGAATTTGTTTCACTGCTAGTAATCACTTTGAAAAATAAGAATGTACCATCTAAATAAGCTTCCTATGTTCCTGACGGCATATCAGTAGCACAATATCTATCTATCTATCTATCTATCTATCTATCTATCTATCTATCTATCTATCTATATATACCACCATAACAAAACATATACCCCACATCTTCCATTTATGAGCTTAGTAAGCACCAATATTGTCCAAGGTTGACCTTTTTCTAGACTTTGTGACAGACAAATTAATGTTCTTTCGACTGATTCTGGTACAGACAAATGTTCTTCTTTGGACTAGGGACAGGCAAAACATCCATATTGTCAATGGCCAGGTCAGTGAACATCATTACATTGTCTGTCACAAACTCCAATAAATGGAAACTATGAACACTGTTGGTGTCTACCTCTAGAATAGACCGTTTGCCTATCCCTTCTCCCCACACCGTTGAACCTATCGACATGGGAGTGTCATACTACATATCCAGAACTAGGAGAATCGACCAATCGGCTGACCAAGATCTTGACCATTTCACTGCTCTGTCCAAGCAAACTAATACTTCATATTACTTCAGAAGATTTTCTTTTTGTATTTCTAGTCAGAACCTCTACATCATTATTCTACAGGGAAACAAACAAAGTACTTAGTTTCCTTAGAATTTCAGCACCTTTGTCAATTAAAATAAGTCAAAGCTGATTTATGGGAGGAAGAAAGGAAAAGATATGTTTTGTACCACATAATTGTCCCCCCTGGCATCTGAAAGCCTGATGTCATGCTAAATAGAGGTGATTAATAATTCAATGTATTCATTTATTATTCTGGATAAATAATACATTATTCTGGAAACATTTCCCTTTATACCATTTGTTTAGTATTACAGGAATACAACATTTGAACAGTCAGTAATATTTGGTTTAGGAAGGTTGCCTACTGAGAGATGCAGTGGGAAGAATGTTCTCCACAAGTTTTTGATGAGATCCCGTGACATTGATAGTGGGAATAGCTACGCTTGGGGAAGGACCTCTGCCCAATAATCAATACTAGAAAACACACTTGTGTGCTTTAATGAGCTAAGCAAAAACTGGAGAAAAACCCAAAACTGGAATTTATGGAATTAAATTAACCTGTTAGATCAGGTGGATCTTCTATGCCGTCTTCAAACGCGTGGCTGCAATTGATAGATATACATATTGAGGTCCTTAAAATCATACAAATATTAATATTAATGATTTTCCTTCCTTTATGTCTGCCATTAAAGCCTGAATATTGGGTAAAATTTGCACAGCCTGAAAGCTTATCTACTGCATAAGATGCAAATCCTGTTTCTGCCATTTCCTTGTGTTTCTGGACGGCTCTTGAATGATCCGCCCCTTTAAATGGGTGACATTTTTTTTTTGTGCCCATTGTAAAACAATTAGTGCAGGGAAACGAATTAAGTCTAGACGTCACCGACCCTAATTGTCGTAAATGTCTTTGACAGCATCGTTACACTGAAACAGCAACAGATATCCAACCAATAACTAGAAACACGTATCTTCACCAGCCTTGGGGACATAATTCCCAAAGTAAAACCACAAGAGAATTTTACATTTTATTTAAGTAAAATAAGTGTATTTCACATATTAATGCACAACACAGAGAACATAAGCTTGGTGGAACTGGTCCTTTAATATTATCAATATCAAAGTACCAAGAATAGGTTTATAAAATGGAAAGAGAGCTATACACATATACAGTCACAAGAAAATGTAATTTACAGTCACAAACATTCAGTACAACATATTTAATAATACACTATTTAAAATATCACATATAAAAACAATAAATAAATATCTTCAAAACACCATTCTTCGATGCTACTTGGTGTCAAGTGGCATCAAGCACAATATGAGTCAAAATGGAACTGACGCGTTTCGCCATATCAGGCCCATTTTGACTCATGCTTTGCTTGATGCCACTTGATACCAAGTAGCATCGCTGAATGGTGTTTTGAAGATATTTATTTATTGTTTTTATAAGTGATATTTCAGATATTGTATTATTGAATATGTTGTACTGAATTTCCTGTGACTGTACATGTTTATAGAGCTCTTTCCATTTCATCCACATATTCTATTTTTCTCTGTGGCATTGGGCACTGCCTGTTGTATGTTGTAGCTGCTTGTCTGTCCACTTATTGTTCTATCTAGTTTCCACCTTCTTTTTAATTTTTTTACTTGGCTCAGTCTTCAACTGAATTTTCTCAAAGCACCAAGAAGTCTGGTACGATGACTGACCTGTATCTATATTTTATTTTATATATTTATATATTTTGCCCCTCTCTCTCACCCACACGTATTACCAACTCTCCCAAAACTTCAAATCTGTGACTGGGGCTATGGAATAACTAAATTTCATTACATGCTAGAAGTTAACCTTGTCATTCACACTTTCAAAACAGAGCCATGTTAAAGTATTAAAAATGCATACAAAATTAGGAAAGGATTTTTTTTTTTAAATACAGCGTTCGCATAGAGTCGATAGATCATCCACAGCCTTGATGTTATTTGCATTCTACTTTAATTTAGAATACGAAGAACACAAATAAATACATTTGGGCTGAAATTAAAATCAATATATATGTGAACTGTCTCTCTCCATCTCTCTTGTTAATTATCTTGAGCTTCTTCTATTTTGTTTTTTATAATTTTTTTCTTTACTTTTTATTTGGCGAGGTTTTGGTTTGCAATCCTGGTCAACGTATTTTGTAAGAGACAAAGTAACAAAATCCACTCGGTCCAATCAATAAAATCAGTTTGATGATTAGTATACAAGAGAAACATTATAATTTTTTTATTATTATTTTTTTTTATAAAAAGTTTACTCAATAAAAGCTGTATAAGACTATCGGATGTAGAAATGGTGTTTGGGACTGATTGTATTACTATTACTGATCAAATATAACCCATTAGCAGTGTAGTAAATATAACCCATTAAATGGGCTAATGTAGTAGTAGAGTTCGAAAAATGCTCGAGTTTAACTGAATGGAAAAATTATTCTCTCGATGATGTATAAAGTCCATATGTTTGAAGCATGAATAGTAAAATAAAATAAGGTTTATATTAGTTATCTTTACAAAATGAAAAAAGAAAATATATATAAAAGCTCAAATATAAATAAAAGGACAGTAATGACAAAGGAAATGTTTACAATTGTTGAATCTAATGATTTTTTTTTTTTTTTTGGGATTTCATAGCTCTGGTTTGAGATCATGCATCATATAGACCATGTATTTGGCTAACATAGAGGTCATATATGAAGTTGTGGGGTTGATACATTTTCATTTGTTATTTTGTAACAGATAATTGCAAATATGTTACTGTTAGGCAGGCGGAATGGCACCAAGGGGCCAGTGTTTGAGCATGGGGTAATCCATTGTGCCGTACAACAGCTAGATGTTCAAGAGGATATGACGGGGCAACTCTTGACATCTAGCTGTTGTATGGCACCATGGAATACACCATGCTCAAGCATTGGCATTTAGAAGAATGGGAAATGGAGGGGTCGCATGTTAACACAATCAGGAGTACATAACTACACAGGACAGGAGAAACAAAAGTCTATGTCCGCTCGCCCAGAACCCATACTGGTCGACAAGGGATCAGAACAATGGCAAGGGTTGAGCCAAGAGGCAAGAACTGAGGGAGGGTCATATTTTCCCCCATCCTGGAAATGTTTGTGTACTCATGGGAAATTCCGAGGCAATGCCATTGGATGTATATACCACAACTACAATATGGATATTGTAATGGGGCAAATAATCCCCAAAAAGGTATGCATGAAGAGCATGCTCAATGCTTGAGCTAAAACATTTCTAATTTATGGGATACAGATATTATAGAGGCAGAGGACAGGGACATATGACTGACAATATAATCTTGAACAAGAAAAAACACAGTAATGTGTCAACTGGTCCGGCAATTCTTATCAACAATCCTTGGTGGATCTTAATATGGCAGCTAACACTTACCAAAAGATTAGTAAAATGGATAAAGGATCTGCAATGTGTGGCTGACCCGATCAATACCTACTGTAATGTATCAATAGGATGTCAGCTTGCAAAACTCCTGTGTATACTCTTCCCCTGAACAATGGAATATGGCCTCTCAGGCTATGACGGAGGCTCAGATTGCAGCTAAGACTTGGCAATGGAGATTGATGAGACAGATAAGGATTAGCAGAACTTGACAGACAAAATCAATGCATGATATATCCACCTCCCAACACACCATGATGCATGATATTTCATGCAGCACAACATGACAAGCTATAGGGGAGTGCGACACCTAACAGATCAATGCTCCACAGGGCCACCTGGTTCTCAGGGGGTTACAGTCACCTCTAATTGGCATTAGACATGATTTTTTTTTGGCTGGGAATAATATAAATTATTATCTTTGGGCCAAGGGAAGTGTTAAAACGGATGTGTTAACTGAAAATGTCAGTACATTCATCATTTTAATACAATATTACCAGAAGATTGCCATTATGTCCTGCTAGGCAAACTAGAGTGAATTTAGCTGTAATTACAAAGATTTGACCTCTTACAACATGGAGGCGGCCACCTTGGTATTTGAACACCCTCCTCAGAGACGGCTACTGCTTAACTCTTGGCCAGCAGCCAATCAGAACCTGAGATTTCCTCAGCTGAGCTCAGTTGTAGTAGGGAAAATGATGCAGAGTGCCCACCACAAAAGTCAGAACATACAGTAAATATTGCTACTTTTATCAAAGGAAGAGAGTATATTTAAAAGAAGAAAAACTACCACAACTAGAGGACATAGTCTTAAATTAGAGGGGCAGCGATTTAAAAGTAATATCAGGAAGTATTACTTTACTGAGAGGGTAGTGGATGTATGGAATAGCCTGCCAGCAGAAGTGGTAGAGGTAAACACAGTCAAGGAATTTAAGCATGCGTGGGATAGACACAAGGCTATCCTAGCTATAAGACCTGGAACGGGGGACTAATAAAAGTACTCAATAAAATTGGGCAGACTAGATGGACCGAATGGTTCTTATCTGCCGACACATTCTATGTTTCTATGTTTATTTGTGTTAACAAAAGACAAACAATCAAACAAACAAAAAGTGGTGAGCATATTTAGAAATGCACCACACCAAGTTTATCAGGTAAGAAGTGCTTTATAAAAGAAAATCCAAATCCCCTTTTTACTAAAAAACATTTTTTCAAAAATTACAGAGACATACAGAAAACAAAAGTGTTATCTTAGCTGTAGTGTATTTCATAGTATGACCCATCAATATAGCAGTATTTTCACAAATTTTTTTTGGCATTGAGAATTCAAAATTCTTATTTATTTTATTTTTATTTAAAGCATCATCTATGCTATAGTATACATGGCTTTTATATACATCACTGGATTTACTGGAACGCAAGTTTGTACCTAAATATCAGGCTGGAGAGATTGCTTGGATAGCTTGTTACGATAAGCTGGTAAAATAGTTGGATAGTATACCAGAGCTAATTAAGCCAGTCACCCTTCCAAGGCTGGCAAAATGAGTACCATAAAGTTGAAGTGCCAGTCTAATGGACAAAAATCTCATAGTATGTATCTTTCAGAATCTTTTACATATTATGGGGCATGCCTATTTGCCATGTTTATTTTACAAGATATTTAAAGACAAGGCAGAGAACAAATAATTGACATGTTGGGGATCAGAGCAGCATTTCGGAATTCAAATTGAAGTTGTGATACAAATAAGTACATTTTAGACATATGTTAAAACTTATTCAACAGATAATAAACATATAATCTTAAAGGGCCACTCTGTCTGGAAAATGACCTAGACTTACAAACAAATAACAGGTTTTCAGCTTTTACTGATCCTCCCACTCAGCTCTCAGCATTTGTAGTGTTGCCAGTTCAGACACTTTTTTTGTCAACACATATTATTTCTGCTCCCCTGTAAAATGTCTCCAGGGGGGAAACAGTTAATTAATCAAGGACAGGATCCCATAGGAACGGCACTGATTGATTGATTTGTTTTAATCAGTACAATACCCTTCATTATTCTCTTTATTTTGAAAATGTTTAACAAATCAAATCAATTATTACATACATAGTATATTTCAAGCAATTTATAAATATATATATGGTCTTATACAGATTCTTATGTACATAATAAATCCTTCTATCCATTCTTGCTACAATCACACTTAAGAAGGAGGTTTTCAATGAAAGTAATCTTATTTGGTGACAAATCCGGGTGTCCTTGTATAGTTACTAACTCCATTTACTGGATTTCTGTGTCCAGTGCAATCAAATATCATAATATAAATTTAAAATGATTGATTATTTAATTTATTTGCTACTGAACGCCTATGAATTATACATTCTGCAGGGGAGCAGAATTATAGTTCATATATAATTATATGTGTCCCTCCACCCCCAAAGGAATGGACGACTGTACATACGTATTCATGAAATGAGAAGTAGGAGGAGTTAAGGTCAGATCTAAGCAGGTAAATAGTAAGAAAACTGTAGCAATTAAAAAATCTTATTTTGACTTTGGCTGCTTAGAGAACAAGTAATGAAATACTTTATGTTTTTTTTTATAAGACTGAGCTTTTAAAGCATTACTATTATTATCATTATTATTATTATTATTATAATTTTTTAAAGACTTTGGAAGCCTGACATTATTACCGTATTTGCTCGAATATAAGACGAGGTTTTTTTCAGAGCAAATGCTCTGAAAAATCCCCCTCGTCTTATATTCGAGGTTGTTTTATAATCTGACCTCAAATTGAGGTCAGATTATAAAACAGCGATCCAGGTCCCCAGCAGAGCTGCAGGGGACCTGGATCCCCCTCTCTAACAGCAGGGCATGTCTGCGCGATGAGCGCAGACTCCCCTGCTTCCGCCCGGCATGACCGCCGGGACTTCAATGAAGAAGCCGGGAACTTCCGGCTACGTCACAGAAGTCCCGGCGATCGTGCCGGGCGGCAGCAGGGGAGGTCTGCGCTCATCACGCAGACATCCTCTGCTGCCCCACTAGCCACCAGGGAGAATCGGGCAGCTGGGGGATGTCTGCACGATAAGTGCAGACATACTCCATGCTGCCCGACACGGCAGTCTATTAGGGTCGTCTTATAATCGAGCAAATACGGTATTAAATGTTCAAAGTACTGGTGCTCAAAATGTTCACATGTTGCAGGTAAGAACTTTAACTTCTCCCCCTTACAGGACAAACAATTAGCATACCAAATTATATAATAATAATAATCTCTATCAATCCCAGCATCAATCCCACCTCTTCAAAGGACACCTCTTCATTGTGAACAACTAGATGCAAATACATTTATTGTCCAATTATATTTTCATGCCAAGCTTTTTTTTTTTTTTTTTTCTTATTTGTTCTCATCTGTCTTTTTTCTCTATTTTTGTGTTCAGGAAAAACACACACACACACACACGCACACACGGCCTTTTCTAGGATGTTTTGGGGCTGGCATAATCCTTCCTTTCACATAGTAATTGAAAAAGTAAATCCACTGGGCACAGAAAGATTATGAAAAGATTCACAAGCTGTCAGGTTTGTGTTTGGTTTTTTTTGTACAAGAGGAGATGGTTCACATAAGGAACAGATGGAATTATGTTATGCAGAAGGTGCAACCACACTGGAAGTGCAAATAATAATCATTTAAACGTTGCTTTTCGGAAGGCGCAAGAACTCTCAAAAATGTTTGCTTGATATAACCTGTCAATAAGGCTGTCCTGCTGTTCATTCAAGATGTGGGTGATCTCTTGACTAAAAGGGTGGGGTGATTGTGAAATGATGCCTCTTGGTCACACCTCTACATGCTGTAAGGCAGATGATGGGTGAACTATGGGTGTCTTAGTCGGGGCTCTCAGTGTGGAGACCACCGGCCATGGATCTGGACTACTTTCTCCATTGGGTGGTGAAGTGTTTTGGTCTGCCATCTCTGGGGCCTTTCCTGTGTGTGTGTGATGTTTTAGACACTAGACTTGCTTGCCAATGAAGTTTTTGTTTTGTTCGAATGCTTTCAGACTCAAAAAATGTCGGTTTGTCTGAACTGAATTTCGCCCATTTTTGCATTTGGTTTTGCCCGAAATTCGGACATTATTTGCATTTTGGGAATTCTATTCAGACGAAATGAATTGCGCAGAAGTTAATTTCAGAATAAGGCAAACAAGGTTAGGTTAGGCAATTCAGTCGAAAGAGCGTAATTTTGTCCGAAAACAAATGAATCTGAAAAGGAGTGCCCAAGTATATGTAGGAGTTAGGTGTATTAGAAAGTGTTATGTGTGAGTGTGTGCTTGTGTGTATTAGTGAGTGTTATGTGTATGTGTGTATTAGTGTGAGTGCATGTTTGTGTGCGATTGTGTTTGTATGAGAGTGTGTTTGTGTGTATTAATGAGTATTATGTGTGATGCAAACGGGTACAATAGGCACCCGAATAAATAAATGCCATTTTCATTCAATGCACGTTCGTACTTTTATTTGTTCAGCTTCCCATTTGGAATTGTGATGAATGGACAAAAGACTAAATTTTTGTCCAAAAATGAATGCCCAAGTCTAGTAGGGCTGTACCATTAAAAAGCTCCATTTTATGACTACTGAATAATGGAACAAATCAAAGGAAAGGATTTAAAATGAAGATCATATACAGGGGGAGGAAGTACAGCAGTAAAGCAGTCTAAAATGTGGTTGTTGTGGAGTTAATGTGAATATTCCTACCCAGAATCCCTTGCAGGACTGCATGCTGGGAGTTCTGGAGGCTTGTCTGGTATTTATACAATTTATAAAATGGTATTTATAAAAGGTTCTACAAAGTGAATTCTATTTTGTGTCCATCATCTGTTACTAGTCTTTACTATCATTAAGTACTGTTATATAACATGAGCATTAAATGTCAACTTTTAGAATGAAATAACAAATGTCTCACATTTTGTTAATGGAAGTATGGGTTATTTGCCTTGATATGCAAAGTGTCGGGTCTATTAAAATGCATTGATGCTTTGCTAAATCAGCGTAGAATTCAAAATGGCTGTTCTGCGCGATGGATTCATCAACTCTATGATCCGTTCAATGCCAGAGCAGCCTGTAGCCCGTTGCATCCATCTGCAATGGTTGCCAGTGTGAGCAATCTGTTCTGATGTACCAATAATAAAATTTATGGCCCCTTAATCCACACATACACAATTGAGTCGGTGTTAATGATAAAACAGGTTAAATGATTGTGATTGAGGTGAGGTATGACTTCAAATCTACAGAGACCTACACTATGGATGCACATTGGGTTAATTTTTAACATTAGTCCTGAGAAATTTTGATCTATGGTCACTGTGTTAATCTATTCTTTATCTCCAACCAAAAATGCCATTTTCCACTAAGTATTTCTTTGTCATTCAATCCAACCAGAACAGCCCCGCGTCTCTCCAATAACAATATAAAACGGATAGATACACCACGGAATTCCGAACAATTACCATCAGCTAATGCGATTCACTTCAGTGCAAGCCTCTCTAGTTCCCGGCTCTTACCTCCTATCTACAACTCATCTGGCTCTTTATTATCGCTCATTACGTAAGGCACAAAATTAGGTTTTGCTTTTGTGCACTGGCCGCGGACAGTACAAACAAAACTCATTTTACCTTGCAGGTTAAAACTATTTTATCATTAGTATTATCATCGTTATCATAACTTTTCAGATAGGCAAGGTTTTTATTGTTGTCAATACATGTATTATTTTAATTTGTTCTACTTACATTTTTAACTTTAATAATTAATTGCTGCCTGCACAATGTGGGATGCCAGAATTAGTGATTTGATAGTGGAGGGGTCAGTGGGAAACTCTTTTGCATGTGTAGTATTCAATCTCTGGTGCCCCACATGCTTGAGAATGAAAATTGGGACAGTGTGTGATGGTAGGCTCTGTGTATTTTGGTTATAAAAACTACTATAGTTTAATTTTATTCCCTCAGTCATTTTTTTTTTTTTTTTACCATGGACCTTACTAACCATTATTCATTATTTTGTGATATTCTTGTTTTATTTGCTCATTTACCGCCTCAAGTTGCCTCTAACAACCCAAGCAGAAGATGCATATGATGCTTTGGGTTTTTGGCCCCTGACCAACCTGGTCAATGAAATAAATGTCAGGCTACTTCAAAACTTTGAATAATAGTTGTACTTAACCTTGATGGGATATTGTGTTAAGACACATGATACTGGGCAGACGACCTGACGGTAATTGTAATGGAGACAACAACCCTCAAAATAAACAACAAACACATAATAAATAATGGTGGCCTTGTATGTTGGATTTACATAATTATGTGGGGCCTATCTTTTACTGGTGATAAATCACTAAATGCATACATACACCACTGCACCCTAACTTTGACACACCTTTGGGAGCTTTTTTTGTGACATTATGTTGTCTACAGAGGAAAAAAACCAGAGACAAATGGCACATATTTTCTATACTGCTCTCTAACTCTTTTGTTGGCACTAGTGGGAAGTATTCACTGAAAGTGAAGTGAAAGTGAGTTGCAGTGAGATGGACATTTCTTGCACATTTCATCTCTCTCACAAACCTTCTGATAGAAGAAGTGTTGGTCCTTCAAATATTTAAAAATGCATTATACAGGGCCATTCACCAGGCCTTATACATCATTATTATGTTCATCATACCTGCTCAACTTTATGGTGCATGGATTAGGTCTAAGCCGGTACATGAACCCTATTACTTCTCACCCCAAAACTGGGGTAGTTTACTGGTTTCTATGTCGGACAATCTATTAATATTTTGTGGATCTTCACAGACCTTGTCACGGACACTGTATGAACATGTTGCCTATTCTGTTCAAAGCAAGGGACACATGAATGCCACCATTACTGCTAATACCCATGTCTTCATTCCGACGAAATACATTACCTGTTATGCCTGTAGCAGTCATGACAGCCAATGAGATATTAGATTTAAATTTTATGGTGATCAACAAAAAATAATGCAAATGAAAAAAAAAAAAATTACTGTGAATGTTTCTTGCCATGAACCAAACACTTCTCTAAATGATCTTCCTTTATATTTTTTGTTTATCAGATGCAAAAGTACTTCATCTCTAATGCCTTAGGAGAACCTTCCTTTGGAATCCGATGTTATTGTTTTTTATGTCATTATACGGGATGTGAGCTGCATCCCGAACACGGAAAGCTCTGTAAAGGTATTAACTGGGTAATTTACATTATTTATCGTAATGCGTTGCCTTGGAGGGTTATGTGGTCACTGTTTAGCAATATTCAACTCAACAAATACGAGGCTCGATATTCACCCAGTGGCAGGGAAATGTTCAGTACTGTGGCGACTGTGCAAGTAATTGTGTTTGTTCTATCTGCCATCTGTTTTGTTTCTTTTTAATTTCCTGTCGAATACGTAACCTTTCCTCAGAAGAGGATTGCACTCTTATTTTGCCGGTGGCTACAGTCAAACCCACAGAGAGAAGGCTTGTATGGGATTTTTTTTCTTCTTTCTTCCTTTCACAAACTCTTGAGTGCCATTGGGTGGCTCTACGAGCATCCAGATGGTGAATATTCACAGACTCAGCCTTCTGCATTGATCAGGAATAAATGTGCGAGGGCCAGAACACCGTTTCTCGTACTCTGTCAGGGTCATGGTACTTGAGAGACCATACATTATGATTAGAACAGGTCAAATTTACTTTCTGTATGATGTACATGTTGTTAACAGTTGTGAGATTTACTTATTTTTCCTTCAAAGAAATTACTTTGATAAACAAATGTAAAATTAATTAAAATGGGCCCATACATTCAGGGACATCAATTAGTACTCTGGAGGAAGGCTGGCTTCCTCTGCAGAAGTAGTGTCCATAGTCTGGGAAAGCAATTTATGTTTATTTATATGAAACAGTACTATAATTATTATTCAGGAATGACCAGAGGGAGTCACTAACATGTCATGGTGGACATGTCATGTGATGGGCAACTTAATGATTGACTAGGGACCATCACAGACATTTCCAGTCCTTATCCAGACATGTTGGCAATCCCTGGACATGAAATGATAGCTAGGTGTGTGTAAGGGAATAGATGTGCCTTGGAGTGTGCACAGTTTTGAATAGTGTATTCAACACGGTATGGAAATTCCAGAATGGTTGTTGTAGGCACCACTTTCTAGAAAGAACCTTTATTAATGGTATGTTAAAGTCAAGTTGCACATCAAAGTAATGTAGTGTTCCCCTGCACTTTCTAAACAGGGTTAGAGCCTGAAATATTACAATTCAACCATCAGCATCACCCATTCCGTAACCTCTGGCCAGACTCAGCTAGCGGTCACAGTTTCTCTTCTACTCACTTTATGTGTCTTTTGTCCTCCTAATCCCTCTAGCGTATAAACTTGACAAGTAGGGCTGCCTACCTCATGTACCAGTCTATCTCTAATCTCTATATCTAATATAATGTAACATAGTAACGTTACACCCAACGTAAGGCTACATGTTTATGTATCAGACCCAATTACATTAGATGGCTTAACCTGTGACTAAATAACAAAATACTGTTCAGTACAAGGGTATTACATAGAGAACCAGACGATTTTATGTTGAGTTGCCTTTAATCATTTGCTAGTTTATTGTGCTACATTATCTTGATTTGCATTATCCAGATTGGAGCTTTGGTTAACCTTTTCTCTTGATAGAAACACTTCTGTTTTTGGCCCAAGCAGATGGTGCCCTACGTAAGCCATGGTGATTGTCTGAAGTGGTTTATATACAGATGATGCCGAGGCTTCAGAGAGTTGGTTCTTTCAATGGATAAACTGCTTCTGAGAAAGATAACGGTAATTTCGTAAGCCTATTGAGGTCTCTTGTTGCTGTGGACCCTGGTACAACACAGGGGAAGTAAATCCAACCATACGTTTATTTCCATACAGACCAGAGGAAGAAAGTTACACATTTTAAATGCGTTATTTTATTTATTTTTTGTTTCCCCAGAATGCCTGCACTGGTTGAAATTCTCTGTGGAAGCCCAAGGCAAAAGGCTTCTGTGACCTTGATGTGCCAAGCGAGAAGACAGTTCTTTGCGGAAATAAGGGAGACTGCACGCTACTGAACACAGCGAGATAATCTGAGCTGACATGTCCCACTGATATCAAGAATATTACAGAAATACAACGTGAGAAACACAGGGAACAGAGACTGACCAGTTTAACTCCTGCAACCAAAACTTATTGTGAGAATGTCTAAAAAGTAACACTGAGACAGCGCTATTAATAAAAAAAAAAACAGCCTGTTAATAATAATAAAAAAGTATGAATGTATACCCACAACAATAAATGAATAATAAATATAAATGTAGAAAAATCACAAAGCAAGGTAGGAAATAAAACCATAAAATATCACATGAAAGTTAAGTAAAGAATATATCGTATGCACAATTAATAAGCAGTAGAGGTCCCCCAAAGAAACAGCCTGGCCAGGGCTTATGATGCCTCTCTAGATACTTTATCAGCTGGGTTGGCTTCCTCCGCATTTGAGAAAGAACATTCATCTAGAAAAGTCACTAGAGGCTCCCCCCCTCCCCCCCTCCAACCCCCAATAGTTCAGGATTTAGGAATTACCCAGTTGTGAATAGCACCAGGGCCAATACATATTCATATTTAAAAACCACTGGGTAATCCTGAAATCCTGGAACATTGGGAGGGCATGGGGGAGCTGGTTTAAGAATGACTGGTCTAGATGATATTTGGGATCTCATTATGAGATCACAACAACCAAATGCATTATAAGGTAATAAGGCAAAAGGCCTTTGCACAGAGAGGGAATAATAAAGACACATTTATGAGATTACTCATGAGTACCCTTCCCATCAATCATTTTGTTATCAATAAAAATGACAGCAAATAGGTACGATTATACAATACAAATATGAATTGGCATTTTTTTACAGCTATATTTCTTAAATTGGTTTATATAAATTGGCTAATATAAATTGGTTAATATAAATTGGTTAATATAAAAGAGTTAGGGCTGCAAGGATGAAATCCACCAGCATCAAACAAACTAATGGGAAGTGGGGTCACAACATACCTAGCTGCAGTCATATAGTGGGGCTCACCACCACTTAAGCAAAACCAATAACAAACAGAGCACATGACAAAACATATATCACTCAATTAGTGTGGAGCTAAAGATGCATTTCAAAATATCCTTAAATTACAGAAACGTAGGTGTGCAAATAAGCAGCACATAAATAAAAGCCAAACTGTTTTAAGAGAATAGGGAATAGCAGGATACTATCCTTCAACAGCTAGGAATAAGCACTAGATAACTAGACCCAGCAAATAAAGCTGAAAACAATGTTAAAATAAATTATAATTAAATATAAAATAGTAAAATAAAATATAAAAATACACTGAAAAAAAAAATCAAAATGATTCCGTGGATCTCCTGGAAAACAAATTGGTAGTTTCTTATACTAACCTATGTTCACCGTACCTGTTCTATATAGGATTATGCATTGTGTTTATTGTAATCTTGTACAGCCCTACAGAATGTATTGGTTCTTAATCATTTACCATATTTGCTTGAATATATGACAAGTTTTTTTTCAGAGCAAATGCTCTTAAAAATTACCCTTACATTCCAGGTTCATCTTATAATCAGACATCCTCCGGTGCTGCACGACACTTCTATGACAGAAGCTGGGAGGTCACATGGACTTCCGGTGGTCCATCATAGAAGACAAAAGTTTGCCTCCGCTAGCCAGTCTGGGGGAGGGAGGGTGGAGAGGCATCATTGGGTGAGGGAGGGAGGGAAGGAGGGGGAGATGCATCATTGGGTGAGGGTGGAGGGAGAGGCATCATTGGGTTGCTTGTAGAAATAACCAAAGTTCACTTGTGCAAGTCTGGGGGAGGAGGAAAGAGGCAGTATTGGACAAGCCTGGGGGAGGGATGGAGGGGTAGCAGAATTAAGTAGGGAGGGGAAGGCAGCACAGGTTAAGTCTGGGGGATAGGGGCAGCATTGGGTAGGGAGGGGAGGCAACACTGGTTAAGTCTAGGGAGTAGGGGCAGTATTGGCTAAGTCTGGTGGGCAAATGGCTGTGGAGGCGATGCATTGGCTATGTCTGGAGGGGCATATGGGCAAATAAAAGGAAAATAAAACAAGACATTTTTTCTCTATCATAATTTTTTTTATTAAATATGAAAAAGCAATTTACATGTGAATATATACAAGTTAACCTTTTTTCCTATAGGGTAGTCTTATATTCAGGCTTTTAATTTTTTTTCTAAATGAATATCCAATTTTTGGGGAAGTTGTCTTATAAAGAGGGTTGTCTTATATTCGGCAAATACAGTAATAATAATTATTATATGTATTGTATATGCGGGTACGGAGAGTACACAGAGTTGGCTCAGTGCAGAGATACAATGTACTGTTTGTAAATCCCTGTCCGATTCCACTGTCCCATTTCCTTTCTGCTGCATTTGCATCTCTGAATGTATTGTGATCACAGATCCCGCGTGCTTTATATTCTGACGAGATTATTTCTGTGCATAATTGGAAGTTGGTTTACAACACTCTATGGGGTGTTCTCGGTTTACAAATATCTGCTCAGATATGAATCACAAATGATTCTCTGTGCTGTGGAGTTTGCCTGGGAGTAGATTTCACTCTTTAAACATGGGAAGGAAAAACAAAACAAAAATATAAGTCATGGCACTGTGGGTACCATCTCCTGCCTAAACCATTGTGACAATGTTGTTTCTATGGTGTATGAATGCATGTCTTCACAGGATGTCTGGATGAATTCATGATCCAGCTGTATACAAGTGCAACTGGTCATAAGCTGCAGTGCCAGGGATAGCTAACCAAAGGCAATCTACTCTTGTTCTAGTGACTGGGTATATGTGCTCTTGAGATAGTTCTGGCCCACGATGACCATTATTCTCTGTTATTTTTAAAAACTTCAGTGGGAGTTATGGAACCTCTAAATTATAAAGTGAATGTGGGCACTCTTAATGTATTGAAAGGGTGCAGCAAACCCTGGTAAACACCACCTTAAATGATTGAACCCATGACATCTGTAGTTCATCGGCAGCTAGAAGACCATAGTTGGATGCCGGTCAGTGTTCAAGTTCTGGTGTCTGCTACTTTCATGTTCTAGTACACGTCTGTCCTCTTGCTCTAGCATCTATTCTCCTCTTAGACTATGAGATTTTTGTTCCAATAACTGACTGTCCTCTTGTTATACCATCTGCCTGTTCTAGTACAGTAGAAGATTTTTTAAACTCCCAAGAGATTAGTGACGGGCTGGTTTAGTTTGACACATTAGACTTTATTATTCAAATGTAGTTGGTAATCTTGTGTTCTAGATATTATCCATTTACATATTAAGATCTAGACCAGGGGTAGGCAACCTTCGGCACTCCAGATGTTGTGGTCTACATCTCCCACAATGCTCCTAATGCTGACAGACCATCGAGGGAAATGTAGTCCACCACATCTGGAGTGCAAAAGGTTGCCTACCCCTGATCTAGACAGTACATCAAGATTCAATTTAGACACTATTTAGCAGTATTCTTACAGATAATTATCCTTGGCGTATACTTGGTGATATATTTTAATACTTTTTTCCTTTTTTTTTAATGTGTGTTGATTTTTCAATGTATTTTCCATTTGTGTGGCTACACTACAATAATATAATAACTAATAAAATAATAACTATTTATTACAGTTTTATGATTTTTGGATTTTATTGGGAGAATTGAAAGAAAATAAGGCGTACATTTCTAGTTACTGTGGAAACTCATGGACACATCCATCTGGATCTACATTTCCCTAAATATATATATATATATATATATATATATATATATATATATATATATATATATATAACTCACAAGATAAATCTCCTTATCAGTATCCAAGAGGAGTTTACCAATGATCAAAAGCAAGGATTCACTTCTGACCTGGTTGATCTGGTCTCGAGTGGCTTCAGGTACAGGAGGTTCCTCAAGAGTCACAAGAGTCCTTCATATCTGCTTTGTCTCTGGTGAGATACATCATAAGCAGGGGATTCCAGATACCTGCTTTCTGACTCGGGGGAAAAGAGCAAGACAGAGCAAACATAGCAAATTGCCTGCTTCCCCAACTTGGACCAAAGGGAGGACAGTGGCCCCCATTATCCTTTTTTGTGTTTTGCCAAAGAGAATCTTGTACATCCTTATTTTCTTGAGCGTTGAATTCATTTCCAAATCTAAACCTATTTATATTCACAGGTTTTGACCAATTTCGGTGAAAGTCCAAGTAAGCACCGAAGACGACATGACACATGACACATTATATATATTGAGTATTAATGAACACACAGTTGGACAGACGCGCACAGACATGGACGCATTTGTCTGCATTTACATATTATTTTCATGGTATAATATTCCCAGCTTCAGATTGGAAACGCAGTGCTATCCAGGCAGCTTTCTATATACTATACGAGCATATTTCTGCTCCCCACGATCCTGCTTAGTTGTTTCTGAATTTAAATAAGGTAGTTTTGCATATTTCCTCTGAAAATAGATTTGTCTCCCTCCCACAGAGGCCTAGAAATTTACCTTAATCAACATCTCTGACTGCTTTCCCACACTAGTTATATGCATAAACAGAGCAGGTCATGAAAGGTTGGCAATAGGATTTTTGTAGTTGTTAAGATAAAAAAAAAAAGTCAAAAAAAAATCAGCTTTTTTTAAAAATAAAAATATCCCAATCTGATCAAAATTCCTCTATGCGCTTTGCACATTTAATGAGATTTCTAAACCCCCCCCCCCCCCACCCACCCTCCTCTATGTTAAGAGGCAGAAAAAGCTCATTTTCTAAATAGAAAGTGAATTTTTTTGCTACATTTTTGTGGCATAGTTTAGTGCTTGGTAAATCTTCCTTTATCTCCTGCAATATTATTTTAATTTGGCAATGCTGAATTCCCAAAAAAGAAGAGAAAGACAGAGACTGAGAGAGAGAGAGAGAGAGAGAGAGAGAGAGAGAGAGAGAGAGAGAGAGAGAGAGAGAGAGAGAGAGAGAGAGAGCGACAGAGAGGAGAGAGCGACAGAGAGGAGAGAGAGAGAGAGAGAGAGAGAGAGAGCGACAGAGAGAGAGAGAGAGAGAGAGAGAGAGAGAGAGAGAGAGAGAGAGAGAGAGAGAGAGAGAGAGAGAGCGACAGAGAGCGACAGAGAGGGAGAGAGAGAGAGAGAGAGAGCGAGAGAGAGAGAGAGAGAGAGAGAGCGATAGAGAGGAGAGAGAGAGAGAGAGAGAGAGCGACAGAGAGGAGAGAGAGAGAGAGAGAGAGAGAGAGAGAGAGCGACAGAGAGAGAGAGAGAGAGAGAGAGAGAGAGAGAGAGAGAGAGAGAGCGAGAGAGAGAGAGAGAGCGACAGAGAGCGACAGAGAGAGCGACAGAGAGGGAGAGAGAGAGAGAGAGCGAGAGAGAGAGAGAGAGAGAGAGAGAGAGCGACAGAGAGGAGAGTGAGAGAGAGAGAGCGAGAGAGAGAGAGCGAGAGAGAGCGACAGAGAGAGCGACAGAGAGGGAGAGAGAGAGAGAGAGAGCGAGAGAGAGAGAGAGAGAGAGAGAGCGAGAGAGAGACGACAGAGAGAGAGAGAAAGAGAGAGAGAGGGAGAGGAGAGAGAGAGAGAGAGAGAGAGAGAGAGAGAGAGCGACAGAGAGAGAGAGAGAGACAGAGAGAGAGAGAAAGAGAGATAGAGAGAGCGAGAGAGAGAGAGAGAGAGAGAGAGAGAGAGAGCGACAGAGAGAGAGAGAGAGAGTATACAGAGAGATAGAGAGTGACAGAGAGAGAGAGAGAGAGAGAGAGAGAGAGAGAGAGAGAGAGAGAGAGAGAGAGAGAGAGAGAGAGAGAGAGAGAGAGAGAGCGACAGAGAGAGAGAGAGAGACAGAGAGAGAGAGAGTAGACAGAGAGATAGAGAGTGACAGAGAGAGAGAGAGAGAGAGAGAGAGAGAGAGAGAATGATTAAAGAGAATCAATGTGCATTCTAAGTGAAATGGGGAGATGTGAGCAACATTCTATAGCTGTAATGTTACAAGGAACCCATGAGTGGAACTCTAAACGCCAATAGGAAATAATAATATACCTCAGTGGGCTAATGAACACTTGACAGCTCTCTGTTTGGACTTTTCTGTTCAGGATGGAAAGGGTGTGGAGCCTAAAGAGACATGACCCCCACAGTATTGAGCTCCAGGCTACCCATTATAGATATCAGATGTCTGGAGCTCATTCCCCAGTGTTTTGGTTGTGTGTCTGCCAGAGTGCTAAGCAGGGCAGCCATTAGACATTTTGGGGTGCTCTCACAATCAGCACTTACCCCTAATGGTCTAGTTTCCTAGACTTGCCATTTCACCCCCAGAAACATGTCACCACACCCCTAGAGACTTGAAATTGCACCCCAAGAGACTTGCCACTGCACCCCTAGAATTGACATTGCACCCCAGAAACTTGCCATTGCACCCCCAGGCTTTGTACCTTCATCTCATGTCCAGTAAAGCAGCCAGAGGATGTGTGGTTGCTGCTCTGTGTACACAGACATCCTCGGATGCTGCATTAAGCTTTTGGCGAACACAGACATCCTCCAGCTGTGAACTCCTGAGATACCTTGTGTAGCCTTCTGATTGTAGCCATGGTGCTAAGCAGTGTGTCTGGGCAGTATTAATGTCTGGACAGGCCCAAATTTAATGGGACAGGACTCAAAAGAAGTGTGACTATACACAAATTCAGGACTGTTGCAAACTATGGGTAAGTGCACCAACTGTAGACAACCCTTAGGGTTACAGGTTTGATTACTGGTTGGAAATTAGAGACTCTCTCAGGGTACCTTTCATGGTTAAATCATTTCTTGTGGTATTATTATTATTCAACAGGAATTCTTCCATTTAATGTGTTGCTGGAACTTACAGTGGGATGTAACATAGTCAATTTATAAAAAAATGTGTTTTAAATGTATTTGTAGAGTCTCCTGATTATGACATCACCTGTGGCACGGTATGCAAATACACATGTTTTCAGGGGGTGATGTGTAATTTGCATACCGTGCCACAGGTGATGTCATAAACAGGAGACTCCCCAAACACACTTAAAACACATGTTCCTCTTAATTTAGGCATTTGCCTTCAGTTTTGGTCATAATACAATGTATAGATTATTTTAAATAATTTGTTATGCTCTACATTTACAGGGGAAAAAAAATGTTTAGATGATACAGTCCTTTAAAGTATATAGACCCCAATGTGTAACATGATTATACAAAAACAGTAAATAGAAAAACCACAAATACGATTCATTAGTTAATCCTCTGACTTGTATTGTAGATTTTATATATATATATATATATATATATATATATATATATATATATATATATATATATATATATATTCACAATTTTTATAGATTTTTTTTTTATTGTTATAAAAGGTCTGGATTGGGTATCACTGAAAGATTTAACATACACATTATAGTTAAGCTAAGTGGTTAGTGTGCTAGGTTTCGATGATAATATTTAATTTACCCTTGCTATCATATTGATTTATGCACCACCCAAACTGTAAACAGAGATAAAGTAGAAGAAAATGAGGGAAATACATACAGAGCCTAAAACATATAAACACATAATAGGAAATGTGCATAGCCTCTGTCTCGCCTTAACATCACAGCTAAGGGCTTCATCAATCTTTTAGATTAACGGCCCGCATCGCAAGAGATTCAATAACAAGCATTTTTGAAGACATTTTCTGTGTGTGAGACAAAGAAAAAAAATATCAGTGTTTTTATTGACTTTTCAAACTCAGATTTTATTCAGCTTTTGAGATTTCAGCATCAATAAACCGAATCAAGAAAAAAAAAAAAAAATAGTGAAAGTTAGGGCTTATCTCGTAGAATGTGTTGGCACATCGAGTCTTCCAAACAAAACAAAAATCGGAATACTTTCATTAGGCCCTGGCATTGTCTTATATCTGGGATAGCCTTAAAGGACAACTGTAGCAAAAAAATAAAGTTCTGTTTAATTGATAGATGGTATCAAGAGTAGGCATTATATATAGAAATACTTTAATGAAAGAATACAAATAAAGTACATTATTGAGCCATCTTTACTCCATATAGCTCCACCAGGAGGCAGACATTTTGTTTAGAATCTTTGGTCAGATCTTAGTTCCTCTGAACCAAGGTGAGTGAAGATCTGACCCAAGATTCTAACCAACATGTCTGCCCCCTGAGAGAACTATATGGAGTAAAGATTCTAACCAACATGTCTGCCCCCTGAGAGAACTATATGGAGTAAAGATTCTAACCAACATGTCTGCCCCCTGAGAGAACTATATGGAGTAAAGAAGGCTTAATAAGGCACATAAGGTGTATTCTTTCATTAAATAATGTCTTTATAAATCATATACACTTGATACAATCCTTCAATATAATTTTATGCTATAGTAGTCCTTTAAGCCCACTTCTGCTGCAATGCTATTTCTAATATATAAACACTACTTTCTCAGTAAACTAATACTTCCTGATATTACTTTTAAAACATTTTCTCTCTCTCTATCCTCCTATTGTAGTAGTTTTTTTTATTTTTAAAAAATATATATTCTTCTCCTTTTATGGGCTAAAATTTTTTAGGTTTTACTGTCAGAGTCAATCCGAAGCAGCAATGTATGTCAGTTTAGTATTCCCCCCCCCCCCCCCAAACACATACATAAATTACTGATTACTAATTACTGATGACATTTACTATGTTATTTAGAATAAGATTATAGTACATTTCTTTGCACAAATGAATATAAAACTCATGTGCTGTACTTTCAAACACACTTTATTGCGAGCTGAATTACTCTGGAGCTCTGTGATACACACCAAACATTCTGAGCTCCAAGAAATATAGCTATAACACAGTAAGAAAGAGGGATGGAGTGATTTAAGGACAAAATAGGGGACACTTGGAAGTTACCCAATCAGTCACATTAAATTGTGTAATCAGAACGTCTCCAGGAAAAATGTAGAAATGGGTGAATGACAGAAAGAAAAGAAAATGTCAATACACACTTGATAACTATTTTTATTTAAAGAGTTTTATACGATATGGTTTTGAAATTCTACCACTGCCATCAATGTATCGAATGGATATGCAATGTATGACTTTGATAACATTAAATATATTACAAATAGGGGGGTCTGCTCTTGCAGACCAACATGTTTTTTTGAATTCCTCTCTACAGCACTTGGAATAATGAATCCATTTGCTCTAATGTAGTTCCGTGCAAGGTGCTGGCAAGAGAATATGTCATATAAAAAAGGTTGCAAACTCTCCTTTTCTTCATCTGTATGAGAATTACTATAATACAGGTGGAAAAAAAAATCCTATAGGAATAAATGGGATTTATCTTTTGAGTCCAAAGAATTGTTTTATTTTAGATTTGTTTTCCGTTCTGTTTACATTCAATTCGTTTTCTAACGTTGTTGGCTGAAATGGGCCCAGGGTAAACTCACGTTTATTAAACTAAGTTTATAACAAACACTTTTAGAGAAGATCAGAGGTTTTATTAGAGCCATACCAGGTGTCCAAAGTGTCACTTCCGGCGGCTGTGAAGAAAAGCCGCGGCTGCTGCCCGATAGTGACTGTCTCCATGTGAGACAGACGGGCAGCGGTGGCCCACGGGGCAGCTGCCTTGGGCCCCAAGAATGAATGGGCCCTGGGCAGTTGCCCCGTTTGCACACACATTTTTTTTTTTTTGTGCAGGGGTCACAGGGCAGCCGGGCCCCTGGAGTGACGGGTGACAGCTGCGACCCCTACACCAATGGTGGGAACGCCACTGGTCCCTTTGTCCATTTGAAATGTTAGTCCAGTAATGTCCAACACTATATTTACTAACTATAAATTTATAGAGTTTGCTCTTTTTCTGTATGTTTTATGGGAGTTAAATATCAGTTAAATATATAAAGAGAGGGCAGAACTGTTACTAGAGCAATACCAATTTTTAAGAGATAATTTGATAGAGATCATTTGTCTCTCCCCAAATTGCCTTCCTTCTTGTGTTACATCACAGCATATATAGCAGGTAAAATCACATGCTCTTGCATTCAAAGCTGTTTTCTTAGAGGGGAGCATGAAAACTGCTACACTTGGAGGCCGCCGCCTTCTTTTGTACTCTCGAGAATCCCTGGATTTAGAAAGCCCCTGTGAAATTCAACAATTTCTATAGTAACAGTTCCGCCTACTTCTTGAAACCCTCCTTATTGGAGGTCACTGCTTGAATTTATGTACAACATACATGAGAACCGTAAAACACTGTACATTCACATGTATTAAAGACATGTAAAACATACAGAAGATGGGTGAAACTGCCTGCTTAATAGCAGGGTTGGAAATATAGCCAGTCAGCCAGTTCAAAATCAGTTCAAAATCTATTGAATTGACCCTATATATAGAGAAAGGCTCCCTCTATATATGTGTGTGTTTAATCCCAGATAATCAAAATTTTAGAAGAGATTAAGCTCTATATACAACAGTATTTAGTGTTAGGACCACTGATGTACCGTGGTTTTGTGCTACTCTAGGCAGACAAAATTTGGGCACCCCCCTACCCATGTTGCACACCCACGACATGCCCCATAACGCACGTTGCACACCCAGGTCCCATCACTCCATTACATGCCCCCATCATCCACATTACATGCCTCCATCACCCCTATATCATCATTCTATCTCCTCCATTACATGCCCCCATTACCCCATTTCATCCCTCCATCAAACCCATTACATGCCCCATCACCCCATTACATGTATCATAACCCCCCTTACATGCCCCATCAACCCATTACATGTCTCATCACACCCATTACATTCCCCATCAGCCCATTACATGCCTCATCACACCCATTACATGCCCCAGTATGTAAAAACCAAAAAAAAAAACACCAGTGCTCAGGAAAACAAATAAAATGAAACAACTTTTAATGCTATTTAGTGGCAGATCCAAACAAGCAGACATTTTGGGGGAGTGCCCCTTTATCAGTGAACAAATACAGCCACCCAGGACATGCCCCACCACCTCATTACATGCCCCCATCATCCACATTACATGCCTCCATCACCCCCATAACATGCCTCCATCACCCCCATAACATGCCTCTATATTTCCCATTACATGCCCCCATCACCTCCATTAAATGCTCCCATCACCCCATTCCATGCCCCATCATCCCCCTATTATATGCCTCCATATATGCCCCCATCACTCTTGGCACCCCAGAACTTACCCTGGTTGCTAGTGGCAGGCAGCATGGTGTCCTACCATGCTGCCTGCCACTATAAGCACTTCCCCTGTCATACCACAAGGGGAGCCAAACAGACGGCATTGAGGTTTCTTTGTGCTGCCTGTTCGGCTCCCTGTGCTGCTGAGTGGTGGAGGGGGTGATCTTCTGATTTTTTTTGTGCCACCCTAGGAACTCTATTTTGGAATACGTTTCCACAAGGGTGGTCAATGCATAATATGGCCATATAATGTGATTAAATCTCCAATTTATTTTATCTTAGGTGTTTTTAAGTAGCATTTATGAAAACGATAGCTTTATGAGTGCTCCGATTTGTGTATGGTGTGTAAATAGGTTTCAGTAAGCACCTTATAATACATGCTTGTTTAAGTGAGTGCTCCCTTTTGTCAGTTTTGTGCATATGGATATATATATATTTATACACACGAACCGCACAAGCCATTACATATTAAGTGCGCACAGTCTCAGTAACTAGCTGATGTGGAGACACTTCATATTTTATAAAGGTAATTGTACCTGACTTATTTCTTGAGTATAATTTCCTTCTAAATATTTAATCCTTCCCATTCCTCCGGGACATACCTGACTGTGTTCATCGTATAGACTTTTGCCTAGGCTTGTGAAATAATGTGTGTCAAGTTATCCTCGGTGCTGACCAATAATCTCTGAATTGATGAGTATTTTTAGACTGTATTGTTGGTAATAAACTCCGCAGGGTATATTTATACTCTCTGCTGTTTGACTTGGGCATACGGGGAGCCCACATGCCCTGCAGAAAGTACAACAAACTAATTAAGTAAACAGAGCTTCATTTGCCGATCCCTCTCGCAATAAGAATTCTGCAGGCCCGAGTAGCGAAACAAGGTGATGTGTGTCGCTGTAAGCACTGCTTCAGGCTAGCAGCATAGTATATTTTTATTGGCTCTAACATTGTCATTATGCTGAGGTTGAGAGATGATGGTTATAATGCCAGTCAGAGAGTCCACTTAGCCCCAGACATAATTATAAATGGGTTAGTAAATAGATGGAAGGTGTAGAGTCATTATGGGGTGTAGTTAAATATCCCCAGTGTTATGTTAAGAAAGGAGGGGGCTTTACAAAATCTTGCTTGCCTCTTCAACTTTGAATGCAAATGCAATATAAGGTAAATGACTTAAGTGCGTTTAGTAGAAACAGACAAAGTGCGTAAAGTGCAGTTAGTGCGCATGATCTATTGGATGCAATAACCTTTCTTAAGCAGAATTAACTGTCGATGGGGTTGGCGTTGGGACCGGGAGCCCTCGTCACTTGCTCGTGAAAGAATTATGCGTTCCGACTTGACAAAGACAAGAGTCTTCGAAGCTGCTAGTTTTTTTTTTTATGAGTGCCACACATCTTGTGACACGGCGGAAGGTCAAGATGTCTCCCTGAGACCAACGTGATTCAGAGACTCATCCAGAATTACCAACAGGTTCAATTCACTGTGTATTTTTAGATCTGCCTAGAGAACTATTCGACTTTAAAAATACCCAAGAGGCAGAAAGAGCTTAATAATGTGATAAAGTGCTCTACATCTGTCCCGTGGTCCGGCATTTCTTTATTACTATATTTTTCTAACAATACATATTTTGGGAAGCGTTGTATTGTTAAAAAAAAAAAAAAAACTTGTAAAAAGAGTGTATTATAAGGTGGGATTTTTTTTTTGTTATTATTCTTATTTTATAAGAGAGACATATGCATTTGATAATAAATTATTACATTTTTATACCATTGGCATGCAAAACCTTATACATGGACCTTATACATCCAAAGCAATGCAAACTATTATAGATAATGTAGCCAACAAATACAGCATTCTAGCAGTTTCAATGATTCCTGTTTGACCATATGGAGGTGCTTTTTCGGGTGTCACTTTATCGTTGGGGCACATTTAGGGAACATTTCTGGAAGGAGGCATTCGTTTCTGGGACAAATCTTCGGCAGAAGCTATGGTAATGTTGGAGTAACCATTTACATAGAATGGGTCAGCAGACAAGTATCATTTTGGCCCATCTAGTCTGCCAGTTTAGAGTAGAATATTATTTGATCTCCAGATTAAAACCATGATAATGGGATAATCCAGTATGTATGTGAAAAACTAGGGGGTGAAGAGACTCAATGGTTAGTCATAGTCAATGTGTACATTAATTAAAAATAAAAATTAAGAAAAAGTGTTATCTGTTCATTGGTCATCTCTGCTCCTTGGTGAGGATAATGATGGGAAAGATTATGAAAGGAATTCCATCTGAAATTTTAAGAAAATATAAATGTGCAGATATGCATAGGTAAATATGTATTGTTCTTCCAGGGAAAGGTAAGGAATTCATACAATAAGGGACACCTGAGACCTTATTACATTGTCTATCTCAAATCCCAGTGAATGTGTACTATAAACAATATTGATGCCTATGCCTATGTATGGCCATAGGGTAGAATATATAGTTTGGTATATATTTGGAGTCACTGCCCTCTCCTTAAAAACGTAAGCCCTTATGGCATTTTCGATTATAATTAAAATACAACATGATTTCTTGGTATATATGCCAATGATCTCTCATACGTGTGGAACCATCCTATTCAAAGTTAACGCTTGATATGTCCCTGGCTTTGTTACCGGTGTAAGACAAGTCCATGGAAACAAATAACTACTGAGAAACAGCGTACATCGAATCATGTGGCTGAAGTCTATTTAAGGGTGGAATGTGTGATTTTGTGGCGGTACCACCTTGAAACGTAACGGTATTCCTCAACGAGAAACAAGATCAAAGAACTCATTTTGTGTTTTATTATTTTTAAATAGAATTTTACACAAGGTTATGAAATGTAGTGGCACATCAATTGTTCTAGTGCAATGTGAACTGTTTATGTATTTGTGAAGGTAATTTGATTGTACGTAATAATGCTCTTTGGGTGCCTTTCCTAGAAAAGAACACGTGTGATTCGATTAAATTACAAATAGAATTAGGTTTTCCGATCTAGAGTTGGTTGTCTATCCTCTTCTTTCTCTTTATTCTTCACTCTCTACTATAGATCGAAACTTCTACATCATCTCAGTGCCGTGATCACTCGAATTTTAGGTGTTTGGCCATCACACCCGAGATATGATATACCCAGTGATGGTACTACCATATCAGTAAATTAGGAAACCCACAGTGCTCTACTGAAGGAAGATAGTTATAGATACTAAAACCATGCGTGAAACACGTTTGTAAGCCCATGTCTTGCGGGGATAGGCAAAGTGTCTGTACAACGGCACCAGCATCCGCATCAAAGGTTTGTGAAGGTCCATCATTAACTACCACAGAGGAAAATGTCCACTTCCAAGTAAATCTCCACCATGATCAATGTCGGTGTCTAGCCATGAGCTATTGTCTTTCAGGGGGTAAAAGTCAAAGGTTTAATAAAAAAAAAAACAATGTAATATATTTCAAATGAAGCTGCAAACCTGAAATTTGTGAGTAAAATCAACAATTAAATACATTTAAAAAAAATGCCTGCATTTTTATAGTTTTTAAACTTTAGTATACATGACAAAATGAGTTGGTCCTGTAGAAAATTTAACCAAAATGTGAAACTTTAGGCCAAAGTAACCGAGTTGCAATTCCCCTCTCAATTCCTTTGCAGTTCTATCTTTATCGAGTAGACCCTAGGATGAAAGGGTGATAACTGATTACAATTTTAAATACAGGGTGTTATATTCTTAGATAATCACTGTACCTTGTAGAGTAAAGACAAAGAAACAGAACTGTCTGACCAGCTTTTTTTCCTTCAACACTAGTCTGTGTGTTCTAAGAACTGCAAAGAAAGTTTAATGGGGTTATTGATGTTGCTATAGTAACAGTCCTAATTATCTCTCCCAGGCCTCCCTATCGCATAGATCACTGAATTAAGAGGCCCCAGTGAAATTATTTTCAAAGTAAAAATATAGAAGAACCGTACAAAGCAGTTGCATTTTATATATGTTAAACACATGTACAAGTAACTAGGTGTCCTTTAATAAAATAACAAATAAATAAATGTATATATATATATATATATATATATAAACAAATCCAAAAGGAATGCACTCACCTAAACTAGCATATATTATATTATACGGGGTGCTGCTGAGACCAAATATTTATACAAAATCCAAAAGATCAGCGCACTCACCTCAAAGCAGGTAGGAGAAAAACTCTTAAAGCTATAGTTTTAAATAAAGCTACTTAAAAACACCTGTCTTACTAAGATAACAAAATTGGAGATTTAGTCACATATATGGCCATATCATGCTAAGCCCACCACTACGTCAAAGTACTCCAATCTTTTGATCTTTTGGATTTTGTATAAATATTTGGTCTCAGCAGCACCCCGTATAATATAATATATGCTAGTTTAGGTGAGTGCATTCCTTTTGGATTTGTTTGTATAGTAGAGGCTATGACCAGGCCTCTGGTTTAGCACCCCTCCCCATCACAGGTGCTCCATAAGTGGTGTCCTGACCTATAAATTGCAGGAGTGTCTCTGTATTATACAATAGGAAGGCCTTTTGGTCCCTGATAAGTAAAACATATAAATGAGATTAAGCCCCAGAAGCAACAGTATTTAGTGTTAGGACCCACCAATATTGGAGTACTTTGACGTCGTGGTGGGCTTAGCATGATATGGCCATATATGTGACTAAATCTCCAATTTTGTTATCTTAGTAAGACAGGTGTTTTTAAGTAGCTTTATTTAAAACTATAGCTTTAAGAGTTTTTCTCCTACCTGCTTTGAGGTGAGTGCGCTGATCTTTTGGATTTTGTATATATATATATATATATATATATATATATATATATATATATATATATATACCAGTCCAAAAAACCAGAAAAAATACATGCACTCACGGGTCTTTTCAATTAAGGAATGTGGTCGACGTTTCGGTCCGAATCTCGGACCTTTATCAAGACTCCGAGATTCGGACCGAAACGTCGACCACATGTCATTATGTATTTGAAATACTACTACTTGGTTATCGACTATAAAGACCACTATTTCATTAATTGAAAAGACCCGTGAGTGCATGTATTTTTTCTGGTTTTTTGGACTGGTATATACTTGGAGCCACATTGCACCCGGGCATGAGCTGAATTCATTTGCTTCCCATTAGCTGAGTGCACCTTCTTTGGATTACGTATATATATATATATATATATATATATATATATATATATATATATATATATTTCCTGTCTTTTCGCATTTCTTTTTCTTAACAGCATGAATCGGAATACTGAACTCTGAAACAGCCAGCAATTAAATGCATAGAACTAACATTGTTTTTTTTTTTTGTTTTTTTTTACAATGAGCTTGTGGGAAGGTCACATTCTTAATGAGAAATTACCTACAGGGGTGGTACATGTCTGACTTTATTAGCATGGTGTTACATATGCTAATAGAAGTCTCTACACAATTCCTAAGGATTAACATCTGCTCTGGAAAACAGACTTCCACTTACAGAAACTGATTTAAGCTCATCCAAGCAGATAAATGCTGATCTCCGAGCAGGTGATGTTATGTCAAATATTTCACAGCATCGACAGCAGCCAATGAGCAGAACTTCTCTTTAAATTCATATAGTGGGGGGGGGGGGGGGGGGGGTATTTAGATATGGTAAAAGAGCAGAGAAGTTCTAGTATCTAGTGCTAGAGCTGTAACTAGATTTTTTTGTGTGCCTGGGGGCAAAAATAGGAAATTACCGCCCCCAATATAGCATCCCACTGACAATTTTATTCTCCCACAAAATTGTTGCCACCTGTGGACTCCTCCGGCCTGTCCATAGTCCACTCTACTGTATTTCTTGTGCAATTGTTAGTGGCCCCCAGAAGAAAATCAAGATGGAAGCCCTAGGTAGAGAAACTAGATGGGGTCCTCCTGTGGGGGAAGATGGTTATGAGGAAGTGGAGAAGAGCAATCTTTGCCCCTTCATCATTACAATCTTCCCTTAGTTTTCCCCTGTGGGTGATTCCTAATCAGCGGTAGGTACTTCGCCTATCCCTGGCTCCTACGCAATGGCCACCCCTGCGCACAGGTCATCTTCTACATGCGAGATACAGCAGTTCCTGTTTGGCTCGCCCTGCTCCAACTGCTGAATCCGAGGGTCTCTAGCTGCTAGCACAGAGAGAGAGAAAGAGAGACCCTCATTTTTGCATTGGATCAGCAGGGGGGACCTAGTTAATATCCCCCCGCTGATCCCATGCAAATCATGTCATCTGTCGGTTAGAGGATCAACTAGACATTTTGAGTCAAATCTTCCTTCATTCTGAACAAAATGTTAGCCCTCTGATAGAGTTTTACAGGCACAGAGGGTTCAATAAGGCACTTTATCTGTATTATATTATTAATACATTTCAATTTAAAGTGCCTAAATTTGATGCACTCTTTCAGTTAAACAGAACATTTTTTTTTTTTTTTTGAAGACAGTTGTCTTTTAAAAATATATACAGACCCCAAAATATTAAAGGGGTGACCTAAAACATTGAGCATCCAAATAAATACCACTGTGAAACTGAGAGCTGCATTGAATTACCTCTCTATATTAAATGGCTCTATTACTTTTATTGCCACACACCATGAACTTCTCGGTACAGAATGTATACCAATCTTAGTAAATCTTGTCCACGATGATACATTAACCCAAAGAAGGAATATGCAAGTAATGCGTGCAACCCATCCTGACAACAGAGAAAGTCTCTTGGTAAGAAAAGTACTGTAGATGTGGTTGTCCACAATTTTAATTTGCCTGGTGACTGCGGGGATGATTGCTTGGACAATACATTTAAAATTCGATCAACAATTTAATGGGTGTATTTTAAGCCTCTCCTATTTTTCATGTTCTGGGCTAATTAAGTTTACTGGTCAGTGAATCCGAGGGTCCATTACTCAAGAGGACTCATGGTTTCTAAAGATATTAATTTAAATAGGGATTTGGCAGTGTAAAACTCAGCTTCTGTGTTACATCCTTTTTAATTTAATCGGAAGCCTTTTAGACATGGCAAAGTATATTATGTTTCTTAGATTTTGGTAAAATCATGTCAGACATACATTTTTTTTTTTTTTTTTTATTAAAAAGGGAATTCTGATAACTTTATTTAAAAAGAATTGCAGGAAAATGCAATAAATAGTAAAAAAACAATAAAAAATAAAAATAAAGTTGAAGTAAATTTGAACTCAGGGAAAGTAGCTGGTATGCTATCTTCCCTTCCTAGGGGAAATAAAATGGTAATGTCAGCTAATTTTTAGTGAAAATACACCATAGTAAATGCTATTGAAAAAAAAAAAGTGTAATCAAAGTAAGACTGACTCAATCTGTTATTTACATATAATAAAGATATGACATAAAAGTGAGTAGGGAGAAGATGTATCCTGTCCTTGCCTATGTCTATAATTCCAAGGACTGACTTTTGTAACAGGCCCTGCCTAGGGCACGTACACTGAATAGAGGTTAATCAGTCACTGCGGGGGTTACGCACGAAGGCCCATTGTGAAGAGGTTTTTACATTTTGAATAGTGGTCATGGAAACCAATAGCAGATAAGAACTTTCCACCAGAGCTGACTTTTATAAATGACCTGCCATTTAATAATAATAAATAGTTAAGTGGTTAGGGTACTGGCAATAATGCAATCCCAGAATGTATAAAGCTATCCCGAAGAAGTAAAACATGTCTGAGATTTAAGCCCTGCACCGCCCAGCGTAGGATTGCCATCCAACTGGCATTTTACCAGCAGGCCAGTAAAAAAAAAATGTGGCCTTCAAGCCAATGTTAATGTGGGTAATAGCATGGCCATATTTTTGAAGAAGTAGAAGGAGACAACTCAAGGACCAATTGGTTCTTAACTGCCGAAAAACTAAACAACTGACACCTTTAAACAGAAATGATATATATATATATATGTATCAAAGAAGATATTTAAACATTAATTTTTCTCACCACTATGAGTGGTGTGTGTCTTCCTCAACCTCGGGTCTTCTACTAGAGACCGGGAAGCTTGAGTGTTCTGTGCAGTATCTTAGCTGTTCCGAGCACTGTGTTCTTCTGCACAGAGTGCTGTGATGTCGTTTCTGGAACCTGTTGAAGTCACTCTCCCAGCTTAGGTTCTCATGGTCCTGAGTGTGCCTATCACTACTGGGACCACTCTGGTCTTCACTTTCCACATCCTCTCCAGTTCCTCTTTCCAGCCCCGGTACTTCTCCAGCTTCTCAAACTCCTCTTCCTGATGTTGCTGTCACTTGGCACCGCTACATCTATATATATGTGGAGCTGAAAGTATCTAATGTTCACTACGGTACAGTTGGATATACATTTTTTTTTTTTCATGGGACTTTGTCTTGTTCTCTTGAAATTGCCTCCACTTACTCGAGGAGTATCATCGTAAATTTGGTCTTATAATGCTGTAAATAAGTAATACTATTATTTATAATACTTTAGGATTTGTTTATATCATTATATATATTTTTTCGAACTGGAGTGTTCAATTGCCAAGAGCCTTTACAAGTAGCTGGTAGTCATGAGACGTAACTAACTCTACTCAAAAGCATATTTTTTTGGACTGGGAGAAGTGGTGGAAACATTTGGCCTGGAGCCAAAAAAGTTTCACTAGCCCACCCATTATCAGATATAGTCACAGAGATAAATAGACAGGAGAAAACTATGAATGATTATGGCATACACACAAATTGAACAGGCACAGGATGTTTATGTGGAAAATAAAAACACAATAGTGCTCTATGACATAACAACACAGATATGTCAGGCAATATATAAATTGCACTCACAGACTTGAGTGAAAAGTGAGCCTCCTGGAATAGAAGGGTCCAAAAGTTAAAGCTTAATCTAGAATTAAAAAAATATATGCATAGAGCAGTACTGTACAATTTACAACTCTGGATGGAGTAACAATTTCAAGTTCCCAGCAGAAAAGTAATCCGAGTCTACAGTGGAGTCCAGAAATGGGTGTCCAGTGCTGCTGTGGTGCTGTAAAAAGCCATCTTTTGACACGTTTCGCTGGGTAATTACATGTCCCTGCTTCCTCAGGAGATGTACAATCCTTTTTATTTTCCACATAAACATTGAAGCCTGTCCAATTTGTGTATGTGCCATTGTCTCCATTCACCGGAGGAGTGCTAAGGAAGGCTGCGCTTATATCGTGTGGGTTATCACACTGTTATTCAAGTGGCATATTTTGTTTTTCTTTTCACCTTTAAAGTTATGAGATATACAGGCAGATAAGATACAGAGACAGACAGACAGGCAGACAAGACACAGAGATAGACAGTCAGGCCGGTAAGGCAATTCGATAGAGAACCAGACAATACAGTAGTTGGGACCCAATGCATTTTTGCCCAACTTCTCTTCCTTGCAGGTAGCAATGTGTCTTCCTTCCCCACATGAGAATCGTGTAAGGAGTATGGTTGCCCAACCTATAAATCCCTGGATGCATTTAGAAGTGAAAAGTGGTTCACCCCCTAGCCCATAGAGGAGATTGACTAAGGAGACATTTCCAACCACCTTGTACACAGAGCCTATTCAATATGCTCCCTTTACAGGTATTCTTAAGCAAAAAAAGAAAGGTGAAAACAATGTTTCCGATTATTTATCCATTCTATGGCTTTTGTGTTTCATCTACCTCAACCTTTCATTTGTTATCCAATATCCATAGCCAAAGATGGACTAGCGACCTGTTCTTCGTGAAAGGCCTGCGCCCCTATCTCTTCGAAAAACTAAGCTCCACAATAAAAGTAACTTTAACAAATCATCTGTGCTAATGACTCATAGGAACAACCTTTAAAAATATATGGTGGGCAATTAAGTCATACACAGGACTACCGGTCTATGTTGCAGTGGCCACTCTAGAGGGAAACGTTACTGTGTCAAATATGATCTATTCCTAAGGCTTCCTAGACAGGCTATGAATTTGGAAGTCAGGGAAGTATAATTAACAGCTCCTTTGCCTCATAATTAAGGCCCATAATTCAGTCCAATTTTGCTTTATCATTACATCATAAATGATATCCTCAATTTATTTCTATGACCCGATCCACTGTTATGGGATATAATTTGTAATGGAAGGTACTACTTTCAATTCTTCAACTTCTAATTATCTTTTCTTTTTCTTTCTTTCTCTGGGCTACACAATAAATTACTCCCAACCTGTGACAGCTCTGTTGAAATCTTAATATTTACAGTCTATCTATCTATCTATCTATCTATCTATCTATCTATCTATCTATCTATCTATCTACATATTGTCTATCTATCTATCTGTCTGTCTGTCTGTCTGTCTGTCTGTCTATCTATCTATATAGATAATATATATATATATATATATATATATATATATATATATATATATATATATTATTACGATTTTAACAGAGCTCAGGTTGGGAGTACTTTATTGTGTATTAAGATAAATACAGAATTTGTCATTGGACTTTTATTTAAGATGTCACAATATTTTTTTCCCCTCCATACACAGATGTACTGTTAAGTATATAGAATTAAATAGAAGGAATTGTAGTTCTCTAATCTGGGGAGCGATATAACTGCAATCCCCAAAGCATAGAATTGTCATGCTAACATTACATTAAAATATGCACTGGGTTTTCGCTCATCATGTGTTTTTTAGAGAGTTATCTGCCTACTGACCTACCTATGCCATACATAGGAATGGCACTGAATTTATACATAGGCATGGCACCTAGCTTATACATAGGTATGGCACTGAACTTATACATAGGTATGGTACCTAGCTTATACATAGGTATGGAACTGAACTTATACATAGGTATGGCACCTAGCTTATACATAGGTATGGCACCTAACTTATACATAGGTATGGAACTGAGCTTATACATAGGTATGGCACCTAGCTTATACATAGGTATGGCACTGAACTTATACATAGGTATGGCACCTAGCTTATACATAGGTATGGAACTGAACTTATACATAGGTATGGCACCTAGCTTATACATAGGTATGGCACCTAACTTATACATAGGTATGGAACTGAGCTTATACATAGGTATGGCACCTAGCTTATACATAGGTATGGCACTGAACTTATACATAGGTATGGCACTGAACTTATACATAGGTATGGCACTGAGCTTATGCATAGGTATGGCACTGAACTTATACATAGGTATGGCACCTAGCTTATACATAGGTATGGCACTGAACTTCTACATAGGTATGGTACCTAGCTTATACATAGGTATGGCACTGAACTTATACATAGGTATGGTACCTAGCTTATACATAGGTATGGCACTTAGCTTATAAATAGGTATGGCACCTAGCTTATAAATAGGTATGGCACTGAACTTAGACATAGGTATGGCACCTAGCTTATACATAGGTATGGCACTGAATTTAGACATAGGTATGGCACCTAGCTTATACATAGGTATGGCACTGAATTTCTACATAGGCATGGCACCTAGCTTATACATATGTATGGCACTGAATTTCTACATAGGCATGGCACCTAGCTTATACATAGGTATGGTACCTAGCTTATACATAGGTATGGCACCTAGCTTATAAATAGGTATGGCACTGTACTTAGACATAGGTATGGCACCTAGCTTATACATAGGTATGGCACTGAATTTAGACATAGGTATGGCACCTAGCTTATACATATGTATGGCACTGAATTTCTACATAGGCATGGCACCTAGCTTATACATAGGTATGGCACTGAATTTCTACATAGGCATGGCACCTAGCTTATACATAGGTATGGTACCTAGCTTATACATAGGTATGGCACTGAGCTTATACATAGGTATGGCACTGAACTTAGACATAGGTATGGTACCTAGCTTATAAATAGGTATGGCACCTAGCTTATACATAGGTATGGCACCTAGCTTATACATAGGTATGGCACCTAGCTTATAAATAGGTATGGCACTGAACTTAGACATAGGTATGGTACCTAGCTTATACATAGGTATGGCACTGAACTTAGACATAGGTATGGCACCTAGCTTATAAATAGGTATGGCACCTAGCTTATAAATAGGTATGGCACTGAACTTAGACATAGGTATGGCACCTAGCTTATACATATGTATGGCACTGAATTTCTACATAGGCATGGCACCTAGCTTATACATAGGTATGGCACTGAATTTCTACATAGGCATGGCACCTAGCTTATACATAGGTATGGTACCTAGCTTATACATAGGTATGGCACCTAGCTTATAAATAGGTATGGCACTGTACTTAGACATAGGTATGGCACCTATCTTATACATAGGTATGGCAATGAATTTAGACATAGGTATGGCACCTAGTTTATACATATGTATGGCACTGAATTTCTACATAGGCATGGCACCTAGCTTATACATAGGTATGGCACTGAATTTCTACATAGGCATGGCACCTAGCTTATACATAGGTATGGTACCTAGCTTATACATAGGTATGGCACTGAGCTTATACATAGGTATGGCACTGAACTTAGACATAGGTATGGTACCTAGCTTATAAATAGGTATGGCACCTAGCTTATACATAGGTATGGCACCTAGCTTATACATAGGTATGGCACCTAGCTTATAAATAGGTATGGCACTGAACTTAGACATAGGTATGGTACCTAGCTTATACATAGGTATGGCACTGAACTTAGACATAGGTATGGCACCTAGCTTATAAATAGGTATGGCACCTAGCTTATAAATAGGTATGGCACTGAACTTAGACATAGGTATGGCACCTAGCTTATACATAGGTATGGCACTGAATTTAGACATAGGTATGGCACCTAGCTTATACATAGGTATGGCACCTAGCTTATAAATAGGTATGGCACCTAGCTTATACATAGGTATGGCACTGAATTTAGACATAGGTATGGCACCTAGCTTATACATAGGTATGGCACCTAGCTTATAAATAGGTATGGCACTGAACTTAGACATAGGTATGGCACCTAGCTTATACATAGGTATGGCACTGAATTTAGACATAGGTATGGCACCTAGCTTATACATAGGTATGGCACCTAGCTTATAAATAGGTATGGCACTGAACTTAGACATAGGTATGGCACCTAGCTTATACATAGGTATGGCACTGAATTTAGACATAGGTATGGCACCTAGCTTATACATAGGTATGGCACTGAATTTAGACATAGGTATGGCACCTAGCTTATACATAGGTATGGCACCTAGCTTATAAATAGGTATGGCACCTAGCTTATAAATAGGTATGGCACTGAACTTAGACATAGGTATGGCACCTAGCTTATACATAGGTATGGCACTGAATTTAGACATAGGTATGGCACCTAGCTTATACATAGGTATGGCATTGAACTTATACATAGGTATGGTACCTAGCTTATACATAGGTATGGCACTGAACTTATACATAGATATGGTACCTAGCTTATACATAGGTATGGCACTGAACTTAGACATAGGTATGGCACCTAGCTTAAACATAGGTATGGCACCTAGCTTATACATAGGAATGGCACTGAACTTATACATAGGTATGGCACCTAGCTTATACATAGGTATGGCACTGAACTTATACATAGGTATGGCACCTAGCTTATAAATAGGTATGGCACTGAACTTATACATAGGTATGGCACCTAGCTTATACATAGGTATGGCACTGAACTTAGACATAGGTATGGCACCTAGCTTATACATAGGTATGGCACTGAACTTATACATAGGTATGGAACATAGCTTATACATAGGTATGGCACCTAGCTTATACATAGGTATGGCACTGAACTTATACACAGGTATAGCACTGAACTTATACATAGATATGGCACCTAGCTTAGACATCGGTATGGTTCCAGCTAGCTCATTTTTAAAATGTTTAACATGTGTTTGGTATATGTGAAATGCACTCATTTTTAATTCAACACTATTGTAGATTTACATTGAAAAAAATTCCACCAGGGCCCTTAAAATTCACTGATCTTCACAAACACTGCTTCACAAACACTGCTTCACAAACACTTGCCATCTCATGTCTTTATTGTTGGAGATGCTGCCTCCAGCGTTACTTAACCAACAAAATAATCTGTAGGTCCACTGTGAATCTTCCAAACACTGTGTAAACAATCAGTTTGGACAGTCAAAAAATATCCTTGTGTGCATACATTCCAGCAATGATAAGCAAAGTACCCATATTGGACACCAGTGTCCAGGGCAATGTCTGTTAAGGTCCATGGACCTGTCAGTAAATTCCACAAATGGACAATGATGGTGCCTATCCTAGCAGCTCACCAAGGTGCTTATCACACCAGGGCATATTTTAAACAAGCTCAGGGTTCAATTTTGGCTAGAAGAGTGGTCATGTTAACAGGAGTTTTTATTGTAATAAAATTAAATTAAAAAATGTGACAGGTAACTTGTAACATCATGAGATTTATTCATGAAAGAGAGAATTGCAGTGAATGGAGAAGGCATATCAAACTAGTTTGATGAGTTGAACACATTCTCCTATTCAGTTGAAAATCCCATCTCAGTTCCATGCAATTCTTTTTTTCAAGAATAAAGCCTTATATGTTTTTATTGTTGGCCCAGTGACTGATGTATTGTAAATTATTTTCCTATGAATTTACAAAAAAGGTGATTATGCTATTTCTTGGCATTATGTTAAAAACTTTTTTATTTTATTTTTTATTTTTTTTTAAGCTACCAGCCTTTTTATAAAACAAACAATATTTCGTGTGGAAGAACTTTTCATCCAGAATTTCCCCAAGTAACGACAAGAACAGAAAAAAAATCAGCCTTCGTGTTACACGGACAAAGAACGAATTTGCTTTTGTGCAGACCTGTTTTTTTTTTTTTTTTTCCTCTCTCTCTTTTCTTATATCCTGCTGTGGCGAACACACAACAGAATAGAAAAAGAAAAAAAAAAAAGAAAGAAACAGAGGATCAAGGAGAAAACGAAATGAGAGGCAGCTGAAAGATTAGTAGGCATAAAGATACAGCTTCTTTATGTCTGGGGAAAAAAAAAAAAAATGAACCGCACTTTTTCAAAAGAAAATGAATTTGCAGAGCTATGCTAAGTGCTTAGCAAAAGAAAAAAGGTAACATGGTGTGATGTTTTGGAAAATCGGGAACATACAATCGGATTGTGTAGGAGATACTCAGGCAGGGAAAGTTGAATTGTAAGATAAATGTGTTGAATTTCACAAATACAGAGCTGTTATATGCAGGGATCAACATACATGTCTAGAAACATAGAAACATAGAATGTGTCGGCAGATAAGAACCATTTGGTCCATCTAGTCTGCCCAATTTTTTTTGAGTACTTTTATTAGTCCCCCGTTCCCGGTCTTATATCTAGGATAGCCTTGTGTCTATCCCACGCATGCTTAAAATCCTTGACTGTGTTTACCTCTACCACTTCTGCTGGAAGGCTATTCCATACGTCCACTACCCTCTCAGTAAATTAATACTTCCTGATATTACTTTTAAATAGTTGCCCCTCTAATTTAAGACTGTGTCCTCTAGTTGTGGTAGTTTTTCTTCTTTTAAATATACTCTCTTCCTTTACTGTGTTGATTGCCTTTATGTATATACATGTTTCTATCATATCCCCCCTGTTACGTCTCCCCTCCAAGCTATACATGTTAAGATGCTTTAACCTTTCCTGGTAAGTTTTATCCTTCAACTTCTCTGAACTCTGTCCAAAGTATCAATATCCTTCTGGAGATACAGTCTCCAGTAATGCGTACAATACTGCAAGTGAGGTCTCACCAGTGCTCTGTACAATGGCATGAGCACTTCCCTCTTCCTACTGCTAATACCTCTCCCTATGCAACCAAGCATTCTGCTAGCATTTCCTGCTGCTCTATTGCATTGTCTACCTACCTTCAAGTCCTCTGAAATTATTACTCCTAAATCCCTTTCCTCAGATGTTGTGGTTAGGACTGTACCAAATAGTCTATATTCTGCTTTGGGGTTTTTACGCCCAAGGTGCATAATCTTGCACTTGTCCACATTAAATGTCAGTTGCCACTGCTCTGACCATTTTTCTAGTTTAGCTAAATCATTTGCCATTTGGCTTATCCCTCCATGAATATCAACCCTGCTGCAAATCAATACAATTCTCCTCAATAAAGTGAGAATTTCAGGGAATTGAGACGGGAATCTCAAACTTAAGGCCAAAGTAGACGAGTTGGAAAAAATTTCCGATCAAGTTGCATTGTAGTATTTTTCCAAATCGGCTATCTAAAATTTGAAATTCCAATCTCAATTCCTTATCATTTACTCTTTATTGAGTAAACCTTAAAGTGTCCATGGAAGCATGCCTGTGTCCTTGGCAGGATCTGTGAAGGTCCATTGAACATCATCAAATTGTCCGTCATGGACCCCAGTAAATGTCTACCATGGCCAATGTTGGTGCCTAACTCCGATTATGTGTCTGCTATGGTAATCCATTATATTCTAATTTAATCCATAGTGTTATGATATATGTAAAACTTATATATTATATACATGGTTGAGAAGGTTGCAGCATCTGTATTCATTAAAAGGGAGTTGTAGGTGAGTTAAGGTAGATGAACATTTCACCCCACCGACTTAACTATGCATTACAAAAAACCCAAACCTACTGAGCCTCGCCCTGCTAGGTCTTTGAATATGTAACAATGCATTCAGCAAGGCCAAATCTGTTCTTCATGCAAGGGGACTTCACCAGGTTTCGTTCTGCGCAACTGTTATAATTAACTTACATGCACCTCCCTTTTAGTGAATAGATTCCAAAAAATTTTACTTCACCAGCTGAAACTGTACACAAAAAAAAACTGGTACAAATCACAAATGACCATGAATAAATACTCGTTATTATGGCATGAGTCAATAATTATGAATCTTTATACATTCCGGCATGTCGTTCATCTGTCTCTTCATGTCTTGCTCCAGCTCGTCACGTACGTTTTGCACAATTAAATAGATAGATTATAGATGAGGCTTTAGATATGGTTTATTTAATACCAATACCGAAAGGGTATTTATATTTGGGAAAGGAAATAAAGAGGTTCCAGTCCATTGAGTCCTACTAGTTTGGTGACCTCTGAACTACCCAGAGGAACAAACTCCTTCACACAACAAGGACACACATGTCCCTAAAGGTGCTCTCAAGTACAGGTTGTCTAGACTACTGAAGGGCAAGTCACTGTTTTAAGTTGACCAGTGAGAATGATGCTACTTATTCCACAGCCTGCATTTAAATCTACCGTGGCAAAAGGGCCTGGGAAATGGAACAGTATTTCCAGCCTCGCCAAAGGTTTCAGATATGATTAGGTAAAATATAAACTCCTTTGCAGGGAAGGCAATATATTTATTCTGAAGGCTACAAGTTCGGCCACTTAGCTTTACTGCCCATTAAGTAAATTGTCATTCACAGTACACTGAAAGAGGACAATACAATGAGAATCCAACAAGTAACTTAGCGCGCGGCAGGAGGTCTGATTTATGGACCACGTATAACCAACAAAGCAGCACAGGCGTAAACAAACTGTAGATAGATTCGGAATGTCGGGTGAGACAGATGGAGATTGATGGCACGTCTCGTGCTTACCTTGAGAATTTATAACAAACACAATCATGGAAATTGCACATGGATACATAGTTACATTCCATTTATAGGGTGAGACTATACATCTTCTCCCATTACCGATATATGCAAGGTGTGAACATGTGTACACACTCACCCTCTCTGTGGGTGTCAACCTGGTGTTATGTGGGTGCGTTTGTCGACGGGCTTTAATTTTTTGATGTTCTATGATTAATTACAGCTTAGGAGTAATCACCTAAAATGGGGCGAAATGAGTAAGCCTTAAACATTTAGATGTTCCACTTGCCATTTTTTTGTGTATGCTATACAAAGATACTATTTACCTATATATAGGGACCTAAAACTAAGTCTGCTTCTACAGACCAAGTCAGGTGATTTTCTTACTCAAGCAATAAAAGTTAAGTTGTATACATCGATCCAAAGTTGTGAGCATTTCTTTGGGACAGCATCGCTTCTGGAACTATATACATGCTCTGATTATTCTATTTGCCATTTACAGTCAGTTGGGGACTTGCTACTGGAGCTGAGTACGGCCGCAAGTTTTGTAGCAGGTACCATGTTTCCCATAATTGCCTTGTATTTACATATTGGAGGTTCATTTAAAAAAGGGGGTGAAT
The DNA here is from genome assembly GCA_036172795.1 of Pelodytes ibericus. Classification (NCBI taxonomy): domain Eukaryota; kingdom Metazoa; phylum Chordata; class Amphibia; order Anura; family Pelodytidae; genus Pelodytes; species Pelodytes ibericus. The sequence continues at coordinate 213,708,820 of CM069860.1, read as the reverse complement.
GGAAATGGCAGAATAGGGGCCAAATAGAGGGTCTGTTTGCACAAAATGATTAATGCTAACTCTCGACAAATGGCAGCAACTAAAAATACGTACAACCACTGCCAGCATACAAAAGATTATCATGCATAACACTTCTTATGTAAATGTGCAGAGCATAACTGCAAGTTAAAACAAAGTATACTATTATGAAGGGCAAGGTAGTAGCACCTTATTATTTACTCAAAGTGCAATTTTTGTAGGGTATTTAAATTTGCATTTGTATTCAGTGCCTTGGAATGGCTGTACCCCTAATTTATGGTCAATTATGTATATCTAATGTCAATAAACACATACAATAAACAGTTCTCACACATTGTACTAGCCATACAAGATATAGATTTATATGTCAAGTTTCCCTTGTTCATTTGAATTTACCCAATCTCTATTTATTTTATGTCAAATTCTTGGTTTATCAAACACAGTGTGTTCACAGATGTACGTGTACTTGGCATGCATAATGTCACTTAAAAGTAAACAAAGATCTCGACGCAGGTCAATGGAGAGTGCTTATTAGAAAAGGAAGTCTTAATTGCAAAAGACTACTAAATCACAATATTATGTAAGCCAGGTGCACTTTTACATTCTCAAACAGGGCACATATGGCTTGTACAGATATAGCTGTACTTTGTGTCCATCTTTTTGGGGCTGGGTGAAAGCTTTTCCGAGAGCAACTTCCCTTAACTTGAATCACAATTATTTTTTGAGTAGTAAATCTGGCAGTTTAGTACTGCTACATCTGTGTTATACCACGCAAAGTAGGAGCAGTCATTACAACACTACAGTACAGTTTAACTTTCCAATATAATACCATCAAAGTGATTGACCAGGGAGAATATGTACTCTGGTTTTAAAGTACATCTTTCAGCTGTTCCTTTTTTCCAACATTCAGAGGATGTTATAACAGAGTAACATGGCACCCTATTTCCATCTCTGTACAGACAAGTGCCAAGTAAACAAGGTGCTAATGGGACACTGCTGGAATCAGTCTGCTCACTATTAGGAAAGAGTTATGTCTTTGGCTACACAAGAAAAAGTGATGTTATAATTGCACTTCTCAACCCTGGCAGCATCTGAGATTGCCCAGACATTAATTTCTTTTCATTACTGTCGCTGATTTCATTTTTTGTGAATGGACGAATAATATGAGGTCTGCCAGGGTATCGATTATTAACATCTATTTTGTGTTTTATTCTCCCAAGGGATCTTTGGCAGCTAGAGAGAGAGAGAGAGGGAGGGGGGAGATGAAACAGAGGATCAGAAAAATATATGGAGATAATGAGACTTGACTTGAGATAATTTATATACTGCAAAAAATGAGTTTGGTTAAACTTTTGTTTAATTGAATGAATGCATCATGTGTAGATGGTTTATTTAGTTATTGTTATAAATAAAGTACCCTAGCGAGCCATCGTTGCTCTGTATATCTCGATCAGGGGGCAGACATGTTGTTTAGAATCTTGTGACAGATGGTTCAAATCGTCCTTCATCTAAGCCAAGGTGAATGAATAGAAGTCCCAAGATTCTAAACATGTCTGCCCCCCTGATAGTGATATGCTGAGCAAAGAATACTCAACGAAATACTTAAAATGCATTATTTCATTAATACAATTCTGTATAAGCCATCTACACTTGATTAACTCATTCAATTAAACAGAAGTACATTTTTGCTACAGTTGTTCTTTTGCCAGTGAGAAAGCAGAGGTAGACAAATTGTAAGAGAATGAGAGAGATTAAAATAAATTTTAAAGCCACAGAAATGAAGGGGATACAAGGACAAATGTAGGAGATATGGCTTTGTGATAAAGATAAAGAACAAGTAGCAAAACAAGGATACATGATAAGCTAAGACATTGAGGGGTCAGTTAGAAAGCCAACTGGACTGAAGTAAGACTACTGTCGCGTGTGCTACCCACAGGATCTAGTGTATCATAGACCAAAGGCCAGGTATAAGCACCTGAGAAGAAAGGGTCCATGGTAGTCCATTTCCGAAATTCCTTTGAATCTATTCAGGACTGTGAACTTTTCAAGTCATGACCACATGATTCATTTCACCCAAGTTACTTAACTATCAGGAACTTCCTGGATTTCTCTACATTAAATAAATTATTGGCAAACTTGAAGAATGTTAGAGAGGCAGCCAGAGAACTTGCCAAGTACGCCACAACACGCACTGTGCAAGACTCACTGTTTTAGGAAATTACCGTGGCGTTCTTATGAAAGAAGATGAGAATAGTGTCAGGAAAGGATGCAAGGAGACAGCAAAATAAAAACCAAGGAAAGTGGTGAACTATGAAAGAAGGAGGACTATTATATAACAGCCAACTTCTTCCAACCAACATTTCATGCCAAAGGTATAGTCCTGCTGTAGAAAAAAAAAAAAAGTTTTGCTTGCATCTGTATGAAGGTCTTTCAAGAAGCAAGATTGTAAATAATAAAGAAACTCAGAGAGGGATTCAGGCACTGGCTTCCAATACCCTACTGTGAAATGAGCTAGCTGCCTCTCTGTGTGAAGAAGGCGCAGTTACAGTAGTGCTGCCAAGAGTGGCTCACACAGAATAATAAATTGTATACATTATGAAGTGTAATGTGCATTATAATGTGTGTTTCTAACTGGCTGGGCAGGGCGTTAAAGGGATTAAGAAAACCCTAAGGCACACAGCTCCTTGTACAGTATATTATTTCGACTAAACTCTCCTAACGTGATATCGTTTAAACTCAATTTCCATTGGAGTTGTTTAACCCTTCCAGTGCCTCAAACAAAAGGACTTACAGGAAATATCGCTCACTTTCCATTACGGAGGGATTAACCTTAAAAATTTAAAAATACCCTAATACCTACCATTTATCCATGTACAGTATGCTGAAAAAACAACTTATCAACATTTAGCATGCTCTTTGCTTCTTCTTCTACTTCAGTGCTGACATTTTGTGTCTTTCCTGTGAGGCTCTGGCTCCCCCTACTTCTTCCTAACTTTTCACATTTGCACTCAGGTTCATATTAACTGCTACTTTACACTCATCCAACCCAACTTTCCATTCTCACTCTACTCAGCTTGGCATAATCCATCCCTCCCAGCTTGTATGATTGACTCACATACGCACCGCTAGGCGCGATCAAAGCAGAAGCTTCAAAAAGTGATATCTCCCAAGTCTTTGTTTTATTTTTGGACAAAGGCAATAGCATATCGTCTGATTGGTGCTTTGTATAAGTACTATTAAAACAGTATAAAAACATGGTGGTGGAATTATTGTTTGTTTTTCTGTCTGGTACCTGTTTTATTTCACTTGGTAATTCTTTCTTTCTATCAGTTCAATTGAAGCTTAAAAAGGCCTAAATGAGCCTTGATTTATTTAATTCATTTTTCCAACTCATGCCGTTTAATGCAAATCAGTGCAACTAAGCTACTGATGACTATCTTTTTCTCTTAAATAGTGCAACATACAGAACAAACCAACGATTTCTAGCATGTAAGCAAAACAAACAACAACAAAAAACAAACCACATCATTTATAATACAATCACACTGGAGATAAAGCTGTCTCTTTCATGTCACACAAATACTCGAAAAAGTAATGAAATCATCTATATCTCCTTGTGGCTAGGACTTTGAGCAAAACTCCATTGCATTGTGTTCTGCTTTTCGGAAGAGAAAAAAAAAATAAAAAACATTTCAGATTTAGTTTGACGGGAAAAAAATGTCTTGAGAAATTGCTACAAGGTTTTTGCCATTCAGAATAATGATTTTTTTGTTCTTTTTGGCAGCAATTTTTTTTCTTTGCCAGAAAATGAAGTTTTTAAAAAAAATTGTTTTTTTATTATTTAGTGGGTCCTTTCTGGATCCAAGTGTTTTTCTAGGTGAGGGTAAAAGTTATTTATTTTAATTTTTTAGTTCTTAACAAATATCTTGATTAAAATGTCTTGTTTTTGACATTGCTAAAAAAGAAAATTGTAGGAATAATTTGTAATTGATCATGACATGTTCACTCCATTTTAATGATTTGTTTGATAATGTATTTGAATTATCTTTCTTCCTGAATGTTAACATAGCGAAAGATCATAAAAGAAACATGAATGGTGACAGCTAGACAGCAAGACATACAAACAGTCAGTGGATAGATGGATGAATAATTAGATAGAGCAGTATATAATCAAGCATTAAACAGGAACATAGAAAGTGCATTGTTAAAAATCTCTATAGAAAGAGAAAACAGTAGAGCAAAAGAGAAAGAGTTATACAGACATATAGACAGACAGGGGATAAACCAACTCAGTTTACCTTTTCATGAATCTGTACCAACCTAGCGCATACCTTAATGATTGCAGTCAAGAATGGGTTTCTGCTATGGTTTAATGCATAGTGCCTCTCAGTGAGAATACATCCATACAACATTTTGGAAGTCTGATATCTGCAGTGCAATAGCCTACAGATTGGAATCTGACTTTATTGTGCCGACACACTTATCGGATTAGACAAGTGATGGCTAGCCTTGGCATTGCAGATAGTTGGAAACTACATATCCCGTGATGTCCAGTCTCCAACATCATTGGATATTCAGTTCCCAAATAGCTTCATGCACTGAGCATCATGTGGAAAGTAGTACTCAACACATCTACAGTGCCAAAGTTAGCCATCACTGCTATAACTAGGCCAACTGATTTAAATACTCATAGTGCTAATGGATTATTGGTATTATTTAGTTTGACAACTGTTTGTTGATGGCTAACAAGCTATTCTTCAGGGACAATATACAAATAGTGTAAAAGACAAAATCCTGAACTTGAGAAATGTTGTTGGGACAGTGCCACTTAACCATGTGCCAGGATGTGGTTTCCTCCTTGCTTCCTGCAGAGGCCTAGACTGGCTCTGTGTAATGAATTTGGACATTGTAGTGGTAGGCCTTGAATCTTTGTCGTCCCCCCCCCCCCCGTGTGTAGCTATCCTCCGTGAAATTACGCAGACACTTTGCCCACGATGGAGAAGGACTTTCAGTAAAAGGGTTTTGTCACTTCAGTAAACTAAAATTGATTTTTCTATTACCAGTTAAATCCTCGACTTTCTAAAAAATGTTATTTAATTGTGCTCATGGATTCTATTTAAATAACTTCAACTCCATGAAAACAACAAATAGAATAGAATTAGTTTTAGAAACCTGGGGGGGGAGGGGGATGTTTTAACTGCTCTGTTACCAGAATGATGGGGAACGTCGGCTCTGTTGGAATAATTGATCACAGATTCAGTTCCCTCGGGGTTATGGTAACTAAATAAGTATAATAAACTGTCTATTTATGGAGTCAACACCATGCCACCGTATGACCCAGCATGCACCTGGGCTCTTTGACCAAATTGGCTAAAGTTGTGCAGATAATAGAAGTAAGGAGCATCTTCAGTTCCCTTATACAAGGCAGTACTTTCCAAATTTCCCAAGGCGTCCTTCACAGAGCATCTACACTAACATGGTTAAAGGCTGAGAACCTACACACAAAAGCAGGCAAATCTCCCAAACCAGTTACTCAGCTGACAGAGGGGCCCCGTTTTAAGGTCCATTTTAAAGTTCATGTAGACCACCTATTTGACATACTTGGTACCTTACCCAAAGATGCCCTTCGATTTTCCAAACCACTTTTACAACAAATGTGCTGATTTCTTTCAGAAAAACAAGTCGGAAGCCTATTCTAAAAATAACATCTCTAAGGCCTTTGGCATCCTTTCTCTTGCCTAGTAATAAAGGGGTTAAATATGCTAATTGATGCACAAATAAATCGAAACATTAAATATACACGCCAGAATGTGCATAAAATGAGCAAACAACTTAAGAAAAAAAAAGTCTCCAAAATGTCTTACGCCAGCTAAAAATGTTATATTGCGTTACATAAACTTTTACAATGTTTTATGGGCAGTGTCTAAGTTTTTAGTGGATGTGACCGGGAATGCTGTGTTTGCACCCAGCCCTGCTCATGTGTACACTGCAAACAGTGCAAAATGTAAATAAATGTATATAAAATACAAACACAAGCCATGGAATAGCATCTCGAATTTACAAAGAATTCTCCATGACCAAACAGACACATTGTAAGATTTACTAATTCAGCCCCAAAAACGCATTTCAGTTATGCTCTTTTTTTCTTGTCACGTGACACGGTCGACTAATAAGGTGTAACTAGGGTTGCCACCTTTTCATCAGAAAAATACCGGCCTTGCTACTGTCTCCATTGACTTAACATTGGCCTGATGCCCATTTTTTAACGGCCTGCCGGTAAAATACCGGCCAGGTGGCAACCCTAGGTGTAACTATCCAAATTTGCTTGCTGTACAGCAGAGATAAGGATGAAAGAGATTTAATGATGATTAAATGGGAACATGGTATGTCTGAACTAGGTGGAAATGTTAGGTCAATGCACCGGTCTCGTCGCTACCGTCAATGTGTATGGTCAATGTGTACCATGGATGGAGCAAGATCTTCTTCATTCTCTCCAGTCTAAAAATCCATTTAATATTGAGGATGTATCACATATCAAACTGATAAAGATAGACATCACATTATATCTTAGAAGTTATGACAGTCAGTGCTGTCTATGATTTCCGTACTTCCGTTCTGTCGAGCCTGTCATACCACCTTTATCAGCCCCTCAAGATGATATCCTTTCGAGCAGGGTCTTTTCTCTGTTTCATGTGTGTCTCTGTCTAGCTGTGTCTCTACCTTATGCCATCTTACAATGCTTAATTTTAAGAAAAGCTGATCTGTCATGTTTATAGCATTGCATTGCAATTCCGCCTAGGTGTGTATGATCTTGAGGTGGCAATAGATGAAGAAACACATAGTCCACTAGTAGATACTGACCTCTGCACATGTTATCCTGTAGCACACATACAAACCACAAACACGCTTTTTAAAGAGATCATGTAGAGCAGAGTAGCGGGTCACAGTTCAATATCTTGGAGCGACTTTCCCCATATTTTGATCTGATATCCCCCCAGTACTGTATTTTATAAACACAGATAATAAATTCCCACAGCACACATGGATGCTAGACATATCTAGCATGGGTTTGTAGGAGATGTGACATGCTACAATACAAAACTGGACACCTTGTCTGCTATCACGGTTTATCCTTGGTACCAGAAAATGGCTTATATAGGATCTCCAGGGATTCTAGTATAATTTCCTTGGTACTTAGCTTATTGTTGTACACAGGGCTAATTCTCTGGGATTTGTCACACAGTGATCCCTTGAGTTAAACTATCAACACATGAATTAATAATGAGATCTAGGCATTTGGTCCAGAAGCCTTTTTTTTTTTGTAAGTCTAGAATCATTACACGAGTTAGTTGAGGTCTAATCTCCAGATCATCTGCTCATCGATACTTTCTATAAATGTATAAATACATTCTGCTATTGAGATTAGTTCCTACAATGTGCTTAGTAATTATCATGAAGACTTTTCATCTGTCCATTTCCATAGCATGTCTGTAAATGTGTCCTATAACGTGTCCTCCTATTCAAACGGAATGAGAACCTCTCTCCAAGAATAGCCACATGTTTAGGATTTAGGCTGTCCTGTAGTTTCTCTATACTGTCATAATCTCTAGAATATTCCAGTGTCTGCAGCTGGGACTGCAATTTGTGTGTGGCAATACTGTAACAGTATTAACTTCCCCTATGGATGTACACCTTGCTCATAATGTAAATACCACTGAAGATGTCAACCCACCTCTAGCACAACAAACATTTTTAGGTGTACTAAAACACCAGATAGTCCCATCAGAAGGAACTTCATAAACATCTTCTTTATTATAAATAATAATATGTTACAAAAAAAACCTTTCACTCTAAATTGTAGACAATTCCAAAAATGTATCAAAAGTGGTAGATAACCAACCTGTGTAACTTATGTATGCATATGCTAATAATCTCTGGTCCTTCCAAAGATTGATTCAGAGACAAAATGACAGCAACATTATGCCAATCTAACTAATTAGATCAATATCAATCTTAAAAATGATGTAAAAGCCACCAGTTCCCACCATTACATCTTTTTCACCATCCTAACCTGACACAAAGAAAGAAGTGAAAGATCGAGTAATGGTGCTCTTTTCCTGACTTGTCAAGGTCCTGAAATACCAAATTATCGTTTAAAAGGCTACAACTTATCTCACCACATTCCCTCATTTTGTCTTTTATTATTTTGAGCACATTAAAAAAATAGTAATAATAATGGTTGTCTCTCATTATCCAGTTTTTAGTTTGTTGCAACTATTCTCAGCTCTCTACATCGTTCCTTTCCCGAGTTATGAGTTCATTAAGATGATTAGGCACAACATCAACTGCAAAGTTGATGGGTCATAGTTCTATATCACCTGTGATGGCATTGTCTCCTTTTCAACAACAAACAAGCTTTCTATCCTGAAGAACATTCTAGGTCAACACAACTATTTCAATCTCTCAACATTGTTCTTTTTTCCCAAGTTATGAGATAATTAAGTTTGCAGTAGGAATCCGACTTGCAGAACAACGATTGTGAACAGCTACAAGATGGAGCAATGAGACTGCTGAAGAGACAAACGAACACCAAACGTCCAATCGCTTACGAGACAGTTACTGAAAGCGGGGAGCAGTGTCAAGAAGGTAAATCCCAGGTCAGATGTCATAAACTGGAGACTCCACAGACATTCACTAGATTCACAATAAAATCAATGCTGATGTGATGCAGTCTATACATTAATTTGGAATGGATGCATCAGATACAGGATGTTACCTGAACTTTCTTTGAGTAATGAGAACTGGAAAACGATAATTACATCGAAGAGAAGCCACTAGGTTATGTAAATACCTAGAAATGTTGATCACTGAACGATTCTATTGATGATATAATAAAACTTCACTCTGCTTCGCTAGCTGCTCTGGGGCAGCCAGACATAGATTAGAGAAAGCAAATCCAGAAAGAATAAATAAAATACACATTTTTAAGCTGCCACTGTTTATTCCATCAACGTGGATTCACTGACTTTTTCAGACTGTGCAGGCGGAGGTCTGTCCAGGATAAATTGTTTGTCCTCAAAAACCCCACCGGAGACTACTTCAAAGAAGACATAGCTCAGCTGGCTGTGAGGAAAAGGGGTGAGTTTGGAGATAGACTTGCAGATATTGAGAATGAAGTGAAAGGTCAAAGATATTTTTGCAAAAAATTCTCAAAATTCCTATTAACATGGGAGAAATTTTCTATTTTCTTTGTCCCTTCGAGTTTTCATATTTAAGGACAACCATTGGCAAACAATTAAGATATGTTACATTGAAAGGTTATATCAAGGGTAAAGCAGCTTACTGAGCTCTCCTTGCTCCATATTGTTCGGTAAGAGGGTGGACATGTTGGATCAGATGAATCTGACCCATGTAACCAAAGATTCTAAACAACATGTCCACCCCCTAACAGGGCTATGTAAGCTCAATAAGGGACTTTTTAACATTATTTCATGAAACGGTTGTAATAAATATGGCAACATGATGCAATTTTTCAGTTCAGCATAATGTAACATTTGTCCTTTAACAAACAAAGTTTTTTTTTTTCAATGTAGACATGTTTGTCCTTTCTTAACAGATACCCTTGCTATTGGGCCTCTGCCTTGGTACATATTTGTGTTCAACCAAAACATGTCATCTCCATTTATTTATTTATTCTGATCATTTTAGGTTTCATGAAAACATGCCCAACCCAAATGGATTTCAAGTGAATTAAAAACAAATGCAATTTCTAAATTCTGTGGGATGACAGCTTCTCAGTAAATAAGTAGCTACGTCTACAACTTATAAGCACTAGTGTTTGCTAGATTATAACCTTGCGAGCAGGGCTTCCTCTCCATTAGGTGTCAATATGTTACTGTTCAGCTATTTTAGTTCATACGACCATCTTACAATTTTGCATCTAGAGCTACGAAAAACTGCTGGCATTACAGACATAAAATGTAATGTAATGGAAATAGTCTGCAACATTATGGAACTTCTCTCAATGTTTTACATATAGTAAAAGCCAACAGTAAAAAAAAAAACCAGAAACATCAAGAAAGGGCCGATTTACCTTAAGAATCTGGCCATTTAGTATCAGGTAGTAGTAGAGAATCAGAGAATCTTACCACTTACTCTGGCAACATTAGAACCCGCACTTTCACCATGGGCTCTCACGGGCCTGCCCATTTACCATGCAAACCTGAGATTCAGGACAACATGTGAAAGTAAAATCTCTTATGGGGCAATTCACTAAAAGGTGAGTTGGAAGTGAGATGAGGTGAGTTGAAGTGAGATGAACAGTATCATCTCTCCAGTGTAACTATACATTGTGTAGGGACATTGGTGAGATAAAATGTTCATATCAACGCAACTCACCTAATCTCACCTCAGCTCACATTTTAGTAGATAGGCTCTGGAGCAAAACATTAGAATGTCCACATTTAGAAGGGTGATGCACATTGTAGAAGGATACGCCTGATGATGCACATTGTACAATGCTATGCCTGATGATGCACATTGTAGAATGCTGTGCCTGATGATGCACATTGTAGACTGCTATGCCTCATGATGCACATTGTAGAATGCTATGCCTGATGATGCACATTGTAGACTGCTATGCCTGATGATGCACATTGTAGAATGCTATGCCTGATGATGCACATTGTAGAATGCTATGCCTGATGATGCACATTGTAGACTGCTATGCCTGATGATGCACATTGTAGACTGCTATGCCTGATGATGCACATTGTAGACTGCTATGCCTGATGATGCACATTGTAGACTGCTATGCCTGATGATGCACATTGTAGACTGCTATGCCTGATGATGCACATTGTAGAATGCTATGCCTGATGATGCACATTGTAGAATGCTATGCCTGATGATGCACATTGTAGACTGCTATGCCTGATGATGCACATTGTAGACTGCTATGCCTGATGATGCACATTGTAGACTGCTATGCCTGATGATGCACATTGTAGAATGCTATGCCTGATGATGCACATTGTAGAATGCTATGCCTGATGATGCACATTGTAGACTGCTATGCCTGATGATGCACATTGTAGAATGCTATGCCTGATGATGCACATTGTAGACTGCTATGCCTGATGATGCACATTGTAGAATGCTATGCCTGATGATGCACATTGTAGACTGCTATGCCTGATGATGCACATTGTAGAATGCTATGCCTGATGATGCACATTGTAGACTGCTATGCCTGATGATGCACATTATAGAATGCTATGCCTGATGATGCACATTGTAGAATGCTATGCCTGATGATGCACATTGTAGACTGCTATGCCTGATGATGCACATTGTAGAATGCTATGCCTGATGATGCACATTGTAGAAGGATACGCCTTATGATGCACATTGTAGAATGCTATGCCTGATGATGCACATTGTAGAATGCTATGCCTGATGATTCACATTGTAGACTGCTATGCCTGATGATGCACATTGTAGACTGCTATGCCTGATGATGCACATTGTAGACTGCTATGCCTGATGATGCACATTATAGAATGCTATGCCTGATGATGCACATTGTAGAATGCTATGCCTGATGATGCACATTGTAGACTGCTATGCCTGATGATGCACATTGTAGAATGCTATGCCTGATGATGCACATTGTAGATTGCTATGCCTGATGATGCACATTGTAGACTGCTATGCCTGATGATGCACATTGTAGAATGCTATGCCTGATGATGCACATTGTAGACTGCTATGCCTGATGATGCACATTGTAGAATGCTATGCCTGATGATGCACATTGTAGACTGCTATGCCTGATGATGCACATTGTAGACTGCTATGCCTGATGATGCACATTGTAGAATGCTATGCCTGATGATGCACATTGTAGAATGCTATGCCTGATGATGCACATTGTAGAATGCTATGCCTGATGATGCACATTGTAGAATGCTGTGCCTGATGATGCACATTGTAGAATGCTATGCCTGATGATGCACATTGTAGACTGCTATGCCTGATGATGCACATTGTAGAATGCTATGCCTGATGATGCACATTGTAGACTGCTATGCCTGATGATGCATATTGTAGACTGCTATGCCTGATGATGCACATTATAGAATGCTATGCCTGATGATGCACATTGTAGAATGCTATGCCTGATGATGCACATTGTAGACTGCTATGCCTGATGATGCATATTGTAGACTGCTATGCCTGATGATGCACATTATAGAATGCTATGCCTGATGATGCACATTGTAGAATGCTATGCCTGATGATGCACATTGTAGACTGCTATGCCTCATGATGCACATTGTAGAATGCTATGCCTGATGATGCACATTGTAGACTGCTATGCCTGATGATGCACATTGTAGACTGCTATGCCTCATGATGCACATTGTAGAATGCTATGCCTGATGATGCACATTGTAGACTGCTATGCCTGATGATGCACATTGTAGACTGCTATGCCTGATGATGCACATTGTAGAAGGATATGCCTGCTGATGCACATTGTAGAAATCTATGTCTGGTTGTCTGCGGAATGTTATGCCTGCTGATGCAGGTTGTAGCATTCTATGTCTACTGATGCATGTTGTAACATTCTATGCCTGCTGATGCATGTTGTAGCATTCTATGCCTGCTGATACATGTTTTAACATTCTATGCCTGCTGATGCGTGTTGTAACATTCTATGTCTGCTGATACATGTTGTAGCATTCTATGCCTGCTGATGCATGTTGTAGCATTCTATGTCTTCTGATGCACGTTGTAACATTCTATGTCTACTGATGCATGTTGTAGCATTCTATGCCTGCTGATGCATGTTGTAGCATTCGATGTCTACTGATGCACGTTGTAACATTCTATGTCTGCTGATGCATGTTGTAGCATTCTATGCCTGCTGATGCACATTGTAGCATTCTATGCCTGCTGATGCATGTTGTAGCATTCGATGTCTACTGATGCACGTTGTAACATTCTATGTCTGCTGATGCATGTTGTAGCATTCTATGCCTGCTGATGCACATTGTAGCATTCTATGCCTGCTGATGCATGTTGTAGCATTCTATGCCTGCTGATGCATGTTGTAGCATTCTATGCCTGCTGATGCATGTTGTAGTATTCTATGTCTACTGATGCATGTTGTAGTATTCTATACCTGCTGATACATGTTGTAGCATTCTATTTTTGCTAATGCATGTTGTAGCATTCTATGCCTGCTGATGCATGTTGTAGCATTCTATGCCTGCTGATGCATGTTGTAGTATTCTATGTCTACTGATGCATGTTGTAGCTTTCTATGCCTCCTGATGCATGTTGTAGCATTCTATGCCACACTGTGGCATTCTATGTCTACTGATGCATGTTGTAGCATTCTATGCCTGCTGATGCATGTTGTAGTATTCTATGTCTACTGATGCATGTTGTAGCTTTCTATGCCTCCTGATGCATGTTGTAGCATTCTATGCCTGCTGATGCACGTTGTAACATTCTATGCCTGCTGCTGCACGTTGCAGGATTCTATGTCTGATTGCCTCCTGATGCATGTTGTAGCATTCTATGCCACACTGTGGCATTCTATGTCTACTGATGCATGTTGTAACATTCTATGCCTGCTGATGCATGATGTAGCATTCTATGTCTACTGATGCATGTTGTAACATTCTATGCCTGCTGATACATGTTGTAGCATTATATGCCTGCTAATGCATGTTGTAGTATTCTATGTCTACTGATGCATGTTGTAGTATTCTATGCCTGCTGATGCACGTTGTAACATTTTATGCCTGCTGATGCACGTTGTAGCATTCAATGCCTGCTGATGCATGTTGTAGCATTCTATGCCTGCTGATCCATGTTGTAGCATTCTATGTCTACTGATGCATGTTGTAGTATTCTATGCCTGCTGATACATGTTGTAGCATTATATGCCTGCTAATGCATGTTGTAGTATTCTATGTCTACTGATGCATGTTGTAGTATTCTATGCCTGCTGATGCACGTTGTAACATTTTATGCCTGCTGATGCACGTTGTAGCATTCTATGCCTGCTGATGCACGTTGTAACATTCTATGCCTGCTGATGCATGTTGTAGTATTCTATGTCTACTGATGCATGTTGTAGTATTCTATGCCTGCTGATACATGTTGTAGTATTCTATGTCTACTGATGCATGTTGTAGTATTCTATGCCTGCTGATACATGCTGTAGTATTCTATGTCTACTGATGCATGTTGTAGTATTCTATGCCTGCTGATACATGTTGTAGCATTCAATGCCTGCTGATGCATGTTGTAGCATTCTATGCCTGCTGATCCATGTTGTAGCATTCTATGTCTACTGATGCATGTTGTAGTATTCTATGCCTGCTGATACATGCTGTAGTATTCTATGTCTACTGATGCACATTGCAGGATTCTATACCTAATTGCCTGCTGAATGCTTTGCCTGATGATGCACATTGCAGGATTCTAGCCTGCTGATGCATGATGTAGTATTCTATGCCTGCTGATGCATGTTGTAGCATTCTATGCCTGCTGATGCATGTTGTAGCATTCTATGTCTGCTGATGTATGTTGTAGCATTCTATGTCTGCTGATGCATGTTGTAGCATTCTATGTCTGCTGATGCACGTTGTAACATTCTATGCCTGCTAATGCATGTTGTAGCATTCTATGCCTGCTGATACATGTTGTAGCATTCTATGTCTACTGATGCATGTTGTAGTATTCTATGCCTGCTGATACATGCTGTAGTATTCTATGTCTACTGATGCATGTTGTAGTATTCTATGCCTGCTGATGCATGTTGTAGCATTCTATGCCTGCTGATGCATGTTGTAGCATTCTATGTCTGCTGATGTATGTTGTAGCATTCTATGTCTGCTGATGCATGTTGTAGCATTCTATGTCTGCTGATGCACGTTGTAACATTCTATGCCTGCTAATGCATGTTGTAGCATTCTATGCCTGCTGATACATGTTGTAGCATTCTATGTCTACTGATGCATGTTGTAGTATTCTATGCCTGCTGATACATGCTGTAGTATTCTATGTCTACTGATGCATGTTGTAGTATTCTATGCCTGCTGATACATGTTGTAGCAGTCTATGCCTGCTGATGCATGTTGTTGCATTATATGCCTGCTAATGCATGTTGTAGTATTCTATGTCTACTGATGCATGTTGTAGTATTCTATGCCTGCTGATACATGCTGTAGTATTCTATGTCTACTGATGTATGTTGTAGTATTCTATGCCTGCTGATACATGTTGTAGCATTCAATGCCTTCTGATGCATGTTGTAGCATTCTATGCCTGCTGATCCATGTTGTAGCATTCTATGTATACTGATGCATGTTGTAGTATTCTATGCCTGCTGATACATGCTGTAGTATTCTATGTCTACTGATGCACATTGCAGGATTCTATACCTGATTGCCTGCTGAATGCTTTGCCTGATGATGCACATTGCAGGATTCTAGCCTGCAGATGCATGATGTAGCATTCTATGCCTGCTGATGCATGATGTAGCATTCTATGCCTGCTGATGCATGATGTAGCATTCTATGCCTGCTGATGCATGATGTAGCATTCTATGCCTGCTGATGCATGATGTAGCATTCTATGCCTGCTGATGCATGATGTAGCATTCTATGCCTGCTGATGCACATTGCAGGATTCTAGCCTGCTGATGCATGTTGTAGAATTCTATCCCTGCTAGTGCATGCCATGCTTGCTAATGTACGTTGTATCATGCTATGCCTACTGAAGGACACTGTAGCATTCTATGTCTATACCTACAAAAATAACATTTTATTTGTTAGAAGTTTGGTGGTAAACCTGCCTATGGATCTGCCACCATCTAAACCAATTAGTTTTTCTCCTGCAGAGACTGATTTCTGCTTTCGCACTTCCACAATAAAAACAATGAATTGACAATTAATTTAGATTCTGTTTTCACATATTTTTAAAGTAACAAATATTTGAACACACCGCTCCCCTATTCCCCACTCCACTATCAAATGTTCTCTTAATGTACAATATATCGAACTCAATGCAGAGAAGCAGAGAACTTTTATTTATAGACATAAAAAGGAAAAGCTATATGTGGCATTCGCTCTGTCACTTAGCGCCATGTGAACCATCACACAGAGCCGCAATGCATGGGTTTATTCAATCATCTTATTGTTGTCCAAGTGCTGTCTTTTAAGCTTACAGTTTAGTCTTAAAACATAATGGGAGTTCTGGTAAAAAAAAAAGCTCAAAACATGCACTTCTGACAAGGTTAATAAGTGCATTATTCAATGGAAAAATATATTCATTTTATATTGATTTAAAGTAGCTGCATTGAACAAAGGTCTTTTTTGTGATGTTATAATGTACATTTCTATATTTTTTCCCCCACCTATTCATTCATCCATCTTCATCCTACCTTCTCTGTTTGGCCTTCTGTCTCGATTTCTGGCTGCACTCTCTCTTGCACGCTGTCTGTCTGCCCACCTCTTTCACTTGCTGCCTGGCTTCCTGTCCCCCGTCTCTAGCTGCCTGCCTTCCTCTCCATCTCTCTCACTGTCTACCTTCCTACCCATCTAATCAATCCATGTTAGTGTCTGTCAATCACAAGTAAGCCTTATTCTACCTGTTGGTTTTGACATCTGCCTTGAATCATCATCTTGGCTCAATGACTCCCTCTTTTGGTCTACAGATGACCATCATCTTCCACCGATGAAACTTACCTATGTGTTTGTTTGCTTTTTTTTTTTTTTCAATTGGAAAACTCCTTATATCTGGACACCAAGGAAGAATAGTTACACTACGCTCTTCTAAGCTCCGGACGGTTTATGGACAATGTGGCATTTCTAAGAGAAGTGACTTAGTTGAATCATAAAAAATGATGGCACAGAAAACTGGTTAAAGACATATAGAAATATTTAACAGACAACTAGATGGACAACTGAATGTATAGTTAGCCCTATATAATAATAATATTAATTTTTCTAGTTCAGTTCTGTTGTTTTCCACATTATTTCTGACTCATGAAAGCACTGTATGAATCACTAGCTACCTGCACTTAAAAAAGTATTTAGAAAAAAAAAAAAAACACATTATGTACGCCTGACTTATTACATAAAATGCACACCACTCAATGAAGGATACCATAATAAATGGCTGAACGAGCATTATAGAAATGATTGCACACAGCATCTGGAGTCGGTCCGTGAAGGTGTGAAATATGTTTCTGATAAAATACCACAGTTGTTCTAACTGTAATAATATATTGCCGTTACAATACTGTTGACTCATTAACACTCCTTACCAGGATGATTCATTATAGATATTAGTCATATAATTAAAGAAAGGCTCTTTTCCTTGCATTTTTTTTCTCCTCTCTTTTTTGAGTTTTCGGTCACAATAAACTATATACTGCATACACAACAATAATGAAGAGTATGATGAAATGTTCGGCATGCAGATGTCAAGAAATCAAGTAGGAAGTCAACAAAGATCCAGTTAGGTCAGTAGAGGAACCAGAACGTCAGAGATGACATGATGGTCATGCTACTGGAGTTCTTCACCTTGCAAGGGGTGAAATCAGATCTGGTGTTACTGAAAGCTAAACAAAATAAAAATTTCTGTTGAAACAGACCCTCCACCAAGTCCTATGTTTTGGGCAGATGAACCACAGTACAAATTGACCAACTTTGACAAATGTCATCCATAACAATTTACAACATGGGACCTCTCCAAAATATACAGTATATAGATGTAGCCAGACTTTTCCTTTAGTTATCTGGATTTTAATTGTGTTTGTATTTTTGTTTTGCCAAAGTCAATACAACTTTCATCTGAGCTCAATACAGACTAACAGTGAAAATGGGTGAGCGTAAAAAAGCTACATTGTGGTCACCATTTTTTATGCTTAAGTTCCACAATGTAAGTGTGGTTTTATCTATAATAACAATCACAAAAATACATATACCCAATTTATATAATGTGCTTCTGTGCTATATAACCGACCTCTAAAAACAAAGTAGATGACTAAAAAGCTATATAATTAGGTTAGTCAATAAACATTAGAGATAAAGTTGTTTAGATCCAAAGCATAAGCCATGCATATGTCAAGAGCTATGTATCAAAGTCCATATTGGACTAAAGTTCTAAAAGTGGAACAATCAGCAGGAAATTCCATTGGGTTCCACGGTGACTGCTTCCTTTTTAGAACTTTGACCCAGAGTTGTTCTTTATCCATAATGCTCTTTGTACAGATATATGGACAAGTAGAAGTTTGTCTATATATATGTAACTTCTAGTTTCGTATGATGTTCCAAAACTCAAAGCAGATTACTGCAATGCTTTTAAACAATACAAGTGGGTCTAGGTCTATAGCAGAATAATCCACTTTTTTTTTTTTTTAACCAAATGTTTTTCGGTGCATTACTAAATTAATCAGTACAAATCCAGCCTTGAGACTAATGTTCTAAGCCATCCAGAATATTTTTTTTCTAATACAATAATACGGCGTGGTCAACAAAAATAATAATTTCCTATATATTACTGAAAGAGGCAAATATTGTTAGAACTCATTAATTCATTCCATTAAGCCCTATGCCATTGTTCTGCTCACTAAGATACATCCATTGGCCTTTTTATTACATTGTGCCCTGTTCCATATAATCCTCTTCATTGTAATACTTTATCCTTGGTCTTCACAGTGTTATATCTTGTGTTTTAGAGATCATCTCTCATCTACCCTGCACTATTCCTGTATCCATCCCACATGGACCCTTAGATCTATTCCAAAAGGTACATTTTATAGTGTAGTTGTATAGTGTAATTGTCGTGACTCTTCTTCTCATTGAGCAGGAAGTGGCGGAAGGGGTCAGTGCTTATCCTGCACAGTACTTAATAGTTTTTTTTTTTTGTAGCAGAAACTATCCGAACGGTTGTGATTCGAAATTGCAAGAATGTCAATAATCACACCCTAAGCCAGAAATTGTAGTACTAAGTGATGTTAATGCTGTGATAACCATCTTATAAAAATAAACACTTACTAACACACATAATTAGAATCCTGGATGTGCAATAACATTTCATCCATCATTTTTAAAGCACCTACTGACATGTAAAGGTTCCCACACTTGGTGTAAAAAGGATATAGTATACAAAGAGCTTATTATATTTATGTATTTTGTAGATATAAATAAAAAAAAAAGATTTTTCAAAAATAACTAAACACCAACAAAAAAATGTCTAAGCAAATAAAATAATGATCTGTGTAATTACATGAAAATTCATTAGCTTCAACTGTGAACACTGTAAAAAAAAAAAACACTGGCATTCGATGTGTTAAAGAGGCGGCACTATATAACTTCTATAAGTGCAGTGCAGCAATGTCACTTTTTCTAAAGACAATCTGGGCAGTTAGTAAATTTAGCATCCCAGGGAAAACAATTGGTACAGTGCTAATGTCATTCATTAGAAACACTCCCAGTGTACATTTCATAATTCTGCTGCCATTTTATTTTTTTAATGCTATTTGATTCTTTCTTTATTTTTTTTTTATCTGTGAAAATGCATCACATAAAATTAAAAAATATATGTATAATGTGAGAACGGATGAATTCACCGTTCAGAGAATTCAGAGATGCTAGAAGATGCATGGAGTGGCCTCCCAGCAGAAGTGGTAAAGACTAATATGGTGAAGGAATCTTAAAATTCTCTCAAAGAATGAAGATAGTCATCCAGTTGCCCTGCATGTGAAACAAGGTCCAGGGGTCTAATACAATGTTTACAGGCAGATTAAAGGGGCTTTTGCTTGCCATTAAATTCTGAGGGGGTTAAGCAGAAAAGTAATTTCTGGGGTACATTTCTAAAAGTGATGTAACCAGCAAGAACATTCTGTTGGTTTCTATGGTGACTGGATCACTTTTCAAAATTAGCTCCACAACTCACTTTCATACATAACCCCCTAAATGTATAGGTTTTGCTTCAACCAGACCAAAATGAAAAACAAACTACAAAATGTTATAAGTAAACCCTGTCCAACATACCACGCTCCACTTAGGAAACAGCGTGTAACAGGCAGTGAGCCCTCCAGCTGCTACATCTGTCTAATGAGACATATATTGACCCCTTGGTCTGAACCTGCATTAACCAGTAGGGTGCCTTGCATCATAGTGTGATAGGGTTAACTATGATTCAGGTTAGCATGATAAAAGAGACCATATAGCATGGTTTGATAGAGAGCTTTACATCCCAGCTCGGATAATAAAAATGAAGATACTCTCACTCAACAGCCCAGTCTACTTGAAGGCATACATGCCATCTGCTTAATTGTGCGTATGTGGAAGCTATTATTGTCTTCGCTAGAGTGTGTGCCATCTTACCATATGAGGCACCCACTCTCTCACCAGAGTGATCCATCTGGAACAATACATTGAGCTATCAAGTATGTTTCGTGGAGAGTAGGAGGGGGGGGGGGGGGTGCTGCTATGTTGCCCGGTGCTCTGCAACAATGATTCATACATCTATACTGGCTGTGCTTTTACTCCATACAATAAGCAGTTTGGCACTAAAAGTCCATGCGGAGAGAATTACCTGTCCGGCATTACAAAAAAAGTCATAGCTCTATGGCTGGCTCAAGAGGATCAGTCTCCAGTGTATGGTATGGCAGAGCCCTCCTCCAATGCTGGGTTGATGCTTTGTTCAAAGCATCGGACTCAGAGAGGGAGAGCGAGAAACATAAAAGACTTAATAATGCCAGGGTTTAGTTCTCCGTTGGTCTTTTGTGCTCGACTTGCGTGTAAATAGAAAGTCCATTATTCTCTCACATACGTCATTTTCACCCGTAACCATCTCAAAGAAATTACCAATAGATTATACTCGCTCTTACTGTTTATGACTATAAACTACGCTGAATAAAGCATACCAGAAAAATGAACCATTTTTTGCCTCGACATGGCAGACTCAGCTAGAACCGTTTTGTCCAGATGCATCAAAAAAAAAAAAAAATGTCTCACTCTCTTCTTGATACATGTGTTAAAATAGTCCCTATTTATTATTGACTTAATCGCATGTAATTTTATGAAACTCCTACCTCGCCGTACACAAGCTACACCATGTGAATGAAAATGATCACGTTTGGAGAAGGCAAGAAACTTCTAAATAATTGTCCTATAAAAAAATTGTTTTTTTGTTTTTTTTAATGCACAATATTTTGGGTTGTGAGTAAAAGGATACAATTATTAGTCACCAACATAAGACTATTGTGCATTGTTTCCAGCTGTCTAAAATTCAATTTACAAAAATGGCCAGTACAATTGCGAATTTCGGTTTATGCATTGAAACCTTTTCACATTGGTTATTTAATAAAAACAAATCCTTGGCTTTCTTAGACTGGCTATGAGCTGGGTGTTGTTAAGTAACAAGGGGGCATATGCTGCCCATAATAATCAGTTGGACATCCTTGCTTTTTTTTAAGTAACATTAAGATTAGATGAATTGCACAAAATGCGTTGGGTAAATTGTAAATGTCATTTCTGAAAATCTAGAAGCACAGAAATGATTGCTGAACTTGTGCACTTATTAATAAGTAATAAAACTATTAACTCATCATACTAATTGATACATTATACTTTGTCCTTTGTATATTATGTGTTTTTGGATGGTGGCTTACTTCATATATGCGTTTTGGTTTTTTTAATAAGCTAATGGCTTTCTCAATTATCCCATTTCACCCTCCCTCCTCCAATTTTCTAGTAGTTTAGAGCAAAAGTCCTTAAAACGACTTTATACATATATTGTATTGCACACGATTGTGGTTTCTTATCGTGCTCTTTTAAATCCCTATTTTCGAGTCGGCCTGTGTACGGAGGTTCTTTTTTATCTCAGGATGATGACAACTGCCAATGTGCGAACAAGTAGATAGCAGAAACCTATCTTGGTCGGTGGTAAAATTATCCATACGTCTCCAAAATAGGTTTCCTCTGACAATTGAAAGATATTGTAAAAAGGTAGAAAGTCATGAATTGTATAAATTAGTGTTTTTTTTTTTTTTTTTTTTTTTTTTAAGATTGCCTTTATTTTGAGGACAATCTTATTATTGTAATATTAAACATGATGGCAAACACCTATATAAGCGGTATAAAAGACAACAAATTGGCTAATCAACCACAAGACATGTCTACTGGAATAAAATTCCTATTCTTAATATCTTAATATTTTAGTATGTCATGTAAATACTTACCTGGCCAGTAAGGACCATTTGCAATGTTTACTTTTTCCTGTTTGGAAAATATAGTAGAGCTGTATTTTTTATTTTTTGGCCCTAGTCCCAAATAAAATCCCTTATAGAAAAAATTATAATACAAATAAAAATGTAATCTATCATAATAGTTAAGGGCCGTGTACTGAGGAATATCTAAAGGCCACATAAGTAAGGCCAAAGGGTGTAACCAAATACATGTCTCCATTCATCAAGTTGTGATGATCTAAAGTTTGTAAGAATCTTTTTTTTTTAATTGCACACCACGTGTGCAAACTACAAATCCTACAAAATACAACAAACCTACAAAAACAACTTAAAAATGTCTCTGTTACTTAAATAGTGAACTTTATAATTTTCTCTACAATTAACTTGGAAATATTTCTTGTGTCGGTTAGATCACAATAAATATTGCATAAATTTTATTTCGGAGTATTTTGGAATTTCCTGCTTAGAAAAGATAACAATCTGATTTTTCTTCCGGAAAAAAAAAAAAATATTATGTAAAACGACCTCAGCATCAGCCTCATTTGTAAGAGAGGGTACGGTAGCCTATATCCTCACAACACACCTTGTTAGCAATAGAATTTGAATATTTTATACAGAGAGAGAAACTGCAAGCTGTGCAGAAAAGCAAGATATTGTGAAAGACAAACTAAGCCACAACTAACCTTGCATGCTGAAAAATAAATGTCTATTGTATGATAAAACAATCTGGGAGAAGACATAAGTGTGTAATAATGTACAGTATGATACAGCAAAAATCGCCCAGCTCAGTGACGGATAGATTATTCTTTCCTTTGATGTACAAGCCTTGTCTGCTATGCAAGGGAAAACTATTATGTTTGCCTCAGAGTAAAGTGTTAAAATATCCAGCCCTGCTATCCATTTAAAATGTTAAACGCTCCTGGTCGAATTGAAAGTATCTGTCTTCTTTTCAAGACAGTCATGTGTCCTGGGGAAAAGCAATTGGCAGTTTACATATTACTTATTGATAATTCACTTACAGTGTACCCTTGCATTTTTACAATATGTTATCAGAGATTAGAAGTGCATCCACTGTATCTGTTTGTATTTGGTCAACCACAATATTGACGAGATTAATAATGGATATTCTGCTGTATGACCCTTGATCACAAGACTGAACCTCCATTGTATGTGGCTGTCGGGTGTTTTAAAGATGTATTGATAAGCCGATCATTCCATGGCTTGATCCGACGATCCACGTCTATGGTATTATCTAACCTTGATAGAGCCTTACGGCCTACCCTTCATCAGTCTCATTCTTAAAATGAAGCCTCTACCCTTTTCAAAGCCATCAGAGTGGAAAGTTGAGCAGCATGGACGGGAGGGGTGGTGGTAATGGGGGGGTCACAGAAATACATTACAATATATCTTGTGACAGGCTCCATTTAACAGGTGAAAGGTAAAGCAGAATTGTAGGGATGTAGGTGTCACACACAGATGTTACTTTCTGCCTTTCTGACTTTTTTTTTGTTCCAATGAATTATGATGGCCATGTACAATCAATCTTTGTAAGCAAAGGGAAATATCAAGACACATGTATGTGTTCCTCTTTAACAAATGGAGAGAGTGGGTAATAGTCTTATGTCATTGACTATCATCTGGGAGAACCCATTTCTAATTTTTGACTTGCCCTTTAAAGACCTTGAGAATCTCCAATAAAAAACTCTTTCCTTTTGGTTGCAAAAACGGGTCATCAAGAATAATCCTCGCAATTATCCCTGGGTAAATACGCATGCATTACTATTCATTTTAAAATAAAATCATCAACTAGGGGTCTATATGTATGCCATTTTAAAATGTTTATATTTATATTGCGCTTTAGCGTTAATACTAAAGGTAGTAAAATGACATTTTGTGTGTGTCTCGACTCTTGGAAGTGTATACTGGTTTATTTGACTTACTGGAAAACTCACATATTGTTAACCACTTCAATTTGTACTTTTTATTTTAAAGCCAACATTCGCACTCTTGGATTTAAAAAAAAAAAAAAAAAGTTCCTTGCATTTTTATACTTTTCTTACATTGTAAAAAAATGATTAGATATTTTTCATGACAACATCTCTATCATAAGAAAAACCTTAAAGTTGAAGTATGATTATAAAGGGTTACGTTAACTTTTAGCATTGCTTATGACTGGGAAGTCAATATTTAACTTTACACATCTTCTCTACAAGAACATCTATAATTTAAAAACGTTTTCCAAAATGAAAAAAATCCCACCCACTGGATCCAGGGTTCTTTGCCATGACTGTAAATATATTATATTTTACAAATAGATTTATATTTTAAGCAGAATTTAAACAAGAGCAAATCAAATTATTTTCTTGGCTATAAAACTGTTTAAAATATGACTTAGCTACAAAAAAAATATAATATGTTATTCTTTGTTAAATTATTTTCGAAGACTTCACTCATCTGGTGTTTTACCGACTGGTTTAACAGATCCACCTGCATTTGTTCTTCTCTTGGATCAAAATACCCTGCTCAGTTAATTAACAGAAGAGTATGTTGTTATATATAAATGCTGTGGCCAAGTCATATACAGACCAAACCTATCCCACGTCCCCCACCCAAATCACTGACAATTAAAGAGTGCTAAAAGTCAAGTTTAATATAATTTATTCCTTGACATGATCACTAGTTTTACCCCTTCCTGACAAAGTTGCCTAAATGATTCCTGCCCTTTAATATTTAAGCTCTATGTATTAAAGATGATGCTGTGTATATATTGGTTAGATCCATTAATATATTCTGCAAGTACCCTAGCAACAGCTCATTTGGATCTCTGAGCTGGAATTTTCAGTGTTGCTACAGTTAAAAAATGGTCTGTAATTAGCAATTGTCTGAATTTGTTTGTACAAAATACATATTAGTTAGGAACAACAAAATAAATAAATATTGGAGGTTGATACAATGTATGAGGAACATAGTAGGCCAGAGTTCTAAAAGTGGAAGAATCAGAAGGGGCATTCGACTGGTTCCCATGGTGACAGCAGCCCTTTTAGAACTTCACCCTGGATAACTCATCATGCATCCCTTCCATTATAATATATTATGGCATTACTACTCTAGCACCTGGGGCATGATTTGTTATATGCTAACTATTAAAAACTGTTCAAGACATGAACTCTCTAATTGTGATATAAATGGGGAGACTTTACTGATTAACAGACAAGGCTCCCTGGAAAATTGTATTATATTAGATTACACCGGACGTGAGACACTTACACATGTTACTTGTTTATTCATTTATTTAGTGCACAGTTTCTCTATATGCCTAAAAACAACATGTAATGAAAAGTCCATCTGACATCTACTGCAGGTCAGTGCAAGAGATCTGGAAGTCCGAAGAAAACACCAAGGTTTATATGAATAAGATGTTTTTTCAAAACAATATAAATATAATTCCACTTTAGGTAACTTTGTGGGTTATAAGACACATTTGACTTTTTTTTTTTTTTTTTTGCTATATTGGTGTTTTACAGTTTATAAATAGAGGATACAACAGGAAGACCTAGTCTGAAGCACAATGTGATCTGCTGATATACATTTTAATATTTAATTTTCTTTCCATTTATTCTTGCACCACAAAGCTTCCCAAAGTACAATTATATCTCTTATTTTTGTCTACACCAAAATACGTATTGTGATCAGTGCTGCACACAACATATTGTCATGCATTTTTGGATTGACGAAAACCCATTGTAAAAAGTGTGTAGGATATGGGGTTTGGCCCAGAGAATACACTGCACCCCAAGAAAATACAGTACAGGACTAGCACACAATCTAATATAATATATTACAAGCCCTACAGCGTAGGTTGTGATTTTGCTTCCTTCTAATAGTCTTAGATTTATGCCCTGTACACCTAAGAAAGCTATTATTTTTAATGTCTGTAAAATAATGAATTGTCACCTCAGTTACCAGGGTGACTTAATCACATATAGTGATAGGTGTATCAGTGGCTCTTAATAAGTCTGTGATTAATATGTACATGCATATTCAAGGTACTTTAAATGAATTAGCAGTAATAGCTAGCAGATGCCTCCTAGATATTCTGATTTTAATATATTACAGGCCTTGCACCATGGCATGCATCAGCAATAAAAAAAATATGTTCTCTGCTTATTGTGAAGGTCCTATAGTTAGATTACGATAATTGAAAATTATTATACTAAATACCACTTACAATTGCCTTTTGAATAAGTTTAAGGATAATGCATTGCGATACGAGCACCTAGAGAGTAGTAACATTTATGCCTCTCAATAGTCCATTTCTTGAATTCACTAGGTTACCAGAGTCATGGGGAAGTATGAATGAATTGCCCACCGGTTCTGCTGTGATTAGCTAACTGCATCTGTGGGTGGGTCATCTCTCATTTGTCACTGAAAAATAGCAAACAAACCACAGAAGGCATTACCAGTGGGATTACTGGCTAATCAGAGGGAACAAAATGTTTAGCCTTCCCTGTTGTATATACGTGGTCCATTACACTACTAACGAATAACCTTTTTAATTTCCTATGATTGGTATCAGTATATTGTTGACATAAATATTGGTTTACATTTTTGAAACTTTTTCTTATTTTGTGGTATTGATTATTAATTTTTGGCCTAAATACATTTTTTTTTTTAAAATCAGCGTTCTCTTTTTTTCATGGTGTCCAGAAATAATACTTGTCAGTTTGTAAATGGGGTTAAAATAATGTATATAATATTTTGCCTTATACAGAGAGACCTGGTATGACAAAAAGGACATTTCACACAGAACCCATGAGCTATTTATGATCTGTGTCATACAGTAGTCTAGCTTAATCTCGATTGAAGGCTCCCTCAATGGCCATATACAATAAATATACCCAACGTCCTTAAACTATTGAATGCACTTCATGAAGGGATTAATTGGCAGGTTTGGTATATATGATATTTCAGGGGTACTTCCTCAAGAATATATTATCAGCAAATTAGTAGCCTTTTTAACAATATCAACTGGTATTAAATATATAGGGTGTTTAATGTTGTTCTTCAAGCAAGTAGGTGAAATAATGCATTGAAGTGTATTCTGTCAACACAAGGGTTAATGGGGGTGGGGGTCTTATAAGTAACTTAGTACAAATGGGAAACTTAATACGCTTTTCACCTATGTCTTGAAAAGACCATTTAGTGTATATTTCTTTTGACTGTATGTAGCTGGTCAAAATAGGTCTAGAAGCCAAACTAAAACCCCATCCTTCACTGACTTGTCATGCTTGGACCTTACAACAATTAATCACTGGGGGCAAGCAAGTCATTTTTTCTACTTGCCAGAGGCAGATTTTTTTTTTTTTATCAGGATTAGCTAATAAATCAGGGGCACCCCAGTATGAGTAATACAAATTTGGACTGTTCTCAATCAAGGTGAAGCCTTCGGATAAAGTCATACGTTAGAATAAAAAGCTTTGTTTCACTTATAGCTCAGGCTTACGGAAGGGGAGGCTTGCTATAATACCACAGGCTAAACTGTGCTCCATTATCACAAGATGAAATCCTTCAGAGGAAGGCAATGTTCTACTATTTGACCAGTTCCATTAATTAGCATTAACTGTAGCATTTTATTGTTTGTGCCAAAACAGTAGATAATGAGAGACATATACACAATATCATATAGCATGCTTGTAGAGGAAATTAAGTAGAATTCCCTACTTATATTTGTGTGAGAAATAGGATTTGGAAAGATGACGTGATAAGCAGTAAATATATCTATATATAATATGTTGATATACATGATGTTATAACATAACAGATATATCCCTTTACAGTGGGGGACATGCCTGTGAATATGCAGTCTTAGCAAGATCCATGAAATGCACAATGGTTCTGTATAGTGCTGTAACACTGTGTCACTGTACCGTTTGCTTTCAGATTTACAGCTAACAGACCAAGTCGAAAGATTGTAAGTCAATAAAACTCTTACTCCTGAGCAGAGAGCGTTTACTCCATTTTAATTCGAACAAGATTAAAAAAAAAAAAATCATTTTTTTTTTTTTTTTTTTTTAAGGGCTGACTTAAATATTAGATTTAAAAATAAAATCTGTCCAATTACTCACATATTTATTTTAATGGGGTTTATTCTATACATTCAGATTGTAAGCTGACATTTAGCTTTTTTGTGTGCTTGAACAGTACAGTACCGTATGATGTGAAGGATGCTGTTTGAGAGGTATATGGCAATTCATCAGAATGATGGCTATTACCTTAGCTTAACTGGCTATTACCCTTGTACCTAACCATCACATTACAAGGAATGTGAAAAAAAAAATCATTCTCTATTTTGGTATAAATCACACTCACATATTTACCTGAATAATATATATTTTTTAATAAATGTAAAAAGTTTTTTTTTTTTTTTCCCCCAATGCCGACAAGCAGTTGGCAATATCCACATGGGGGACTGAAGAAGCAGAGTGCTTTTATTGCTGTTCATACCGAATCATAAAGGATGCATCTCTCTTCTAATCTTAATCTACACATTTCAATGCATGCCCTCTCGGTCCTACGCTACTATTGTGGAATGTTATATAGCAATATCAGCCTTGTCAGATCTAGCATTTTATATTCCAGCATCCTGGACAAACAAAGCTTTCTTTAGTAACCTCGTCTTGCTAGTGCATTTTATTTCTCTCCTTATCAGATACACACTACATAACTTTACATGTATAATATACAGTTTATATACTCAGTAGAGAGAAACCCTATCTGGTAGGGTACAGTTTACCCTGGCCCCGGATGATTTTGACTGTCTCCTTTCCAAATGAATAATAATGTGAAAGTTATAGATAACTATTTTTTTTTCAATGAAATCAGTTGCTTCCAGTATGATCCTTTGTACTGTTCACACTGTAAGCATGCCTCGCTCTTGCATGCTCATCTAGGTTTTTTTTGTGTGTGTGTGCTTGTTCCTCATCCCTTTTCTTCTCATTTTATGGCCCCTCTGACTTTTCCAGATGTTCAATGACAAACTTAAAAAATTTACTTATAGGGAAAGCCTCTTCAGAGAGGTCCTCCAATACAGATAGTACTCGTTATACATCGGAGTGGTAATGCAAGCCTGTCCTCCACAGTCACAAAGTTAGAGGTGCTGAAAATGCAGTACGACCCCAGTGACTTGGACAGATCCCCCTTAGCTAAGCTAACCATAAAACACTGCCTTCCACATCGCTCCCTGCCCAGATATGTCTTGTTAAAGTTAAACAGGATAGAAGCAAAGCAGTTCAGCACCAGATCAGTGGACAGATTCTCTCCTGCTTCTAGCAAACACTACATTGTATGTGGCCCCAAGTGCTAATGCTTACTGCCTCTGTAAAGATGTGCCTTGCTAAAGTTATCCAGGAAGCCAGTTCAGCACCATAGCTCTGGACAGCTGCCTTCTCCTGCTCCTGGTAATCATTCTGCACTACCTTTCTACACAGAGCTGTGTTCAAATCTCTTCTTTCCCAGCTGTGCCTAGCTAAAGTTAAAGAGATGTTCTGAAGCCAGTTCAGCACCACCACCAGTGTGGACAGCTCCCCTCTCCTGATCTCTAGTGTTCAGCATTAGTCTTTATTTCAAGTGACCATGCCAAGCTCCCCAGATGTGCCTTGTTAAAGTTAAGGAGATGGTAGGCAGCCGGTTCAGCACCAGCCCTGTGGACAGCTCCCCTCTATCGGTCCCTAGCATTAAACATTCCCCCTTTTATTTCCAGGGACCATGCCAAGCTGCCCCCCTCCCCAGATGTGCCTGGTTAAAGTTAAGGAGATGGTAGGCAGCCGGTTCAGCACCAGCCCTGTGGACAGCTCCCCTCTATCGGTCCCTAGCATTAAACATTCCCCCTTTTATTTCCAGGGGCCATGCCAAGCTGCCCCCCTCCCCAGATGTGCCTGGTTAAAGTTAAGGAGATGGTAGGCAGCCGGTTCAGCACCAGCCCTGTGGACAGCTCCCCTCTATCGGACCCTGGCATTAAACATTCCCCCTTTTATTTCCAGGGACCATGCCAAGCTGCCCCCCCTCCCCAGATGTGCCTGGTTAAAGTTAAGGAGATGTGTCCTGACCTTTGTGCATGCCTGTAAACCTGTCCTTCAGCACTGTCAGCTCGTAGATCTTGCCGAACTCCTCGAACAGAGGCTTCAGGTCCTTCTCATCCAGATTGCGGGGGATCTGGCCAATAAAGAGCTTGATGGCATCATGGTCCTTCATGGGGATGGTGGAGGAGCTCCCAGGGCTGTGATTTAATCCGTTCATGTGCCCGTTGGTGTTGGGGTTGCTGTGATTGAGGCTGGTATTGTCTGGCTGTCCGTTTGCTAACGTGGCCATCTTTATATACATAGAGGATGCTCTTGCCGTGTCTTTCTGTAGCACTGTGTCTCTCCCTCTGGCTCTCTCTCTGGCACACATACACACACACTCTCTCTCCCCCTCTCTCTCCCTGCTCTGATAGGGGGGTGTTTTATACATTGAACAGACAGGATCTGTGTCCTTTCTGTTTAAACAGGCTGGATCAGCTCAAGTCTCAGGCAGACCTGGGGTGGGGTGTGCTGGGGGGGGGGGGGGGGGGGGGGGAGCTCTTTCTGTCTCTCTATTCCCAGCCATATATCTCAGAGAGAGCCTGCCAACACCGGCTCAGTGGTACCTTCCAAGCAGCCCTGCCTATAAATAAGAGCTGGCTAGCCTTGGCTGGCTAGTCAATCTCCATTGTGCCCATTGAACAGGGGGCCACTTAATCCTTCTCAGGACGATTTCTGATTTTATAATTTTTATTTTTATTTTATTTTTTAATTTATTTTTTTTTCCTTCACATTTTCTCATTTTTAATGCAATCTGCAGCTTGCCGGAGACAGTCTGACAGTCACTGTATATTTTTTTTTTTCCTTTTTTTCTGATCTCATAATAAAGAGATTTGGACTGCACCCCACCTCTAAGCCTGTTCTCTCATTGCTCCTTCGAACTGCACATCGCCAGCTCAGCCCTGGGCTAGGACGCTTATCCAATCTAAGTATTAATCAGACATACTGTTCTATGTTGTTTCTATAAATGGTTACATCTCGTTTCTGTGTTTGTTTTGTGTTTATATGACCGTCAGATCCATTGTCTCCTATGATATATTATATTTCTGTAGCCAGCATTATATATCAATCAGAGAGGACAGTTATATGTGTTGCTTTGTTTGTACAGTGGGTTATATATCTCCAGATAATATTACAGACTCATACCTCATCTTTCTCTCTGTGGCACACAGGAGAGGCACACATGGGCATATACACACACAGGAGAGGCACACATGGGAATATACACACACAGGAGAGGCACACATGGGCAGATACACACACACACACACACACACACACAGGAGAGGCACACATGGGCAGATACACACACAGGAGAGGCACACATGGGCATATACACACACACAGGAGAGGCACACATGGGCAGATACACACACAGGAGAGGCACACATGGGAATATACACACACAGGAGAGGCACACATGGGCAGATACACACACACACACACACACACACACAGGAGAGGCACACATGGGCAGATACACACACACAGGAGAGGCA
Organism: Pelodytes ibericus; assembly: GCA_036172795.1. Taxonomy (NCBI): domain Eukaryota; kingdom Metazoa; phylum Chordata; class Amphibia; order Anura; family Pelodytidae; genus Pelodytes; species Pelodytes ibericus. The sequence continues at coordinate 213,676,901 of CM069860.1, read as the reverse complement.
CACATGGGCAGATACACACACAGGAGAGGCACACATGGGAATATACACACACAGGAGAGGCACACATGGGCAGATACACACACAGGAGAGGCACACATAGGGAGATAAACACTCACAGGAGAGGCACACATGGGCATATACACACACAGGAGAGGCACACATGGGGAAATACACACACAGGAGAGGCACACATGGGCATATACACACACAGGAGAGGCACACATGGGCAGATACACACACAGGAGAGGCACACATGGGAATATACACACACAGGAGAGGCACACATGGGCAGATACACACACAGGAGAGGCACACATGGGCAGATACACACACAGGAGAGGCACACATAGGGAGATAAACACTCACAGGAGAGGCACACATGGGCATATACACACACAGGAGAGGCACACATGGGGAAATACACACACACAGGAGAGGCACACATGGGCAGATACACACACACAAGAGAGGCACACATGGGCAGATACACTCACACGCACACAGGAGAGGCACACATGGGCAGACACACCCACACACACACATGAGAGGCACACATGGGAAGATACACGCACACAGGAGAGGCACACATGCACAGACATTCAGACATACAGAGGCAAGACACGTGGACAGACACACACACAGAGAGGCAAGACACATGGGCAGACACACGCACACAGGAGAGGTACACATGGGCAGACACACACACACACAGGAGAGGTACACATGGGCAGACACACACACACACAGGAGAGGTACACATGGGCAGACACACACACACAGGAGAGGTACACATGGGCAGACAGAGAGACACGCAGAGCAGAGGCATACATGGAAAGGCACACAGGTCAGAAGCACACTTGAGCACACACAGACGGACAGACACACATGTGCACAGACCCCCCCCCCCCCCATTATAAAAGTACATTACACATATAGTGTGTGTGCGTATATATATACACACACACACACACACAGAAACGCACATACATATGTAGATATAATTACATTGTATAATAAATAACGATACATTAGCTGGTGCTCTGCACACCATATAACTGTACATGTCTTGCTGTGTGTGTGTCACCGGCTAATCATCAATACTCAGATACAAGGTGCTGATTGTATGACTTCTCCTGTCCACGTCCAGCAGGCAGAGCTGCTCACATTGGGATGTTAATCCCCATTGTTTGTATGCGCTTCATACATGGCATTACTATCGGGGCTGGGATAGTCATACATGGCATTACTATCGGGGCTGGGATAGTCATACATGGCATTACTATCGAGGCTGGGATAGTCATACATGGCATTACTATCGAGGCTGGGATAGTCATACATGGCATTCCTATCGGGGCTGGGATAGTCATACATGGCATTCCTATAGGGGCTGGGATAGTCATACATGGCATTACTATGGCTGGGATATGGAGACCCGCCGACTGTTGTGGCACCAGTGCCTGGCTAAGAGTCATGTGAGTTGTAGTAGAAACACATCGCCCAGCCTTGAAACCCCCCAGAATGCTATAATACTCCATAGTAGGTGCATGTAATGCCCTCTAGGTGTAGGCACTATTGTGAAAGGAACATACCGAATTACTGTACCTGCTTTTCCTTTGTTTATTAATATAGCAGCTGGGACTAATTAAAGTGACCGCACAGTAATATTTGGCCAGGGTTCTGATTTTCTCCCTGTTCCATTGTTTAGATTTTTTTTTTTAGAATAGTTTTAACCCTTTTGCCTCCAAAGGAAGCTTAAACATGCATTGCAAGCCCCTTACATGGAAAGCGAAAACTGGCATCGAGTTTAACCCTTGGGTTACTGGGGAGCATGGCATACTATGTGCAGGGTAAAGACCCCTACAAGGAACTAAACCTTCAATTTTTAAGCTACAATTTTCCATTGTATGAATTGAAACATATGTGTATTTTTGCCCTGTAGCCTGGAAGTGTAACTTGTGATAAACGCTTCTCCAGCTTTATCTGCACATTGTATTTTAGGATTAAATTAGGACAAATTGTATTAATAGTGATTGTGATAATTTGCCACAAGTTCTGTAAACCTGTTAATCATGATTTATCACTGGGCAGACAAATCATAAACAGTGGATAAGACAACATTTTATTACTGAATACATTCCACCTGGAATATCTGAAATATTACTTGGCACTGTGCTGATTAAGGCCAGACTAAAGGACAGTGAAACACTGATCTTATTCATTCTGGATCCTAAAAATTCACTTTTGTGCAATATTCAATGTTTGACTTAAGGGTGTACTCAATAAAGAGAGAATTGCAGTGAACCGAGATGGGAATGTCAAACTTAAAATCCAAAGTAGCCTGGATGAGAACATTTTTCCAATGCTTCAAATTGAACTCGGCTACCTTGGCCTTAAGTTTGAAGTTGCCACCTCAATTCCCTGCAATTCTCTCTCTATAGACGTTTTAATCTATGGAGGTTGAAGTATAGTATTTTTTTTATTTTTCTATTGTTTTTTTTTATTTTTTTGCTTTGTTTGATTTTTTTTATTTAAGATTCTTAAAAGGAGTATGGTGCTATAGATTTTAATAGCGTATGTTTTATTGGTTGGCAGTTTTGTAACCAAATATAGCATTAGCAATTATATACCCCAAAAATAAAATAAAAATGTACTTCATATACATATACCATGTGTAATTGCATGGGCTATACCTACATAGCATTGGTTTTGTTGTATCAGAGATAAATAACCATGGCTACAAACTCCTATTTCTAAAGTTAATTATTGGCTGCTATTTTGAATTTGCAATTTAATATATTTGAGTCACATTGTTATATACTAGAAAGCAGGCTGACACATGTGTGCATGTTCTAAATATCACAGGGTGACATTGTGCATGGTAACAGGTTCACGAGTCAGATTTCCAGATGTTTCCTGATAAGATAAGAGTGCTACTTTAGACAGCAATTAATTTCCTTCACTTATAATTAAGACAGATTAGAAACCTTTGAAGATGGAACTATTGATAAAAAAAATAAATACAAATAAACATTTGAACATGCCTCGGTGAATCTGAAACCGAAATACAATTTTTAAATCCACTAGTGGGCTGTCTTTTCCGACTCTCTAAAATCAAATAAAAAATTTGGGGGATTTTTACGCTGACATAATCTGAAAAATATTCTACTGACCGTATGTTGGCGAATTTTTAAGTGATGCCACTGTCCTCGGTTTTCTCCTTTTAACTTAGTTAATGTTAACAATCACATGTGCTTAACCCTTCAACCTTAGAGAGACAGTCTAGTTGAGCAATCTAAAGATGATGTATGAGAATGTACTGGAACAAGGTTTTGAAAATGTCACATGAGCCTCTAACATGACATTAGAATTAAAACCAAAATGCACAGAGAATGTGTTTCACCTCTGGGGATGCAGAGGGGCAAAACATGTTCTTAAATTCCTTTACAAAAATGAAAGAATAATTATGAATGCCTTTTATATGTACACCCCATAAAATCAAGAACTAACCACCGCCCCCTTGTAATTTTAATATTATGTTCTAAGCAGGTTACAATGAGGACCTACTTGAATTTTTTTTTTTTTTTATATAAATCCATAACCCTTTCACTGATGGACAAAAAAATCCCATGGTTGACTATTATTTTATTCTAAAGACATAAATATTGTGTTTTTTCTTATTGTTATTGATTTTTGATCTCATTATTAAAAAGAAATGGCTATAGTGTAATTGTTATAATTGGTGTTAGTTTTATTATGGTTATTTGTGGCTGTATATTTTTGCCATTACTACAAAATGTAGGAGCTGTTTATTGTTAATCCACTGCCATTATTACAAATTGCACACATATGTTGGTGTTAGAAGAATAATGGTAATTGTTTTAGTGCAATGTCTTGATGACATAAATGGGGGTATTTTATTTTTCGATTATTGTTACAGTAATAGCATAATAACTGTTGAAAATGAACAGATATAGTACCGACACCTTCAACAGTGTTAGAAGATGATTCAATACAAAACTAACACAGTGCTTTATTTAACTCAACTTGATATAGATATATTATTTGTTTTATAGAAAAAATAGGCTAGTATCTATTTGTGTATTTCTTTTCTTAATTTGTATTTGCTTTGTCATTGGAGAAATAATTTTTCCTGCTTCAGGAATAGTCTACCAGAATATAAACTGTTACATACGTACATTTAGTAAATCAAGGGATTTAACTGTCTATACACTTATTTTAAATTAAAATCCATGCAACAAGTTTGTCCTGGTGATGGTAGCATGGAAAGTGGCAGAGCAGAATACAATACTGGGATTAAAAATCTCTTCTGACAGGCAACTTAATCTAACGATCCCAAGGATTTAATCAACCTGATCTTGTAAAACAGATAGCAGATTGGGCCGGCTTGATAGGCTGACTACTTTTTATCTGTCATTACAATCTACCCTTCTGCGACTTTCATAAAGAAGATATTATCTAACGTCACAGATTACAATATTCTCTATTATTATAAAACTGTCCTCAGAACCGGTTGTTTTAATGTCTAGTTAATTTTGGACAGTGAAGGTGACTTTAAATAAAGATAATTTAAACAATTGCCCCACTGTACCTGTACCCACAATTAATAAATACAAATCTCAATGATCATCATCCCCACAATTAATAAATACAAATCTCAATGATCATCATCCCCACAATTAATAAATACAAATCTCAATGATCATCATCCCCACAATTAATAAATACAAATCTCAATGATCATCATCCCCACAATTAATAAATACAAATCTCAATGATCATCATCCCCACAATTAATAAATACAAATCTCAATGATCATCATCCCCACAATTAATAAATACAAATCTCAATGATCATCATCTTTGCTGCAACAACAGAGTTTACTATTTGGATGAAGTCCTGATGGAGCTTTGCATGGTATGCAACACCAGCTTTACTAGTGAGGGGGGAAGAAACATGTTGTATCCAGAGGGAAGGATAATGGGATCTGATACCATATCCTTGTATCCTCTACCTAGAAAGAGGGCAGCAGTGATGAGAAGTATTCTACTCAGTCCCATGGACCAGTGATATCCAAGGTTTTATTGTATCAAACTGAACATAATTCAGAAAGATAGGTTGGGTGATGGATATTATCCATGTCATACATTATAACTAAAATATTTTTTTAGCATGTATGGGGGGGAGGGGACGGGACAAAAAGGTCGCTGGGCCACCAGTTGAACATAAGTGTTCTAGATTATGAAGAATGGGGCAGCAGACATACCCACTCACACCAAATTATTGCTACAGTGGAAGGAGTGTGTGAATGAGAGAAATGTTCTGTCAGTAGAGGATGGGAAGGTTTCTGAAAATATTCCCCAAGGTTTAGTAAGTGATCTGAAATCAAAGTGAAATATAAAGCCATAGGGTACAAATAATATTGACACTAAATTCCCACTTGTCACCTCTGGAGAATAAGGGGCGATAGAATCCCTTAAAAACTTTGGATCACTTTCATAATTATTAATTGTCTGAACAATGAGTTTAAAAAAAAAAACAAAAAAAATTGCTACTAAAGAAATGCCCTGCAACTAAAAATGGAATCAGGGAAACTGATCAAAATCAGCTTTCAGCTCTTTTTTATTTAGAGGTTTCTAACTTCTTTAACAGATTTTGGGAGTGAAGCCTAGGAGAGAGGTGGAGAGCATGAAGGTCGACCCAATGTAATTACTTTATATACTTTATATCAGGGACCTTATTAGACAGGGCTAGCCATTGCCATAAATTAAGGCAGAACCAGAAACAACAGATATTCCAGGATGTAGGCGATATAAAATGGGTCAATGCATCAAAAATTAATTACTGCTTATTTTCTGTGTACTATGCATGTGTTTAATATATGTGATGTGCACTTATTTTTACAAACTACAGATCTCCTGCAACTTAACATTGGATATAAGTGTCCGGTAAATGCAGTGACCAAAGGGGAAGGGAGTATAAATATATACTGATTTTATATAGTATATAAATATATATATATATTACCTTGCTTTAAACTAACTGTAGGTTGAACTGCCCTGTACACATCTTTATTCACAAATCTCCTAGTTCTAGCATGATTTAGGGGCATCTCAACTCCTACAAGATGGCATAATCCAAACTGACCTGAGCTGTGATAAGTTTAAAGCCCTACTCATTTTAGTACATTGCTATTATAATTCTAAATTTGTCTGACGATCTGACAAATCTACGGTAGTTTAAAATAGATGCTCAAGTTTTGCATAGAATAAGATGTATAGGGTAGTGTTGCACTGAAGATGGCAGAAGGGGGGAGTGGAATATTTGTGTGATCCTTCCTAGAAACTTTGGAGATGGAACAAGATCAGGGTTGAATAAAGTCAGTAACTGTAGTACATTGTGTGTGATTTGTCTTGTAAAGATAGAACCCTGCCATTGTTTTGTTTTTATTTGCATTTGTTGGACATATGTTTTTTTCTCCAGTAGGCTGTTATACACTTTTATTTTGGTTTATGTTTGTTTGTCAATGCCTTATAGTTCATGTGATTTATTAGCATATGAATATGTATCAGATTTGGTTTTGTGTTACTTGCTTATATTATTAAGCACATAACCAAATAAAACGAGCTGCGTTACAATGTCATCATTGAATGTCATACTTCGCTGTCAGATTCTCTCTGACGGGACTTTTCTATAAAAAAAAAAAAAAACAGCATTTTTTTTATTTGTCTTTGTTTTGTTAATGTTTTTGATATATATAATAAAATGAATTTTTCACTTTAAAGAAAAGTTTAGCAAAAAGTGATTTTACCTTTTTCCAGCCAGTATAGGCTGAACAGACTTTAAACTCTTGGACAGTTAAAAAAAAAGTACAATTTCTCTCAGTGCCTATACAGTAAGATTATAGAGGGTAAAGTGATTATAGTTCCCTGTTAGTAAGACTTCTGCATAGAAGTCATCTAAACTTGCCTTTTTGTGTAGTATAAAAAGATAAAAGACTTTAAGAATTCTTCCTTTTCTGACCCCCCCCCCCCCCCCCCATGATCATATGACCATGTTGAAAACTGACCTCAATGTGTCAGAATCAGGTAATCTAACACATACTTGCGAGGAATTGTAATGATAAAAATGAAAAAGGGCAGAGCTAAGTCTTGCCCAGGCTTGGTTTGAAAACTCCTGGTCAGTGATCAAAAAGCATGTTCTGTTAGAATGGCCTCATGTCCAGACTTTGGAGATAGACTAGTTAAAGCCTTAGTTAAACAGAGCGGATCAGTTTGACAAAATATAAAAGTTACTAGTACTAGTTAAAAACCCAGTTAATACAATTCCCCCATCTTGCTGACTTTCTCACTTTTTACATTTTCTATTTATCCCTGATAAAGCAGTTCAGAAGTCAAGCACATTTTTCCAGTGTCTTCTAGGACACTAGGACACATTTTTCTAGTGTCTTCTTGTGGGAGTGTGCAACTGACACCCCCCAAAACCACAGAAGCAATAGCAAAGGCTCATCAGTCAGACTGATAGTTTGATAAACCAATGAGGGGTCATCCAGCGGCAGATCATACAGATTTTGAAGAATCCAGGAGGCAAATGTCATACTCCTTGTTTTTAACGCTACATGACCACTGATGTCTTCTACATGAAACAAAATAGAAAGATAAAAAGTAACTAAATCCACAAGACAAGTCCAGTTTTCCGATGATGAAATGACTTCGTTCTTTGAGCAAAAAACTATTTTTAGTTTTAATTCTCCATTATGTCTTCATTTTAGGAGAGTTTACCCAGATTATTATGGTCTACACTTTTTCCACTCAACAACTAATGTTAGAATTATAACCGTATGGCAAAGAACTGAAAATTACAAGTTGCTTTGGTGTAATGGGCATTAGTTAGCTATGTTTTACTCCTCATTTTCCTCCTGTAGATTTGTTCCACAACCTTTATATATAATTAGGTTCAACATCAGCAATGCTTTTTTTAATCCTGAGTTTTGTTTAACAGAGGGTTAACAGGCCTGACTTGTCTATGAGGTGCAGAAGCAAATGGAAGATAGGAAATATTGTACCCTTTGGTCTTCACTTGGCATTATTTTGGTGAAAAGCATTTTCATTTTCTAGGGGTTGGTCAACAATGCCTAACTGTAGGTAACTCTTCATGCACATTGCATGGATTTAATTTACAAAACATTTTCAGAAACATATCAATCATGGCTTACAAAAGAGAGCAACTCTGTTCCCATTTCCCTTCCAAGTTATCGGCCAAATATTGTATTTGATGGATGTATTGTTTTTTTTTTTTAAATCCGTGTTGCAGAAAAAGTGCATCAAAGCAGTAATTAAAGGTGAATTACCATTCGACTGTCTATCACAGATCACCATTTAGGGAAACCCAACAATCTGTGTAATAAGATAATCTAATCGAATAATTTTCAGCTGGAAATTTACCCACAGAAGTAGAAATGTGTACGGAACAGATAAACAAATTGTGATCTATTGATTTCTGAACTGTATGTTTAACAGCAGCTCCGATTCCAGTAATGCATACATCGTCATACTACATCCTTTTTTTTAACTTATCTGCAATGATAAACATGTCTCCTTGAATTGGTGGCAAATAAATAAATAAAATGGATAATGTGGGCATATAGCACTGTATTTGGTATTTTTTGTAAGTGCTTTATGGGTGAGCAATACATTTGGGCGTATGTATTACGGTACATGTTTGGGCAAATGTCTAAAAGTGATCTAATTAGCATTATAGGCCACCATTCCAATTTTTTATCATGTTACCCCCCAAAAAAACAAATGACCTGTATGTATAACCCTCATAGTACTGAAATGCCAACCTGTAACTGTATATATTTAATGCAATGTTTAAAAAATAAGATATAATAAAAACAGATGATATCAAGACACTCTAACAGTTGGATTTTAAAGGAGGAAAGATCGGGAGAAATGTTATCAGGATTCCTGGTGAAATTCATGGACTTTTGAATCAATATTTATGGACTTAGTAATGTTTCTGTGGTGTATTAAATGACAGTGTTTTAATTGTAATCTGGTCATTTCAAAACGTATTTCGGATGAGGTATGAGTTATACCTGACAGTATAAAATGTAGCCAAAGAAACTGATGTGTCTTTTTATAATACCTATATATAAAACCAGAACAACAATAATACTCTTCTAGTTACATCTGTTGCTTCTATATCAGTGAATCATTTTCACAATTAGAAAGGGTTACGTTTCACAAACACCTTTACACAAAAGGGGCAAACCATGTGGTGAGAGGAAATATTTGTTTAATGTTTTTGAAAAGTAGTCCGTCTTCCCTTCTTCTTAAATATATGCCAGTTATTTCCCTACTAAAAACATCTTATTGACATATGTACCAAATAGAGCATATGGATGTTTGTGTATTTGCACCAAGCACACTTGCACACATTAACCACTAGGTGTCAGCACTACTTTCTAACGTTAAAGGCGTTAAGCTTTAAATTATTGGCGGTTCCTGTTGTCCCTTTATTTCACAATAAAATCTGCTTTAAACATAATAGTACAACATTTTATCTTTATTTCATCTCATTGGTTGATTGAGGAGCACTGGATATCTTCGGCACCTAAAAACTGTGGTTGAAAGAGGGGGTTTTGCCTGCCGGAAAAAAACCCAGGTGTGAATCGTCCCCATTGAAAGTAATGGGAGATAATATGTCAAAGCAATTTTTTTCTGCACCCGAGTTCGACTTAGACCAACTTTCAATGGGAAGATTTGGAACTGAGTTCCTTTTCTAAGTCAAGCTTGGGTGACAAATTTAACTTATTATCAAAATTAAAGTAATTGGAGAAAGGAGATTTAGCCTATGACAGCAGAAGGGATTTTTTTTTACAGTAAGGACAATGAAGATATGGAATTCACTGCCTGAAGAAGTCGTTTTACCAAATACCTTAGTTGCCTTTAAAAGTGGCCTGGATAGTTTTTTTACTGAGCCGGAGCAAAGAGGGCTATGCATGTTAGTATAGACATTAATATTTATTTAGTGCTTGTTGATCCAAGGAGAAATCTGACTGCCATTTGGACTGCCATTTGGACTTCCATTTGGACTGCCATTTGGACTGCCATTTGGACTGCCATTTGGACTGCCATTTGTCAAGAAGGATTTTTTCCCCCCACTGAAAGCAGAATTCGAAATTGCTGAAGGGGTTTTTATTTGCCTTCTTTTGGATCAACAGCGTTAAACATGGGATAGCAAGGACTTGATGGATACAAGTCTTTTTTCAACCTAAACTACTATGTAACTATGTAACTATGTAACCTCCAAAGTCGAATTTTAGTAAATAGACACATAAGACAGATTTGACAAAGGTTCGCATCTTCCCCATTGAATGTAATGGGAGGTGAAATTTAGTCTCAAAAATAGTGATAATTTGATCATTTCACCTGCCATTACTTTCGCCGGGGTGAAGATTCAAACCTTGGTTTTTTTTTCCAAGTCAATCTCGGGGGCTGAACTTTGACTTAGTCTCAAAATGAGAGATGACCACCAAAGTCGAATCTTAGTGAATAGACCGACAAGAGTGTTTGACATTAGTTCTTTGGAATTTTGGAAAAAGAGGAGTTAATCTAAAAATCAAACCAGCAGTCATTTTCAGCAGTAAACACTAGGGGCAACGAAATCTGCATAGATCTATGGCTGTGTAATCATCCTGTAAACAGTATCTAAATGAGCAGCTGCTGTTCTACTAAGATCTATAAAAACAGAGCGTTATATATAATAATCAGCTGGGGCATGTTTGCCTTGGTGTGTCTGATTGCTGGGTAGTTCAGTTGTAGATATTTCCCTGTGTAATGTAGTATTGTATGGTGTGGTATTCTCTATGACGTGGCACAGGAGCAAGGCGTTACATTAAAACAATATTGCCTTTTAAGATTTTGGGAATGAGAATGCACAGTGCATGGAAGCACTTATATCTAATATACAGGGGGTGGACATAAAAATAGAAACACCAAGATTTGCAGAAAGCATTGTGTTTCTGCTAAAATATTTTATGGTATGAAAAATCAGAGATAGGAGCCAGCCTTGCTCATGGGGCCCATTTACTTGTCATTGTGAACAATTTAATAATATTCCTTGGAACCTTAGCAGACGTTGCCACAAAAACCTTGGCGGGCCCAGTATGTGCATCTGATCAGACATCAAGAAACATAAGGAATTGGTAACCCTACCTACAGGTATCGGCATATGCACCACTTCACCTCAGTTCTGCTCAACAGGTGGGTGCACCAGCGAGCAGGTGGATGTCATCTTTGGCATAATTTTATGCTGCCCCCTGTGACATGCCACTCTAGGCCTAGTCATCCTAGGCCAAAATACACCACTACTCTCTGCTACACATCAGAGAAGTCATATGAGTCTGTAACACATTTTATATAACGAATCTAGTGCACTGCAGGCTCACTTGATTCATTATGTACCATTCAAATCTTAATGTTATATAATATATGTTCCATTCTGGACACACAGGTGATCATGCTTTAACCTTACATCACTGACGCTGCAAGCTTGCATGAACCACAAGTTGCTCAACTTTTGTTCCTTTATTTATAAATTGTTAATTGTTAATAAACAGGAAGATCGAGTTAACGCCCATTTTCAACACACCAGTCAAATTAGTCATTGAAAATAAAACAAACTACAAATATACATACAATTTCCCAACATAGGTCGATACCATGGGAAGAAATTAAGAGCTGTATTAAGCCCAAAGCTCGATGTTGCCTTGAGCAATAAAGATTGACAGACTGGCAAAGCCAGTGGAGAATGGCCAGATTTCATGCATAATTCTGTGTTGGGTTCATATCGTCTGTCTGTGGCGACATTTTAAATGGAAATTAATGATGTATAAGAACCTCTGATTGAACCATTTCCTGCTAGGCTTGTTTTTCATTATTTTATGTTACTGTTAAAATTAGTAATATTGTTTTTAGATAAAATATCAGCCTGGTAAACTATTCTTCATCTTCCTGCTATTTAAAAAATAAATAAATAAAGAACAAAAAAAAAACAAAAAAAAGAACACGTGTAATGCTTCTTGTTTTGGATACCATGACAATTAAGAAAGATCTTGGTACAACGGTGCCAAATTTGCATGGAGGTGAGCGAGTTAGGTCATTATTATTATTCTCTAGATATTCGGGGAACCACATTTTCCAGTCAAATATTTCTCTGTCAGAAGAGTTTAAAAGAGAGAGAATCAAATTACTCCATAAGAGTGCATAGGTGACCAATTTAAACAAAAATGGTTAAAAAAGAAAAAAAAAAAAGAATACTTGCATTTAATTGAAAGATTGTATCTTGTGCAGACATTTTTAAATAGAAAAGCTTTAATGAATGAATACAAGTAAAGTACATAAATGAACACTCTTTGGTCTGTGTAGTTCTATCAGGAGGTGGACATATTGATTGGAATTTAGGGTTAGATCTTCCTTCATCCAACCCAAGATTAAGCAAGATCTGATCCAAGATTCTAAACAACATGTTTGCTCCCAAGAGAGACCAAAAACCACTTAAAAAAGCTACTTTATTTGTATTCTTTCATTAAAGTATTTGTATTTTAACATCTAAACTTGTTGCAATCTTTCAGTTAAACATAAAATGTATTATTTTTTCTACAGTTGTCCTTTAATTGATAATACTGATTAAATACAATTTTCATGCACTGGGTAATGACTGATGTCTAAAAGAGTATATATGTATGTATGTGACTGGACCCATCAGCTATCTATACAGTTGTTATTTCAATAAGAGGTCCATCTAGCAAACTGTGGTCAACGTGCCCGGCATCAAAACACTCACTGTAGCCATTTTTAGACTTGACTGGACATCAGTTCTGGGAGCAATACGATTGGCTGAGCATGATGGAAAACGGAGATCAAAGGTTTGCTGTGGATTATAGATCTCATGATGACAGGACATGGCGTGCCAAAGGTTTGCCTTTACTTTTGGAGAGTCTGGGAGAAGGGGAAATTGATGGAGGGAGCATGCCAAGTATACACTGGAAAATACCTACATTTATTGACTATATTTTCAGATAGATATGCTGTAACAGAATATTATAGCACTGAATTCCTGTCTCCCATTTCTCCATCTTTCTGCATACTCCCTCACATTTATTTTACTAGCCTTTTTATTAGGGTTAGGGAACCACTTGGTAATAGTGGTCCATTCCCATTGTCGCATACAGCATTGCCTTTCCTTTTATTGACATTTAAAAAAAATGCCAAAGGGATTCCATCTATCCACAGTGTCTGCTGCCAACTGTTGAACATAGTGCGGGAACTCTAGTGGTAAGTACAGTCATCACATGCAAGTCATGAAGTCCAATGATTGCTCAGCATGGGTCAGTAACAAAGCAAAGGGCATAACTGGACCAGCTGCACATTGCGGTGCAAATATTTTTCCTTTATTTGGTTGCCATGTCAGGATGGTATTGACCATGCATACTGATTAATTCAAGAGTTAATCAGGATGAAGTCATTCTGGAGCATAAAGAGTGAATTCAATCTACATAACCGCCCATCACAAACTAGCTGGATGCTGTTCTTTGTGAAGACTTGCCATTTATGATTGTTCTATTATCCTAGAATAACTGAAGTAATTCGGAAAGTAAGTCTTATTCCATAGCAGCCCCTTAATATAATAATAATAATAATAATGTGTTTCAAGTATTTTGTGCTCTCAGTATATATAATTCTTACTAAGACAAATCACTATTGTCTGTGTAATGCACTGGGTCCTGGATGGTATTAGACCCTGAGCACCAAAGTTCAGGAGCTATGTTGAAGGGGTGGAGACACAGAGCCTGGTGCTGGGTAACTGCGTTTATACGGTAGCTTGGGGCTCCAGGTTTGTTCAGCCACATAGCAAGGCCCTGTGGAGGCAGCTGCTGTATCCAGTATAGGACTGGAGAAAATCTGCAGACATCCTGGAGCAGGCATGGATAACAATGTAATAGGAAAGCAGGATGTTACAGACTAGGACAAAATAAACCAAGACACAGAACCAGCAGAGCAAAATCAGAAAAGCAACTGAGGCAGAACAGAATTGAATACAGAGTGCAGGGCTAAAGACAGATTAGAGCAGGACAGAGGAGAAACAAAAATAGGAATAACAATACAAGGCACAGGATAATAATCTGGCAGAGACACACTTTAAAGTTCTTAATCGTTGGTATCTGGTCCCAGCCCGATTGGCAAAATTTTTCCCTAGCAGAACAGATTTATGTTAGAGATGTGGGGTACAGCGGGGAGATTACACTCATGTCTGGTGGAATTGCCCACCAATCTATCTATTCTGGGGAATGATCTGCCAAAAAATTAATAAATTAGGCATAGGGACCTTTGAGCTCAAACCAGAAATAATGTTGCTACACTTAGATGGCCATAATTGGCCTAAACCCGGCAGGATAACAATTCTAAATGTGTTAGCGGCCTCCAATATAAGTATTGCCAGGAAATGGGGTTCCTCACTAGTTCCAACATGGTATGAGGTTAGGGCGCAAAGCCTATTCCAACTAAAGATGGAACAAGAAATTCAATACCAAAGGATGGTAGTTCCAAATAAAGCTATCAAATATGAAGATCTAATTAGAGATATAAGCTAAGTATAGGGGGGTCTCTGAGCATTTTATATTGGAGTAGTAGCAGTAGTGGTAGGGCGGTTTCGCCAAGACAGAGGAGGGCTTGCCAGGCCACCGGGAGAAGCAGGGATGTGCAACCTTGATGTTTTTTTTGTTTTTATTTCTCTCTTTTTTTTTTCTCTTTTTTTTTCCTTTTTCTTTTTTTCTTCTCTCCTGTTTGTTTTGTATTGTTGTTGTTGTTGTTGTGGTTTGTTTAGGTGTTCTCCTTTGGTTTGTGTCTTAACTTAAGGAGAGAATAAGGAATAATCAAGGTATTCTTGAAATAAAATAGAATATGATGGGGAGGGAATAACTTCATGAATAAGGTTAAGATGAATATTGTTGATGATGAAAATTTGTTGCTTACTGTTACTTAAAATGGAAAGAGATTGTCGGAAATAATGCATTGTAAATGTATATTTTTTGGTATTCTTGGTGTCTACGAGGAAACATAATGAATAAAGATTATATATATAAAAAAATAACAGAGACATACATGGTACATATAAAAACAAAAAGTCCAGGGCTAAGGGCCAAGGAAAACAAGAAAAATACAAACAAACCTAAATACAGGAACTAGCCAAACACTAGAGATGGTAAATGGTAGCGTTTGGTTACGCCAATTGGCCAAATGATGATTAGACTTGTCAACCACATCAAGGTACCCCACAATCAAAAAAAGAAAAAAAAACAAAAAAAAAAAAAAAGAATAGATAAACCTATTAACATGGTTCTAAGACAGGACAGAAATATGACAGGGCTTGAACACTAAGACAGGGCTGGACCACTAAGACAGGGCTGGACCATTTTGACAGGGCATGATATTTAAGGGACTCTAGGACATGGCATTACCCAAATGGGCTCTATGACAGGGCAGTGCAAAAGAGCCTGCATGAGGGTGAATTTATTTATTTATTTAGAAAGTGTTTTTACCAAGAAGAATTCATTGAGATTTCTGTCATTTTCAAGTATGTTCTGGAGACCCAGTCCAGAATGGAATTACACAGAGTTACACATTTAGTAGATTAAAAATACATACATACATACATATAATTATTACAGTATGCCTGTAATAACACATCACCAATGGGGGAGTCTATTCAGTAAAATGAAACTGTGATTATGAAGCATTTATAGCAAGGCTGGAAAGATATGTAAAATGGAGAATTAATCTGTCAGCTATTAATGTAATATAGTTGCAGTTCAATTACCAGTCCATTTTTAGTTTTAATTATGGCCAATAGTTCCCAGTTCTGTGGATCATTCCAACAAACTAAAAATATGAAAACAACGTTTGATAAGAAAAGATTCTAAGATTTAAAAAATGAATTGGCATGACTTAACATAAAACTCTAACTGTAAATTCCTTTGCACATAATATTGTGAAGCCATATAGTAATGTAAACAAGCTTTTAAATAAATATATATGCTTTTTAATACTCCTCTATCAACAAAATTCCCTTAAAAATGTTCCTTTTCACATGTGTAATTTGGCCAAAGTATGATTGAGATCACTTGTCGGATCAAGTCAAGCAAGTCCTACCTTGGATTACAGTTTAATTTCGTTATACTGCACCTTACCTGCTTCTGGATTAAAAATAAAAAATATAGGTGAATATTTATCATCTCACACTATTAAAATAATAATTATAGACTCTGGTATACATACCCTCTGACCCTCTAACCAGGTTATTGCTGCTTTGATACTAATTAATAAAGGGATATTTATATTGTATTTTAAGTGGGAATTTCTGCATTTTTACACATTATAATTTAAAATTCCCATATAGTATAACTATTCATTTGTACAACATAGGTCGCGAGCTAAGCCAACGCATTTCCCCAAAGTCAGTGTACTAAACAAATAATCACACTGATCAGGAAGGCACTCCCTTTCTGCTTCATCCAGAGTCTGGGAAATTCAACTAACTGGTCACACATTCTTTTATTGGTATTTGGTATATTTTATGTTATTTTATTACACATTTGAAGGGACATTATGACAGCACCATGTGACATGCTATGAAAAGCAGATGATTTGAATGGGAATTGTGTAATTTACAACACACTTGGTGAGGTCATAAACATGAGACAAGTATAGAAACACTTAACATACAAGTCACTTTCAATTTATGGATTTGCTTGTGTGTTCAAAATGTTTGATATTTTTTACGCTCTGCATTCACAGTGTAAAGCATGTTTAAGTGACTATTTTTAAGTGGTCTTAATATTTAAAATGACAACTGTGAGCAGAAAATTAAGTTATGTTTAATTGAAATATTGCAAGTACAGACATTTTCAATAAAAAAATATTCAATGAAATACAAATAAAGTACCTTACTTGGTCCTTTTGTGCTCTGTAAAGCTTTATCAAAAAGGCAGACATTTTGGGTCAAATGAGTCAGAACTTCTTTTAACTGATCCAAGATTCTAAACATGTCAGCCTCCTAATCTATATGGAGAAAAGTACTTTATGGTCTTTCATTAAGTAACCTCTATTCAAAAAGCCTACAATTGAAAAATATACACAACTAAGGCCAGCCTTTGGAGTAGGTTAACTCAGTCATAACAACTTTTAACCATACTCTATGGTTAATACAACGCATAAGGTTACCCATATTCTATGTATTTAGCAAACAATACAAAGGTGATATCCACCATAATGTGGCACTTTAAATCATGTCTACAGTGCTGTAACATAACTATAAACGATATAGAGGATCTATTCACTACAATGTTCACTAATAAGAGACACACATAGCTCACTTTTAACAAATTACTCACATAATGCAAATCAATTCTAGAGATTCATGAATAATACCATAAAATACCATATCTTTTTCAGTCCTCAATGTAAATGTAGCAAGCCAGCTGGTTTGTTGAGGATATGTGATGTTTTATTTTCTATATGTTGGATAAATAAATAAACTTAAGATTTGAGCATTTTACCCTGTAAGTACAGTAAAGTGAGTAAAATAAACAGCTAGCTCAGTCCTCCAATTACCTATAGTCCCAAAACACATTAATAATTAAATTAATCCAATCTGAAGCACTCAGTCTGAATTCACACTACTCAATATCATAGTCTCTAAGGAGGTAGATTGACAGGGAATAATAAACAATAAGCAAATATTATGTAGATTATCTTTAAGGAAGCTAACTACTCCAATAATGCACATTAATTAACCCTTATCCAAACCAACCTAGCTTCCACTGTCCCCAAATACTGTTACTACCGCCACCTTCCCCTTTGACCTTTTCACTCACCTTATACAACAATTAGCCATAACAGTAGACCACCTGCCTAATATTGTGTAGCTCCCCTTTCGATGACCCTTAGAGGCAGGGACTCCACTATACCTCTTTAGGTGTGCTGGGGTATCTGGCACCAAGACATTAGCAGCAGATCATTTAAGTCCTGTAAGTTGTGAGGTGGGGCCTCCATGAATCGGACTTGTTTGTCCAGCACGTCCCACAGATGTTTGATTGGATTGAGATCTGGGGAATTTTGGGGCCAAGTCAACACCTTGAACTTGTTGTTGTGTTCCTCAAACCATTCTTGAACCATTTGTGCTTTGTGGCAGGGAGCATTATACTGCTGAAAGAGGCCAATGCCATCAGGGGTTTCCATGAAAGGGTGTACATGGTCTGTAACAATACTTAGGTAGGTGGTACGTGTCAAAGTAATATCCACATGAATAGCAAGACCCAATGTTTCCCAGCAGGACATTGCCCAAAGTCCGCCTGTCAGTGGTCATAATGATAAAGCTGATAGGTGTATGTCTCCCTCCATATTGTAAGCTTTCAAGAAGGGCTCTTGAAGGCCTTCATTGTATATTGGTGTGTTCATCTAAGCTTTGAACCAAGCCCTACATAAATTGTTGGTGCTTTATAAAAATTGTTAATGTAATGTATAATGTATATTTTATATATTTCATACATGCATCCTGTGAATATGTATAAGGTTTGAAATAAAAAAATGCACATTTTCCATAATAAAAATAAACCCTACAAGAAATTGCATTTAATTTGCCACCCAAATGTGTGTTTTTGATACATTTCACCCCTCAAGATCCATTTCTGGGGACACAAATGTAAGAGAGAAAAAAATGGCTTAATTTTGCTCATGTTCAGACAAGAAAATGCTGATTAATATTAGGCCTCAGATGAAGCATTCCTCAATTTAATAACTGCATAGTGACAACTGTGGTCATTTATAATTGTGCCTAGTCATGGATTTTTTAGATATATGGAAATGTGGTGTTGTGGGCATACTTTTCTATTATAAGCATGGATAGTAGGCATTATTAATCACAAATCCTCACACAGCAGCCAAGCCAAAATACTTACTTATCTTACTACTCGGTGGATGGCCGTTCCATCCTTAATGGAACTCATAGGCACGAGGTTGGTTACTGGTCTTGATTGTCTTTTGGCTTGACTGGTGTGTGAGAATTTGTGATTAACATTGCCTCTACTACCCATGTTTATAATAAAAAAGGAGTGGGATGGTATGCCAAAAACACCACATTTCTCTGTTGAAAGTCCATGATCCAGCCCAATGTAAAATGACTACAGTTGCTTAGTGCATGGCAACCATTGTCTCATTATGTAGTTATAAAATTGAGGAAGGCTTGGCTTGAGGCCTTTCATAAGTCAACATGTTCTTGACTGAACATGAGCAAAATTAAACCATTTATTTTTCTCTAACTTTTGTATCTTCAGAAGTGGATTTTCTCTAACCTCTAGACTAGTAAAAAAAAAAGACAAAGGTGGAGGGGTTTTCCCGCATCGTCGTTATCCCACCGTAACTTACGCTGTGGGTCTTTTTTGGACATCTCCAAGCATTCACCAGAAAGCCAGGGAAATTGAGAACTAAGACTTGAAAGTTCAAGTGCCAGTTGGAGGGTCTTGAGGAAGCATGTAGAAGCATGACACCGAGGAACAATATCTCCTGCAAACACACAAGGTGGTTTTCAGACAGGCGCTCGCTGAAGTTTAACAGGATTTTTTAAGATTTTAAGATACTGCATACCCAAGAATATATTAAAATAGTGATCAGTTTTTACGATATCTCTCGGAGGAAGTCAAATTGCTAGTGAAAAGCGTCTTCTGATGCACAAGTAGATCCCAACCTCAGATCCGTTCATTTATAGATTTTAAGTCTATTTTTGTATGTTTTTAACTGGTTTCAATGGGTTGTGCATAATAAAAAATTAGAAAATTGATAACAAAACAAACCTTTATCCACTAATTTACACAACATGCGACACAAAAGTTTATTGTAGCGCTCTCATATATATTTTTTTCTACTATAAAAACCAGAGAAATGGTATCCATGTTTTACGCACGTACAGACTGTCTACTTTGTTGCTTTATAATTCTATTATGTCTTAGAAGTCTTAAGATCATTTTGTTCTCAGTAAAACACAAAGTGACTGTGTGCACAATCAAGCTTAATATTAGTTTCTAAGGATTGTCAATGCGTTAAGCTCCTGAAATAGCTCGAGATCAAAGGTCGGACATGTCCGTGTAACTCATTATTTCACACCGTGTCCTAGATTCCTACCTTGGCTGATCACTTTGCCCTCAAATCCTGTTAAAAGCTAACTTTGGTCAATTCTTCCTAATGTGTCTTTTATTTGAGACAAATCAAGTTTCTAAACCGAAATTGCTAGCGTCCGAGCTCTTGCTGAGCACCAGCTGTCAGAGTGTTTTGATCCTTTAATTAAGCTCACTGCTCCCTCAGGTAAAAGGTTTGTTATTGGGGAGGGATTATTAACATCTCTTTTTTTCTCTAACCAATTTCTTAAAATCCTACCTTCCAAAAAAAAAAAAAAAACAACAACTTCTGAACACAGGATTAAGTTGAAAGTAAATTAAAAAAAAAAATGTTGTTATGCAGAATTATGTTTAATGAGTAAGCTTGCTCTTTACTGCATAGAAATAAATTAACAGTGTAATATGGCAGAAACGAGCTAGATCTACATAAAGAGAGAAGGAAGGATTATTGACTTAATTAACCCCTAAAAAATAATGACCTAACACGTGTGGACCAAAAAATTGTAACAATTATTTGTGGAGCAACACATTGCCCTTTAATAAACCCATGCAAGATATAAACAGATAAATGTACCCTGACATGGGGCTTTAGTGTATAGTTCAAGGTTTCTCATCATTTAGACAGAATATAGTAAGGATAAATTCCAAAAGCAAATTCTTTAGAAATAAAATTTTTTTGGGGGGGGTTGACTATTCAGTCAATAGTTACTTTTCACAATGCTTTGGTTTACATTTTATATAGTTGCTATTGCGAGGGGAGCCCATTTTTAAGAACTTTGCCCTGAACCCATCTGTGTCAAAAGCAGCCCTGACCTGACTCTCACCATGCAGTGATTTTTCCAGAATCGTCACACATAATAAGGGCCGTTTTAGCTTAATTTTTATTTTTCCACTAGTATAGCTTATCCTGTTTAATTTAACTATTTTTCTTTCACACACTAAGTAGTCCCACGTCACTTAACAGGTCCTGACAGCTCACTCGCTATAACATTTTTCTTATGTTCTTATATTGTGTTTTATTTAATGTGACTCTTAATTTTACTGAGAATTCACTCGCAAAACATTTTTTTCAATGTTTTTGTATGGTGCTTTAATTAATGTGACCTTTAATTTCATTGGTGAACGTATTGTATATAATCACTGTGCGCACATTGTTAGATAAGCCTATGAATAAGCGTGTGTTCACTCGAAACGCTTAAGGCATATCGCTGTATCCAGTGTCTTGTCTTGTCTCTGTGGATTTTATATGTACTTTTATCGGATCCTTCTAATAAATTTCTATACATTTTTCACCGCATTTGGCTTGCCTACGCCTCTGTGTTCGCTATTTCTCCTATTCGTCAGTGCTGCTACTACAGCCCGGCTGGAGCACCCTTTACCAGGTGAATTTCAAACGAGACATATATTTATTAGTTGCTGGTAGAGCCGGCTTGTCCTCTTTTGTTTTTTTTTCCAAAACAAAACACCCTTAACATTTTCACACATTACTTTTATGGGCATTTCCCAACTAATCTGCTTCCTTTTCACGCTCCACAGAGTCTGGAGCGAGTATTTGTTTGTAGAAAAGGATGCAACACTGACATTAAATGCCCCTAAAATTATAGGGGCAATACACATGAAGAGATCAAGCCCCATAAGCAACAGTATTTAGTGTTGGGACCCACCAATATTGGAGTACTTTGACGTAGTGCTGGGCTTAGCATAATATGGCCCTATATGTAACCAAACCTCCAATTTTGTTATCTTTTAAGTAGCTTTACTGAAACCTATAGCGTTAAGAGTTTTTCTCCTATCTGCTTTGATGTGAGTGCGCTGATGGCAGTGACAGGGCGAGGGATTGGGAATAGGGGTATATATCATTTTGCCTGCCCTCCCTCCAACAGCCATGTTAAATGTCAAATTCCTGCCATCCCATCCGTTTGTTTCACACGTTATGTGTTTAATATGTTTCGTTCTGATCATTATCTTTTGTCGCAGCAGGTGGCGGTGCATGTCTTTGCCAGTCAGGGTTAGTAATGAAAAAGGAGGAGTCAGATACATTGGAAGAAGGATGGGCTTAGCCCTCCTCTAACCATTTAAGGTGATAAATCACCATATGGTACTTGCCCACTGAGCTAGGAGAGTCGGCTAGTTGTAAGCATGGAAAGAATGGATACGTTAAAAGGTAAGAGACCCTCGGATGAGGGGGGAGAGGCGTGCCACAGGTTGTGATACTAGTTGCACTATGTATAGCTATGTTTAGGTAGTTCAGTTGGTTGGTAAGGATATAGATTATGAGTTAGGCTGCATTTTATCTGAGCTTAAGCTACGGTGATTGGCTGATACAGTCCTAACCTATTTTTTGTGTTTAATAAATTGATGTGGCCTATTTACACCAACATCCAAGTCTTGTGTTTTTATTCCTGTATGGGGGGCTGGGGGTTCTTCTTATCAAGCTTTAAATGGCAACAATGTCCACACTACTTTCATACATGCATTTATTATGTTGATAGTTGATGGAGTTAAAGGGCAACTCCACTTTATAATTCACTTGTGCTTCTATGATAGAAATAAAAATAAAAAAAATTGTTGTCCCTCATTTGAGAATAAACAAGTATGTACTTTTTATAGTACATAAAGAAGCAGGTAGCCTGGAAAGGTTGGCAACTGCCTCTGTCCGCTAGCACAGAGAGAGTCTCTGGTTTTTGCACAGGATTAGGAGAGGGTCTATTTTTTGCTAGCAGAGACCCTGATAAAATGAGCAGAATGAGCCCCTGCTCTGATTGACTGTGCATGCGCCGACACTGTCAGCTCGCATCAGCCTCCGGCCAGGCTTTGTCTCAGCTGTGAGACTGAGCTGAGAATAAAGCTGTGTGTATCTATTAAGATACACATTGGGTTTACTTGGGAGAAGCAGGACATATTTTTTAACCCTTAAGTCCGGCAAGAAATCAGGGGTTAAACAAAATTAAAGCTATCCAGGTTATTAGCAGGAAAATGGCAGCTTATGGTACAAGGGGCAAAACAGTCCACTATTGCTTTTTAAAAGCTCAGAGCATGGCAATAACATGACATAATCCTATATATCCCTAGAGGTTGTACATTCCTAATTGTCTAGTATAATGACTGATTTATACACTTACATTAGTAACCATGCTCATTTCTGCAGTCACAAACAATGCAGCCATTAAACTGTTCCTTGTGGTTTATCGTAGCCATTGCCACAGCTGTTACACACGGAGATTAGTTTTTCATTGTTCTAAAAAGGCTTCTCAAGATTAAAGGACAACTGTAGAAAAGTATTAATTCATGTTTATTCGAAAGATTGCCTTAAGTGTAGATGGTTGATATATAAAAAAAATAATAATATACAAAAACAAATATCTTTTTTAGTAGTTATTGCTCCACCATTCTCATGTCAGTGGGCTGACATGTTTAGAATCTTGAGTCAGAAGGAAGATTTGATGCAAGATTCTAAACATCATGTCTGCCCCCTATCTGGAGCAAACAGGACTCAATAAGATACATTAATTTATTTTTACATTAAGGAATTTCTATACAAACCATCTTCACATTTTCCACATAAACATACGTTAATATTTTTATACAATTTTCCTTAAAAAAAAAAGTCAAATTATAATTATTTATTAAAATGAATAAAGTTGTAATCCTTTAAAGAAGTACTCTCATGTGGTGAAGACGACTCAACTGGCCCTAATCCAACCCAGTATTGCAATGTGACAGGGTATTTTGTAAGGTGTTTCACGTCCATTAGGTTACACTACATCTGTCATGTTTTCTCACCTTCAGTAATGCACAGCGATTGGAAGTGACAATATACGCTGCACCAGGCAGGATGGTCGGAAAGCTGGGTAATCCGAGGACACATCTTTTCCCAGATGTTCACACGTTCCTGCTCGTTCTGTGCAGTAATTGTTTACTGGAGGGTAGGACGACTAGATCCAAGACCACAGAGAAATGTAGTCATTTATCAAAAGGTGCCAAACTGGATAGATTGTAACCAATTGGTCGTCCGAAGATTATAAAAATTTGTAATTAATACAGCAGAGGTTGACACATTTGTGGAGACTCTAGGAGCCAATCAGACCAATTCTAGAACCTTCCTTTTTTAGGAGCCAGTAAAATGGTACTTGCATAGGGTTCTACATAAAATAAGCACAAAAGTTAGGAGTCAACTACAGGAATTTTAAGAGCCTGATATCAGTGGATTCTCAAGGTGTAAAGTGTATCTCTGTCAGCACCTTACCAGGTCAGGTAGGAGTTTCAGTGCAGGGATAGTGGAGGTGTCTGGTTTCAGGTTGTTTTTCATTGTGCAGGGTGAGGACAGATATATAAACAAAAGGATAAGGACTGAAGGAGAAACAAAAGGGTAATTTAGCAAGTGACTACAGAATAGGGAACAGTTTTTAGAGGTACTGCAGTATAAACAAATAGCTTTAGCTGGAACTGTAGAAAAAGCAGAGGTAGGGGTAGGGAGAGTTAAACAAGGGAAGAGGCCTTTGGTAAGGGTAACTAAACAGGAACAACCTAGGGAGGGTGACTGAAGCAGGAACACCCTAGAGAGGGTGACTGAAGCAAGAATACCTTAGAGAGGGTGACTGAAGCAGGAACACCCCAGAGAGGGTAACTAAACAGGAACAACTGAGAGAGGGTGACTAAAGCAGGACACCATAGAGAGGGTGACTGAAGCAGGAACATCCTAGAGAGGGTGACTGAAGCAGGACACCATAGAGAGGGTGACTGAAACAAGAACACCCTAGAGAGGGTGACTGAAGCAGGAGCATCCTAGTGAGGGTATCAGAAGCAGGAACACCCTAGAGAGGGTGACTGAAGCAGGAACACCGTAGAGAGGGTGACTGAACACTGACATCCTTCATTCTACCTCTCATGCTCCACCCACATGTTCTGAACTTGTTCAGAGGTGTCAAGTGATCTTTTCAGACACACGTGAGAGGCAGTATATGAGTGTGCTGGCCAGCTGCCAACCACTGGGCACTAGGGGAGTCCTGTGGATACAGCCTGGGTACTGGAGAACTCCTGTGTATGCAATTCACAGGGGTAAGTCTTGGATGTGCAATGTGGATGCTGGGGCATGTCCTGAGTGTGCAATCTGAGAGCTGTCAGGATTAAGTCTGGGTTAAGCAATGTAAGTGCTGGGGCAGTTCCTGGGTGCGGCTGGGGCATTGCCAAACAATGTGACCTTGGATACACGTGGCATCAAGGAAAAAGGATACACAAGCCAAACAGATGTTGATGGTGAGCAATAGCCAGTGATGTGATGTCAACCTTTAGCTGGCACTATACCACAAGAGCGGATATGATAGTATATACCATGATTTATGTTAATAAATATATTCATATATATATATATATATATTTGTGACAATTTCTTAACTTTTATTGGAGTTACTACTTAACTAATATGTTATATGTGTATTTTATTAACTATGGGGCATGTTGATTGATGTGGTCATTATACCATTTATGCCGTAACAGTCGATGCTAATTAAAAATTAAAATCATTAATTTGTTAATAATAAATATGCTTTTATGGCACATTAAAACTATTATGCAAATGAGCAACTTATTTAGGTTGTTTATTATAGTATGTTGCATATATTACATCATAGATATATTATTTATATATGTTATACAAGATTTGTATAACATTAATATAGTCATTTTATCTATTAATTTTCATTTATTTTGTAATATTTATTTAGTGGGTTTTTTTTATTACATTTTTCTCCTTTGCGAAAACACTCTGAGCCTAGACATTGAAGGCTTAGCAAAGTGTTTGTTTGTTTCTTTGTGGGGGAATATATCCACACAATTGTACACAATATATTACACTATATTTGTCCATCTGATGTCTTACGCATATTCAGCTACAAGATTGATATCACCAATGATCTGCAAGATATGTTTATTACTATTTTATAGTCCTGGTTAAGCCAGTACTTAGATGATCCATTAGTGTTGGACCGCAGGTAGTTGCTTCTACAATAGGAGTTTGAGTGGCAAGGCAATCATAGGCAGGATGGCCTGATTTTCCTTGGAAATTGCAGACTGGAGATGACAGGGAACAGCACAGACGGTGGATGCAGATGGTCAGACTTCTCAAAGGTGGTGGTCACTTGCGTGGTTGTTTAGTAGAGTTGGGCGGCGCCGAGTTTTTAATTTAATTTTTATGTCCTTTTCTGACAAAAATGAAATTAGTTTCATTCCAAACCAAGTTCATCCATTGACGTTTTTTTTCCGACAAAATCCATCCATTTTTTTTTTCATCTCCAGAATTCCATTTGAAAGAATGGAATTGTACCAAATTTTGTGTGGAATTTCAGCAGCCCAAATGTTAGATTTGGTCCTCACCATAGGGTGGACTGAAACTAAAACGTTGGCAGCTGAACTCCTCTGGGCAAGCATATTTACTACTAAAAAATGATCGTTCCAATATTTTGCTGAAATAAGATATTGTGGCATAAGTGGTGCAATTATCACGTTGATGAACACGTCATGGAATATAACATACATTATTCTAATTACATATTTTAATAAGTACCGTATTTATTGGCGTATAACACGCACTTTTTCTCCCTGAAAATAGGGGGAAAATTGTGTGTGCGTGTTATACGCCGAAAAAAAAAAATCTAAAACTTACCTCGTTCCTGCTCTGTCCCCCGGTGCTCTGAAGCTGCGAGGCTGTGAGGGAAGCGTTGTGAGCTTCCCTCCAGCCGCGCGGTCAATAAAGTGTGGTTTTTTTTAAACAAACTTTATTGACCGCGCGGCTGGAGGGAAGCTCACAATGCTTCCCTCACAGCCACGCAGCTTCAGAGCACCGGGGGACAGAGCAGGAACGAGGTAAGTACTGGGGTCTGGGGGAGGAGGGTGGCATAACGAGCATACTAAGGGGCAATATCCTGGCATATTGGGGGCAATATCATGGCATATTAAATGGCATATTGGGGGCAATATCTGGCATATTAAAATGGCATATTGGGGGCAATATCTGGCATATTAAAATGGCATATTGGGGGCAATATCCTGGCATATTGGGGGCAATATCCTGGCATATTAAATGGCATATTGGGGGCAATATACTGGCATATTAAAATGGCATATTGGGGGCAATATCTGGCATATTAAAATGGCATATTGGGGGCAATATCCTGCATATTAAATGGCATATTGGGGGCAATATCCTGCATATTAAATGGCATATTGGGGGCAATATCTGGCATATTAAAATGGCATATTGGGGGCAATATCCTGGCATATTGGGGCAATATCCTGGCATATTAAATGGCATATTGGGGGCAATATCTGGCATATTAAAATGGCATATTGGGGGCAATATCCTGCATATTAAATGGCATATTGGGGGCAATATCCTGCATATTAAATGGCATATTGGGGGCAATATCTGGCATATTAAAATGGCATATTGGGGGCAATATCCTGGCAAATTGGGGCAATATCCTGTCATATTAAATGGCATATTGGGGGCAATATCCTGACATATTAAAATGGCATATTGGGGGCAATATCCTGCATATTAAATGGCATATTGGGGGCAATATCCTGGCATATTAAAATGGCATATTGGGGGCAATATCCTGCATATTAAAATGGCATATTGGGGGCAATATCCTGCATATTAAATGGCATATTGGGGGCAATATCCTGGCATATTAAAATGGCATATTGGGGGCAATATCCTGCATATTAAATGGCATATTGGGGGCAATATCCTGGCATATTAAAATGGCATATTGGGGGCAATATCCTGACATATTAAATGGCATATTGGGGGCAATAACCTGCATATTAAATGGCATATTGGGGGCAATATCCTGCATATTAAATGGCATATTGGGCTTCAAAGTTCTTTATTTGAAATTTAAGTTTTTTTTCCTAAAATTTCATTCTTAAAATGAGGTGCGTGTTATACGCCGGCGCGTGTTATACGCCGGCGCGTGTTATACGCCGATAAATACGGTAATTGTTTTATTATAGTATAGTATATATAGTGCAATTTATTGTTATTTAAGGATCAACTCAATCTGGTCCAAAGTTGAACCAGATCGGGGCATGAAGCCAACTTGCAGATAGATACTCAATTCAGTTACCCAGTATGGCCAGTTTAGATTAT
The DNA here is from genome assembly GCA_036172795.1 of Pelodytes ibericus. Taxonomy (NCBI): domain Eukaryota; kingdom Metazoa; phylum Chordata; class Amphibia; order Anura; family Pelodytidae; genus Pelodytes; species Pelodytes ibericus. The sequence continues at coordinate 213,648,494 of CM069860.1, read as the reverse complement.
ACATACCTTCCCGGCATCATGCCTATTGGAGCTTCTACTTGTTCCCATGCTTCTGGCCATACACTGAGAGCTGAGACGAAGACTCAGTAGAAACTGCAAACCTGAGATTTGTGAGCAAATGAAACATATTTAAAATACAGATTTTATTATATACATACATTATTTAACTTCCATGGGACACAAAGCAACTGCTAAAATATGGCCGATTTATTTAGGATTTTATGCTCCCAAAGGTTGCTCTACACTCATTTTGTTTCTCAACTTGTGAAAAGGTAAGTTACAATCTCAGTGGGCTAATTGAAAATGCCAGCTCCCTATAAGTCATTAAAACTACTTAAATAGAACAGTTTTTTTTTTAAATGATTTAGAAGAAAAAAATATATATGTTTCCAAAAGCCATGTTTCCAGCTGCCCGTGAGAATTCATCCTCATAACCAGCTCAAATAAAATAAAACAAGTATATAAATAAGCAAACGGCCATAAACATCTAACAATGAAATATTGAATTGTTCCAGTTATAGTGTTCGGTGTACCTTCTCTGTGATGTGTTGAATCTATCAGTGAACAATATGTCTAGAAAAAAGAGAGTGCAAAACCCAGGCCTCCTGCTGTAAAGCTTAAAAGACAACAGTCAACAAAAAATGATTATCCAGTGCATCCAGTGTAGGCTTTTCAAATAGAAATATGTTAATGAGTCCTGTATTTATTCTGTATAGCTCTACCAGGGGGCAGACATCTTGGTCAGATGAAGGATAATCTGACTCATCTGACCCAAGATTCTAAACAACATAGCCGCCCTCTAATTGAGCTCTACAAGAAGAGAGGGCTTAATAAGGTGCTTTATTTGTATTACTTAATTAAATAATTTCTATTTAAAAATTCTACACTTGACACAATCTTTCCGTTAAACAGATCTTCACTTTTTTCCCCTGAAAGTCGTCCTAAAACGAGGGACTAAACCTTAAAAACATTTTTTTAAAGCAGGAGTTGTTATTTGATGAAGCAGTTGTCTTGGTACCAGATAGAGCTATCATTCGTGTCTGAACATACATTTCTTCTCCAGCTTGAAAGCAAAAAAAATCACCACTGACTTCTCACGGAGCTTTAGCTCCTTGGCATGGGATCCTGAAAGTCTAGCATAAATTGAGCCTTGGCTTACAAATGGGCCTTGATCCTGCCTGCCCGCCTATTTAAACCACGTTTCTTATATGTCTTGATTTCCACTGTGCCATGTATACCCCTTTTTTTTAATCCACGGTGCGGTTATTTCCTCACATCACTTTCCACAACACCAATTTCCTAAGTACCATTAACTTCTGTAAACATTGTCAAAGAGTGTTTAGATCATATTAATTTATTTAAAAAAGGGAATCCAGTTCCTGCCAAAAACCGTTACACATGGACTGTGCTGGCGGAAAACACTATGCAATGACAGCACTAATGGCCCAAAATAGAACTCTCCCAGCTAATGCAATAATGTTATCAACTATAGACATGTTGCATAAAATGAACACTCAGATAATATATTAACAGTCCTCTCCTCCCCATTTTAGGTACGCATTCTTTCCTTTATCATATCATTCTTACCCTGCTCCCTTATTTATTATTGCTTGTCCTATATATAGAGTGGTTACTCTCTTTTTGACTTTAGTATATATGTGTATATATAATGTATATTATACAAGAGACTAAAATAAAATTGTTAATTCACAATTGAAAAAAAAAAAAAATGTTGGGTGTGATATGTCAGTTTATTGTATTGTTTAGTTAAATTCACAAATACATTAAATTATGACTATAATCCTACTTAGCTCAGTCTAATTGTATTTTTTTAGGATACCAAGTGTGTTTTTTTTATTTTATGGATTTAATTTAGATCAAAGCTGCTTTGATAGAGAAATCACAGGAGATGAAAAAGATGGAACTTAGTTTTAGCTCTAGCCACCTTGGAATAATGTTTTCAAGTAAACCACACTCACTTTGCCTAAAATCCATCTTGAATATGACCATCTATGGCCAATATTGGGAAGAACCTTGCTGAGATCAATGCTTTTTTCTCCTCCCCACTCTCTTTGGTAAATAACCAGGGCACTAATTATTAGACTGATATAGAGACTTGACCTTGGGGTAAAGTAGCCCCTTGATAAAAATAATAACACATAACCTGTTCCTTATGTCACGGACAAATAGACAATTCTCCCGAATTTCACCCTAATTGCTCACTGATATTTGAAAAGTTCAGATTTAAAACTTGAGTTTCTGGAGGGGATAGAAAAAAAATTATATATATATATATATATAAAAAGATGTTCAAGGAGAGAAGGTTACAGATTAAGTAATGAATAGATAGCGTTACCAGTAAAATCTGACAGCAAATATGTGTCGTTGTATAAAGGAGAATAAAGGAATAACCTATTTTGAATAAAAATTTGGGGGCCCATAAAAACTTACAAAGTCAGTTAAGTGGCTATAAAAATGTCCGCGGAGTTGAGTGAGTGCCGCAGTCCCGGTGCCGTATAATTGATGGAATGTGCTAATGCCTATCCTTTATCTTCTCCGGTGAAATATCCCAGAGAATACAAACACTTTCCATGCCCGAAATGTGTGCATATATTTTGAAAGAACTTTCAAAGAAGGTTACTTTGATTTTTTTTTTTTTAAATTCCGGATCTTCCATTCATGAATTCTCTATGGTCTAATGCTGCAAAGTCAAGCTTTGCTTTATTGGATGCGTGTTGACATAATGATATTTTAATATCTTCCACAAAAAGGCATCTTGATGGGATGAAAACAACATATGGGAAATATGCATAGCAAATGGAAAAATGCAGACGTGACAGCAATATATTGCCACGGAGAGTGCAGTGAGGAAGGCTGTTGAGATGGCATTAGAAATATGCAGTTATATTTTAAGTTAATTTTGGCAAGGCATTTAAATAATACATTGATCTGGGAAACTTCAGCTGCTTTAAAGTAAGCTTTTCTCTTTATCTTGCTGTCCTTCTGCCCCTCATTGTTACAGTCTCGTAAGTAAGTCATGAATTTAGGCCTAGGAGAGCCCTGGGATCCAGGGGAAGAGGGTAGAGGGAAATGTATGCTAACCCTGACACTGTGGAAAGGGATGTGTTGCAAAATGTGGCACTTTTGACAATACTTAAACATTTCTAGGATAAGAAAGTTTAGAAGGATATTTTGTTTCTTTATTGTAGCAAGTAAGATGTAGTAGGGGAAGGAGGTTGAGCCTGAAGATGGTTGGACCAAATGATGGTTAGAGGATGCATGAGGCCTAGCTCAGCACAAAACCTTAATACATTATTGCCTGCATAGAGCAGGGAAGGACATGGCTGTTTAAATCCTTCAATCATTCACATGCCTCTCTTATTGTAACGCAGAACGCTCCACAACTTAAACTTCCAGTATTGTTCTCCAGTCTTTCTCTAAGTTCCTAATTCCGCTCTCTTATGGTTTGTACTAGTGTTTATAATAATTGATGCCTCAATTTATTGACACTTCCATAACCCCCGTGTTACTTTTCTACTAACCTTGAGGTTCGTCCACTACACCCAACTGCGCAGTCAGTTGGTCCACCGGACAGCATACACTTCTGATCTCAAGACCTTTAATTATATATTTTTCTGATGGTTTATTTTGTCTTTTGTTTCACCCTTCTCTGTTATATTTTTTTTCTTCTTTTCAAAGTTAAAACGAGTACAAAACAAGACAAAAGAATTGCACAAATATAACCTGCTGTCTACCAGACCTTAGTAAACCAAAATACAGTTTCTCTGGATTACTGGATGTCCATTTACAAAAGTAAATTATTTTATTTTTTATATCTAATGAGAAATTGCTATCAGTCTATATAATTAGACATGATGGGGGTCTTGCATAAATGTTGGGACAGAGTGGACATAGCGGTAATGTTATACATTCTCGTTATATAACTCGAGTTGAATGGGATTATTTTTTCACTAATATATGTATTTTTTTAAGCTCTGTCCAGTTTGGTTTTATTTATTTATTCTAGACATATTTAGTCACGGCATACACTGATTTCGAAACTTGGGTCAATGTGCAGAATTTGGGAAAATACTAACATTTGGCTATTTAGGTCTATGTTTTATCACAAACTACTGTTTGGTGACTCGACCTAAGATTCTCATCATTCCAGAGCTATGTGTCCAGTTTTTTTTTAGCTGCTGACTTATGTATGAACTCTATGAGTTTTATGAAGGGTTACTAGCTTCTATCACTCAAACTATTTCTGCAAGAAACCCCTGACATGAAAATATGAGCATTGCAAACAAAGTGGAGACTTTTTTTTTAACTAAAAGGCGACTTGCAGGTGAGATGAGGGTAAATGAACATTTTATCCCATCTATTTAGCTATACATTGTGAGTCTCACCTCCACAGCAAACATGCCAGGTTTGTCCCTACACAATGAACATATAAATAGGAAGGATGAGTTCCTATCATCTTAACTAATCTTTTGGTGAATAAAATGTGTAACAAAAGTGTACAAATTGCCCTGGAACTCCTACTCCACAAAGCAGCATGTCCCACAGTGCCGTATGTGACACCAAGAAACCTGGATCTTTAATATGTGCCCCCAAACAGCTTGTGTCTGTCATCTGTCCCCAGAATGTATCTCCCATATGCCCCCATAAAGTCGGTAAATGCCATATGTGTTCCCAAACAGCCTGGCTCAAACAGCTTATTGGGGTCCCAAAATAGCTTCAATCTCCCCTGAAAACAGCTTAGATGTGTCCCCAAACAGCTTATCTTTGTCAAATATCTGTAACCAAACATCTTATCTGTGACAGCATAGCCCACAGATCTCTATGCCCCTGTTCACACCATTTTACATTAAGGAGTGCATGAGTGGGGTGTCTCTCTCCCTCTGTGCAGACAGATACAGCAGCTACAGCATGCATGAAGTGAATGTGACTTTACTTCCAGGATCATACAGCATGCAGGGAGAAAGTGTGAGAGTCTGAGAGAGCATCTGATTGGATGATCACTCTCTGTGCTGATCACTGCAGGTGTTAATCACAGCTGGCAGCTTTTAAAGTTACAGTCATGGGGGACTCCGAGGCCTCCTAGACTGATTGGCCCAGTTGCACTTGTGACCCTTCATACCATGGTTTGAATGCCCCTGTAGAGGGTGCTATTCACCAAAACTAAGATGAACATGTCTTCAATGGGTCACCAGGCATGTTTCCTATACTTACAACATATCCTTTTGGCAAATTGGTATACCGGGGAGGAGTAGCTTATGATTAGAAGTGGTATTTGTTCTCTGGTGTGAATATCTTGCACAGAAAACCCGGAGTTACAGCCTTTTTGTGCTCACACTTCCAAACAGGCCCGGACTGGCCATCGGGCACACCGGGCAAATGCCCGGTGGGCCGCGGTGGCCATGGGCCGAGGCCGGCAGGGGAGGTCCCAGCAGTGGCCTCTGGGGGTCTCCCCTGCCGGTCTATGGAGGCCGGCACTATCCGAGCGCCGGCCCCGCTGTTTTCCATGAAGGGCCGGTGAGGACATCAAAGATCTCCCTCACCGGCCCACATGCTGTCGGCGGGGAGAGAGGGAGGGAGACAGCCTGCAGCTCCACCGGGTTTCTCTCGCGAGATCCGGAGCATTGCCATGGCAACGACCGGATCTCGCGAGAGTGAACTCTAGCCCGAGGCTAGAGTTCACTCACCACGAGGACCACCAGGGAACACCGCCACCCCGCCTCCCAGGTACCAGAGTGTAGTTCCCCCCCTCCCAGGCTAAAGGTAAGAAGGGAGTGATGGGTGTGAGAGTGCTGTGTGTGATGGGAGTTAGAGTGCTGTGTGTGATGGGTGTGAGAGTACTGTGTGTGATGGGAGTTAGAGTGCTGTGTGTGATGGGTGTGAGAGTACTGTGTATGATGGGAGTTAGAGTGCTGTGTGTGATGGGAGTTAGAGTGCTGTGTGTGATGGGTGTGAGAGTGCTGTGTGTGATGGGTGTGAGAGTGCTGTGTGTGATGGGTGTGAGAGTGCTGTGTGTGATGGGTGTGAGAATGCTGTGTGTGATGGGTGTGAGAGTGCTGTGTGTGAGAATGCTGTGCGTGTGAGGGTGCTGTGTGTGAGAGTGCTGTGTGTGATGGGTGTGAGTGCTGTGTGTGAGAGTGCTGTGTGTGTTAGGGTGCTGTGTGTGAGAGTGCTGTGTGTGATGGGTGTGAGAGTGCTGTATAAATGCTAGAATGGATTGTGTGTGTGTGTGTGTAGGGGGGGGGGGCGGGTAAATGAACAAATAAAATAACAGGCATTATGTTCCCCCCCCCCCCCCCCGGACATAATGCCTGTTATTTTATTTGTTCATTTACCCTTCCCCCCCTACACACACACACACACACACACAATCCATTCTAACATTTATACAGCACTCTCACACCCATCACTCTCACATCCATCACACACAGCACTCTCACACACAGCACTCTCACACACACAGCACTCACCCACCCAGCACTCTCACACACATCACTCTCACACACGCCCCTCTCACACACCGCCCCCTCACACACCGCCCCCCTCATCACACCGCCCCCTCACACACACATACTGCACCCCTCACATACACACAGAACCCCCCTAACACACTGCACAACAGACATACACAATCCCTTACCCAACTCTGGATCATCTACACACATACACGCACTAGATCCCTATATACACTCTGAAACCGTTATAAACACACACTCACTAGATCTCCTATACACATTCTGGGTCCTTCAAACACACACTAGACTCATATATATATGTATATATACACACACTAGATTCCTTGTAAGCAAACACATACTACACCCCTAAACACACACTACATCTATATATATACACACACACACACACACTATAGCCTGTATGCACACACTTGCTATATCCCCTATACACACATTCTCTACAGCCCCACATATGCATCACATTACACCACAAACACAACACAACTAAAACCGACCTTATTACACAATACCACACCACAATCAGCTCTCTCTACACACACGCAATCCCACAAGCAGGCTCCAAACACATGCTCAATACTCTTTCCTGGCATTTTTGTCTCCTGGTATCCATTTATAGAGACACCAGAGACAAGTTGCAAGGAAACACAGTGCAAGCATGTTATTACATTTGCTTGCACTGTGCAGAACAAATACAGGGCTTTTTTCTCATGCTAGAGCTCTTCAGCAGAGCTCTGCGCATGGTCTGCCCTGGAAGAGCATTGAACCAACATGCTCACTTTGAGAGGGAGCGTGTTTGTCATCGGTGATGACAAAACACACCTCCTCTGCCCCGCCCCCTTCTTAGTGGGCCACTGTGATAAAAAAATGCCCGGGCCAAATTTTTCTCCCAGTCCGGCCCTGCTTCCAAATGATGAGAATCTCAATTATTTTGATCTGATAGAAATAAGTAAATACTATGCACATTCTATTGTATTTGTTGGTATATGATTGTTTATTAAGAGAGCAGAGCACATTGCCTGTTGATGAAAACAATAATTGTTTTTTTCCAAGGCAAATTGTAGCATTTTTTCTGGGGAAAGTTTTAGAGTAGGAAAAATTGTTAGAAAGTATTGTTTTATATTTGTTCAGTGTTTCTTTGGATTGCTCCAAAATATTCCACTGCGCACCAAAATTACCACACTCGGCTCTGAAAAATAAAAGGGCCCCATCACCTAAATATGAGAGGGTATGAGAAAGAGTGAGAAGAAAAAGAAAGAAAGAAAGAAAGAAAGAAAGAAAGAAACAGAAAGAAAGAAAGAAACAGAAAGAAAGAAAGAAAGAAAGAAAGAAAGAAAGAAAGAAAGAAAAGAGGAAACTATGAAAAAGGGAGGAGAAGATGAAAGAAGCAAACATAGAAAGAAAGAAGAAAGCAATTAAAGAAAACAAAAAGAAAAGAAACAAAGAGGGAAACAAAGAAAGAAGGAAAGATGAAGGTATGACACAAGGAGCAGAAGATAAAAGAAGCGAAAGAAAGAAAGAAAGAAAGAAAGAAAGAAAGAAAGAAAGAAAGAAAGAAAGAAACATAGAAAGAAAGAAGGAAGGAATTAAAGAAAACAAAAAGAAAAGAAACAAAGAGAGAATCAAAGAAAGAAGGAAAGAGGAAGGTATGAAAAAAGGAAGATAAGATGAAAGAAGCAAAGAAAAAAAGAAGGAAGGACATGAAAGCGAGAAAGAAAGCTAAGAAGAATGAGTAGAATAAATAAAAAGGAAAGAATGAGAGAGTCATGGATAAAGAAGTGAGGGACAAACTAGTGAGCTAAAGTGACCAGAAGCAGGGTAACACTGTAAGTGGGATATCATTTTAGCCCCCTGATAACTCCCTCATCCAGGAGCTAATTAATCTACATTTCTCTTCATCTATGTTTCAGTGAATAGCCCTATATGTCTATCTGTTCCCCACATGACACCAGCTTTTAGCAAAAACTAATTAACAAAGGCAGATAAAAACATTTGCAAATTTTCCTTTTTTTTAATTCACAATTTACACAAAATATTAATATTTACTATGTGAGCGTTACATTTTTAGTAGACTGCTAAAAGGAGCAAAGAGCAAAAATAGTTTTGCACTTACAACATACAATATATTTGTTTTTTTGCAGTACCTTCCCCCCCCCCCCCCCAATGCTTTAATTCTCCAAGAAAACAAGCATCTGAATATTCTTATAGAGAATTCCTTAACAGAAAGGTGAATAAATAATTTTTAAATGTACATGGAAGCAGAAGGATATGCACAAATTGGAGGGTGCGAGATAGCAAAGGGACAAATCAAGAAATAAAACATATTCTTTTATTAAAAGTTATGAGCAGCATTCCTCTGTCGTCTTCACTGCAGCAATCTGCACTTTAAAATCAGCTGGCGTGCCATTTATTTGTATCTATTGTAATTGTGTTTAAATGTCTAGATAGCTGAATCGCATAAAAAATAATGCCACACAAACAGAGCCTTCCGGCAGTTCGGCAAGTAAGATTGCCTTGCCTTTATAACTCGCGGCTTTCATCTTAATCTGGTACCCATTCCTCCGAGGGGATCTGCATGGTCTGTATACATTAGATTTCGGCTCAGCACAGGAACACAATGAAAACAACACTTCTTATAAAGTCCTTGATGACATGCCCAAGACCAAAAATAAAAAGCTCTGTGCAGTCTTATAAATATTTAAAGGAGCATTAAATGTTAATTAGGCTAAAGTGTTTTTTTGACGAAGGGTGTGATTATGGTAATGAATGAGTCCCCCTGGGTGCCCCACAGATCGTTTTTTGAGGGGTTTTGCTAAATAAAAAGTGGTTTTATGAGTCTGACATTAACCCTCTGTTAAAGGACAGCCCTAGCCAACAATTGTTACATTTCATTGAAAGATTGCACCCAGTGTAGGCAGTTAATGCTGTTTAGAATCTTGGCACTGTATAGATCTATCAGGGATGGACATGTAGTTTAGGATTTTTGCTCTGTATAGCTCTATCAGGGGGCGGACATGTTGTTTAGAATCTTTGCTCTGTATAGCTCTATCAGGGAGCGGACATGTTGTTTAGAATCTTTGCTCTGTATAGCTTTATCAGGGAGTGAACATGTTGTTTAGAATCTTTGCTCTGTATAGCTCTATCAGGGATGGACATGTAGTTTAGGATCTTTGCTCTGTATAGCTCTATCAGTGGGCGGACATGTTGTTTAGAATCTTTGTCCTCTATAGCTCTATCAGGGGGTGGACAGGTTGTTTGCTCTGTATTGCTCTATCAGGATGCGGACATGTTGTTTAGAATCGTGTGTCAGATGAGTCAGATGTTCCATCATCTCAGCCAAGATGTCCGCCCCGATAGAGCTATTCAGAAATACAAGGTATTTTATTTGTTTTAATTCGTTAAATTATTTTTATTTAAAGTGGCTACACTTAATGCAATATTTAGAACGCACAAGAGCTTATGTTTTGCCGATGAATGTCCTGTATTGATTAATTGTTGTAATATTACCACAGACTATTTAACTCAGTGTCTTGTAAGATATTCAAATCCTTGCAAGAATACTCAATAGCGAAATAAGCAGACTGTGTCAGCTCCCTAAAAAAAGAAACAGGGGGTTAATTAAAAAAAAAAAAAACTTGAGAACAAAAATTCCGACCAAATATTTTGATGGGCGCATCCTTCCCAAAGGTAAAGTCATGCGTTCAGGACAGCTGTACACTTAGCTCTTCCTCATCCTCTAACGTTTAATTATATTACAGATATTACAGTGCTTTTACACAGGGGCCTAAACAGTTACAAGGACACTGAACCAACACGGAGCAGGTAATAAATCTAAAAAGATAATGATACTGTAAATTTCCTCTGATCATTATTCCACATCGGGGTGGTAGTACATAGCTGCTGAATATATAATCAGTTCAGATCTGCCCATCTGAATAGAATGTCTAATCATTTCAGATATATATCACTCCGGTGTGTATGTCATTCGCTAATTTATTGTCATTTGTGTAATTGCATCTACGCTTCCAATGTATTTATTGCCTGGAAAACAAATTACCCAAGCTAATTATAAATTTTGGCTTAATTCGCAGGACCACATACATGGATTTCTTTCTGGGGTTAGTTAGTTGTCTAGGTTTAACCTTCTTCAGACTCTACCCTTTGAATGTGGCAACGTGTTATGTAGAAGGACAATGGTGTCTGTGGCAAGGTCTGTGACGGTCCATAGTAGCATCCATTACAAAGTCCAGGAGATGTCCACCATGAGCAACCTTGGTGTCTACTGATGATTATTGATAAAAGTCCTGGTCATGGGGTTCAATGACCTCCGACTCTACTGGCAACTTATCTTTTAGTGAAAAGACTACTAAATACAAACTCATCCATAATATCCAACAATTCAGCTTCACACAGGACAGCCTGGATTTCGCATAGATATTCCACAGTCCCAATTTAATTCTATAGTGTGTGCCAAATCCCAAGTCATGCACCAGGCATCTTTGTTGGGAGTGATGCTCACCTGAGAAATCTCGCTACCAAAAGCATTTTATCCACTGTTTTTGAGCACTTGAATGTTTGAGTCGCTGTTGCACGTTATCATATCATATCAATAACTAGTGATCCAACATGAGTGAGAAAGGAGAGAAACATGCCAACAATGGCTTCCTTGTATTGTTTTATCTAGTGTCACCCCCCTCTGCTATTTTTTACTGGCCACATATATTGTTTGCTTGCAGTGTTTAGAAGTCATTTTTAAAGTCAACATCTCACCTGTATTCCCTATTCATTTCGATCTATGTTTTTTATGGTAAAAAAGAACATTTCTAAGTGACCCCAAACTTTTGAACGGTAGTGTGTATATTCGCTTTATACAAGGAAATTATAATAAAGATGTTAAAAATCATTACAAAAAAACAGCAAACTGGTCACTAGTAATCAGTAGAATAAAATGCTGGTTTTAATTAGACAAGTAAAATTATATTAAATTATAAAAAAAAAAAACACCCACATGAATTTTACAAGTGACAGTCAGTAGTAAAAATGATCAGAATTCACCTCCCTCCCGCTTCACAGAACCAAACTTTTACACTCCGCAGATGACGATAACACAAAATGATCTGCTCCTACTGATTGTCAATTGTCAAATATCTGTAGGCGTTTTTATGATGTGAGAATAGCTCTACCTGTTTAATTAAAGGCTTTGTTATTGTATTGTACTTCTGACTATTAGCGCCGTGTTTGCTTTTTTTCTCATCACAGCGCATATTTTATTATTTAGCTCATTAGCCCTGTGTAATTAAGGGGTAAACAGTAAAAAAAAAAAAAAAATAAGATAAATGATGTTAAAAAAAAAAGATAAAAAAATAATCTTCCTATTTTTATTATTTGTCAATTATCTGAATACATGTAGCAATATAAAAGACTATTACAAAGTAGGGGTTTTTCTACTTTTCACTCTTACTATGATGTAATCAGCGGGGGGCGGGAGGGGGGGGGGTATTACCATTAATTTGGCTGGATATAGCATCACGTTTCGAACATTTAAAAAATATATATGTTACTTAACTCCTGAATCATCATTGCAGTTTGTATACTGGTAAGGTTACTAGTTACTATAAGTTGCCGTAAATGTGTTTTTTTTTGTAAGAGGTTAATTATCACAGAGAGAAATGGTGTGAATTTTCCATAAAATGTGGTCACGTAAGCAGTATTTATAAAATATTCAGGTTAAGGTTTGGGATTACCATTCTCTTCTTTGTACATAAAATAAAAACAAGAATACATGTTTTTGGAGATAAAAGAATAAATATGCAGAAATATAATTTCTCTGACTATCAATGGTAAATATGTCTAATTCTTTGCTTTGGTTCTATAATGCCACCATGCTTTCATATATATGAAAAGATATTGATAAGATCAACATTAGCTGTGATTGGAAGCCTCATCCATGCACCAGACTCTTTTTAGAGAGGCTTACTACCCAACCTAGCTGGAACACACACTCCCTCTTTGACCTATCCCACCTAATGCCTCCCATCCACTCTACTGTTACTACAACTTCAATCCCTCTGACCTCTTCAATCCCTTAATTGTGTCATGGACCCCATTCCCTCTAGATTGTAAGCTTACGAGTAGGGTTCTCTACCTCATGTACCAGTCTGTACTAGTTTGTCTAAATTAGTATGTAGTTCCTTTCTTTGCTCTGTACCAAGCGCTTCGAGAATTGGTGGCGCTGTACAAATAAATGTTAATGTAATGTAATGTAATGTCTCGATGACACAGATTGTCTGAAATCAAAATAATGTTCTTTTACTGTTAAATTTCTGCACTAAGGAAATTATTTACTAAATAGTGAATAGTTGGGAAATTGAATATGTTAAACAAAAATCTCAACTCACCTGCAGCTCACCTTTAATTGACTAGACACCCTCGTATCTACATAGAATGACTATAGTCTAAAAAAAAAAAAAAGTCCAATACTTTTAACCAGTACTATTACAGAGAACTTATTTGGGTTAGTGTCAGTGTTTTGCAGATTCCTCATGAAGAAGAAGTAATGAGCAAGCATACACTAATGATACAGATGTACTCTCATTTTGTCCTGTCATGTGCTGGCATTATGGCTGTCTATGTACAGTGCATTACCATACCTTCCAAGTGTGACTATTTAGTACGGGAAGTACCCTTCTTTATTACTCTACTGTATCTCTTTATATTAATTTGTGCAAATAGAATATTTTATATTTGTTCTAAAATAACTTTACACAATTACGAAAAATGGCTACCTTTTGGCCATAAAGTCACTGAAAATGTTCTGGTATTTCCCTGCCCACAGCCACACCTTCAGCCACTCCCACAAAAGAAAATTGTCCCTCTTTGGACATTTGAAATGTTGGGATGTATGCCTTGCACTCTGAGACATACATAGTCTATCTCCAGGCATTTGATACCTGTAACATAACAGAAGCCCTCTATACGTTATGGACAGACTAGATTATCGTCCGACACATTCTATGTTTCTTTCGGCTCTACTGTATATTCTCATATTATTCGAAGAAATGTTACTAAGTAATAATATAATCTTGTGATTTATATGGAAAGGCCGTACATTAACGAGCATGTGTAATGGATGAATAAAGACGAGTTTCCTTTACATTTCTCCGATCTTTTGTATTCTTTGTTTTTTTACTAGAATTTCAGTCCATTATCGCCTTGGCTTTTCACATGATTTTTTCTGTGTATTTCTCACGGATGTCAGTAAATTCAAGCATTATTTGTGTGTTAACATTGAAATCCATTATGGCATTGGAAAGCAAGGCTTCAAGCGATGTTGTCTCGAGGAAGGAATATACTAGTGTCGAAAACAGAAAGATAATGACCTTGAGTTTGAAGAAGCCAATGGCGAATAAATCATTTTATAATAAGACTTGTTAGATAACAAAAAAGTATGTGTGATTATATCATTTTCTTTATAATTACTACTCTCTGAATGGGAATAACCATATTTTTTTTTTTGTTTGCTTGTTTAATATATGTGAAATACATTTATTTTTACTTAAAAACTATTTACTCTCTAGTTTTACATTAAAAAAAAAAATTAAACCGGGGCTTCTAAATTCAATGATGGCAGTGAGAGGAAGAACAAATGCTAGCTTCCTCGGCAGCAGTTTTTATGATCCCTAGAGAAAGCAATACCATTTGTTATAACTGTGGAATCTTCCTCTCTGGGTTGAACTCAGTTGTTTCATGTCATTGAATGCAGAGGTAGTGGTCTCAGCCAGCTATAACACAAGAAGAGGGGTTTTGGGGCGATGTAAGCCGGGACAGACCAAAATTGACAGCACATGACCTAAAAAAAGACACCGTTGGCTACTCTTCTTCTATTGTTCCCAAGTTGGATAACTAATTCCGTAACAATTTCTCGATTTCACCAGCTGTTGGACATGTTCTCAATGTTCTAGACCTGGCTTCGCTTATATCTCTACATTCTAACACTTGAATTATTTATTTATTGACAAAATATTTTACCAGAAAGGATACAGTAAGACTTCGATCATTTTGAAGTACGTCCTGGGCCAGTGAGCATTACATTGCTAAAGGTTACAAAAAAATATGACAAGTTCAAATATATTAAAACACAAATAAACCAATTTAACACAGACAAGCATGAAATATAATCAGCTGTGATGACAGGTTCATTCTGTATTGAGGTTTATATACAAAGACATGAGGTATAAGGGATTTTACACTGGGGGAGATGAGATGGCGTCCATGAGGTGCATGGTGGGCTGCAGGAAAATAGAAAAATTCCCCTGGAGTCAAGGGCAAATTTCCGGATAAAGTATTTACATGTAGTTTATTGGCTCGAGTGCTGCACACAAACAGCAAAGTGCCAGGTTACAATTTAATATGGTGACTGGAAAGATCAATCAAATGGTGTAATTCGAGAAACAGGCCTTTCTGCTGGAAGAAGAAAAAAATGATATATTTTAATCCATCTGGGACCCCCCAGTGTCTGAAACTAAGACTTTACTCCACTTTTAAAGTGTAATTTAAATCTGTTTGTAGGGAGCCGGTGTATATATATCAAGCATAGCTATTCACTGTGTTATATTTGTCTGTATTTATATGTTTGTGTTTACATTTCTTTTTTAGTTCATGTAGACACTATGCATGCACATTTCCTTCTGTAATATAAGAATATTCATAGCTAACTTGCAACATTGAACAGTTATATAGATTTTTTTATTTATGTATTAGTTAAATGCATTGTCCTATTCAGCTTGATAGGAGATGTTTTCCTAATCTGCTACTTTGGCCTTAACTTTGAATTTCCCTTGTCATTGCCATGAAATTCTCTCTTTCATGTGTTGAATTTGACTTAGTCTCAAAAATAGCTTTGATACCTTCGCCTCCCTTTACTTTCAATGGGGAAGATTCTAACCTGTTTTTTTTTTCTTAGTCATTTTACTTAGTTTCAACTTGAAGGTGGACCTTCAAAGTCCACCTCCCCAAGCTAAAACTTACATTTTAGTGAGCAGACCCATTATAGTGCAGTTCAGGTTGACTGTCCAAGTTACATGGTTCTTTGATGTTTTAGTTTCTGAATTAATAATAATACATTTGTTCCATCAAGTCCACAAACCAATCTATCCAACTACAAGTCCGTGGGATGAATGTGACACACAATATCCTCTGTGATGATGTCATCCTGCTAAAAAAACATAGCATATGTCATCATTATGTTATAGTTCATATGCTAATAATAACAATAAAGGATGACATTGCAGGGATGGGAAATAAAGCTTCCTATATCATGCCTGCGTTGTCTGAACTATTCCTTGGTTATTAATGTGGTTCATTAGCTGGATTTTAATTTCCTTTTTTTTTTCTCCCCCAAATACATACAATTCCACACTAACAGTCATGAAACATAGATTAATGCGGCCTATTTATACATACTAATTACCCACCTACTGATTACGTTCTAATTAAATAAAAAGTTTTACTTTATGGTAAATATTATTTCCAACCTCTCTTCAATTCAATCAGCTCCTAAAAATAAGATTCTATGTGAAAAGTAACACAAACTAAGAATTGGGACTGAGTTAAAGAGTTTAAGCATACGTGGAATAGGCATAATGCTTCCTTTATGTAAGATAAGGCCAGGGACTAATGAAAGTATTACATTACTGAGAGGGTAGTGGATGCATGGAATAGTCTTCCGGTAGAAGTGGTAGAGGTTAATACAGGGAAGGAGTTTAAGCATGCGTGGGATAGGTATAAGGCTATCCTAGCTATAAGATAAGGCCAGGGACTAATGAAAGTATTACTTTACTGAGAGGGTAGTGGATGCATGGAATAGTCTTTTAGTAGAAGTGGTAGAGTAAATACAGTGAAGGAGTTTAAGCATGCGTGGGATAGGTATAAGGCTATCCTAGATATAAGATAAGGCCAGGGACTAATGAAAGTATTACATTACTGAGAGGGTAGTGGATGCATGGAATAGTCTTCCAGCAGAACTGGTAGAGGTTAATACAGTGAAGGAATTTAGGCATGCGTGGGATAGGTATAAGGCTATCCTAGATATAAGATAAGTCCAGGGACTAATGGAAGCATTACTTTACTGAGAGGGTAGTGGATGCATGGAGGAGTCTTCAAGTAGAAGTGGTAGAGGTTAATAAAGTGAAGAAGTTTAAGCATACGTGGGATAGGTATAAGGCTATCCTAGATATAAGATAAGGCCAGGGACTAATGGAAGTATTACTTTACTGAGAGGGTAGTGGATGCATGGAGGAGTCTTCCAGTAGAAGTGGTAGAGGTTAATACAGTGAAGGAGTTTAAGCATACGTGGGGTAGGCATAATGCTTCTTTATGTAAGACAAGGCCAGGGACTATTGAAAGTATTCTAAAAATTTGGCAGACTTCATGGCCCGAATGGTTCTTATCTGCTGCCGCAACTTATGTCGGATTTTAACACAGTTGTAATTTTTTAAATGCTAAAGGTTAAAAAAACAAACACTTTTAATTATTTATTGCTTTCGTTTTGCTAAACATTTAATTTGATGACAATGAGTGAAAGATTTTGATTGGGTGATGCTGTTAGGAACTGACACTCCCCAACCACATCACCAAAGGTTTGAGCCCCAAGCAAAAGCAATGCTGCAGGCCTTGTTGAGGATCTCTAGGACACTGGTACTCTGTGCGCTGCTAAAATATAGCAGAACATAAATGACCTGTAATATTGAAATATATGAAAGGGCAGCATGACAACAGGTTGGTGAGGCAGCCTCATCACAAGCCTTTCAGTCATAGAAACATAGAATGTGTCGGCAGATAAGAACCATTCGGTCCATCCAGTCTGCCCAATTTTTTTTGAGTACTTTTATTAGTCCCCCGTTCCCGGTCTTATAGCTAGGATAGCCTTGTGTCTATCCCACGCATGCTTAAAATCCTTGACTGTGTTTACCTCTACCACTTCTGCTGGCAGGCTATTCCATACATCCACTACCCTCTCAGTAAAGTAATACTTCCTGATATTACTTTTAAATAGTTGCCCCTCTAATTTAAGACTATGTCATCTAGTTGTAGTAGTTTTTTTTCTTTTAAATATACTCTCTTCCTTTACTGTGTTGATTCCCTTTATGTATTTAAATGTTTCTATCATACCCCCCCTGTTACGTCTTTCCTCCAAGCTATACATGTTAAGATGCTTTAATCTTTGCTGGTAAGTTTTATCCTTCAACCCATGAACCAGTTTAGTAGCCCTTCTCTGAACTCTCTCCGAAGTATCAATACTCTAAGTGAGGTCTCACCAGTGCTCTGTACAATGGCATGAGCACTTCCCTCTTCCTATTGCTAATACCTCTCCCTATGCAACCAAGCATTCTGCTAGCATTTCCTGATGCTCTATTGAATTGCCTACCTACCTTCAAGTCCTCTGAAATTATTACTCCTAAATCCCTTTCCTCAGATGTTGAGGTTAGGACTGTACCAAATAGTCTATATTCTGCTTTTGGGTTTTTACGCCCAAGGTGCATAATATTGCACTTGTCCACATTAAATGTCAGTTGCCACTGCTCTGACCATTTTTCGAGTTTAGCTAAATCATTTGCCATTTGGCTTATCCCTCCATGAATATCAACCCTGCTGCAAATCTTTGTATCATCCCGGACATCCCGGACTTTGTAGCCCCCGGACAGTAATTGCCCTTCATGGGCTGTCGTTTTGGTTTTGCCCAGCCGCTTTTTTCACCAAAAGAATCAATTCCCTCCCACCTACCCTCTTTCTGTTTTGTTTCATGGTAGCCAAGTTGGCAGGGGGTACTCGAGGTCAGACGTCATTGCAGGGGGGTTGGCCATCTTGGGGTATGGCCACCTGGGAGGCAGTAGCTCTGGTATCTATCTGCATGGGCTCCCCATGGGCTGGGGAGGCCTCAGGATCAAAAGTGGATTATCAGAAACTAACTTAGGTGAAACACATGAGAAGACAGCATAGTTAGGATCAGGAGCCAAGGTCAAAAAACAAAGGTGCAGTCAGTAGAGTCAGGAACAGGAGCCAAGATCTAAAACAGAGAATCAGTCAGTAGAGTCAGGAGCAGGAGCCAAGATCAAAAAAACACAGTAGCAGTCAGTAGGGTCAGGAACAGGAGCCAAGATAAAAAAAAAAAACACAGTAGCAGTCAGTATAGTCAGAAACAGGAGCCAATATCAAAAAACAGAAGCAGTCAGTAGAGTCAGGAGCAGGAGCACAGATCAAAAAACACAGGAGCAGTCAGTAGGGTCACGTAGTGTAATACAGTCTGAACTAGATGTATCTTTGCAGCAAGAGAATTTTGACACATTGGGTAATTGGGCAGAGAAATGGCAAATGTGATTCAATGTAGACAAGTTTACAATTATGCATTTTGGATACAATAATAAAAATGCAACATAAAGTTAAAATGGTGTTTCCTTGGGGAAATCTACTAATGAAAAAGATTTATGAGTAGTTGTAGACAATAGACTTAGCACTAGTGCACAGTGTCAGCTGGCAGATGCAAAGCCCAAGAAGATATTGGGGTGTATTAAAAGGGGAATTGACTCACGGGAGGAAGATATTATTCTGCCTCTTGATAGGTCTAGGGTAAGACCTCACCTTGAATATACGGTTCAATTCTGGGTGCCCTTTAAAAAAAAAAGACATTATGGAACTAGAGAGGGTGCAGAGGAGGGCTAGAAATATAATCATGGGAATGGAAAGTTTTAGTTATGATGAAAGGCTGGAAAAGTTAAATCTGTACACACTAGAGAAATGGCGGCTTAGAGGGGATATGATAATGTTATATAAATCTTTCTAAAGACCTGTTCAATAACAGAACGGTACAAAGGACAAGCGGACTTGAAGAAATGAGATTTAGTCTACAACATCGGAAGGGATTTTTTAAGATATGGAATTCACTGCCTGAAGAAGTTGTTCTAGAAAATACCTTAGATG
Source organism: Pelodytes ibericus (assembly GCA_036172795.1). NCBI lineage: Eukaryota > Metazoa > Chordata > Amphibia > Anura > Pelodytidae > Pelodytes > Pelodytes ibericus. The sequence goes on along the minus strand of CM069860.1, from coordinate 213,629,025 downwards.
CCTTCAAGAGTGACCTGAATGCTTTTTTAATGAGCCGGAGCATAGAGGGCTATGCATGTTAGTATAGGCATTCATATTTATTTAGTGCTGGTTGATCCAAGAAGAAATCTGATTGCAATTTGGAGACAGGAAGGATTTTTTTTTCCCACTGAAAGCAGAATTTGAAATTGCTGAAGAGGTTTTTATTTGCCTTCTTTTGGATCAACAGCAGTTAACATGGGAAAGTAAAAGGGTTGAACTTGATGGATGCAAGTCTTTTTTCAACCTCAACTGCTATGTAACTTTGTAAATACATCATCAGAAATATAGCTCAAAATAGAGACCACGCAAGGGTAATGTTGTGTTTGGAAGCAGGGAATAAATAGCTCCTGTTCAAAATAAGGCAGCCATCTTAGGATGTGCTCACATCCCGTCAGTAGCCATCTTGGATAATGGCGCAAAGTCAAATTTCCATAATACTTGAAGGCAGAATCTGTAAAGTCGTCTTGGGCTGTGACATACGCGTAATCAATATGTTATAAAAGAGATGATGCTGATTGTTTACAGACAGTACATTGTATTTCAATGTCTTTGTTTAGCTGAGCTAGTTTGAGATATCCGAGATTTAAAGACCAATTTCAATGTCTTGTTTGGTATATGGAAATGTATTTTCTTCTTTGAGCATCTCAGGAAAGTTATATGATTTGAATACAAATTTGAATCATGCAGTAAACAAGGACACTAGTCACTGAAAGAGAACCACAGGTGAATTGACATGGAGAGTCTTGGAGACTGTCTCTGCTCTGCTTAAATATATATGGTTCAGAGACAAAGCATGTGAGTTTCTCACGATAGAAGAACTCAGCTGGCCATGGACAATGTAGAGTTAGGTCTTTATATATTGAAGAAATGTTCAACTTACTTGCCCCTCACTTATAGCAAATAGCTCACCTAGTTTTCCAGCAAGTGTACAAAAAGGACGACTATACTGCTCAAATCCTCTCATGTGCAATAGAATTATTGCAAGTAAATATTATCATATTGTAAAAAATACTAATGGAAGAATAAAACAAATCCCTCCTTCTCTCCCTGTTTCCTGCCTGCTGGGCGCTTTCATACTACTAATAATGGGCATCCCCGCTCTTTCTCTGCAGTTTTGTGCATGCACAGGCACCATGTTGATGATGCACTGCCAAAGGCTGTTGATCCTCTTTGGTTATACTGAGCATGTGCGCCATAAACATTCCGGCCATGTGTCATCATCATGGTTACAAAAAAACAAAGATGTGGGATCCCTCTCAGCGAGAACAGGCAAAAGCTGAAATAGCCAGCCCTATAGAATGTAACCCACTCGAGAGAGGAATCACCGGTTTTTGCTCGCTTGCACCATTATAGAGGAAACCTCTCCAATAGCACATTAGACTGGTCCCACCCATAAGGGCAGTCCAGATCCAAATAGCCTGGCAGGTCTCCTCTGCACGAAGAATACAGCAACCACAGACGTACGTTTCGGCCTTCAATGGCCTCGACAGTGTGGTATGGCTGGTATCCCTCTAGGTTCAGCGAGCTAGGGACCCACATCTGGACATACCCTGATTACTCATGGAGACAAAAAATGAAGATGTGGGATCCCTCTCAGCGAGAACGGGCAAAAGCTGAAATAGCCAGCCTTATAGGATATAACCCACTAGAGAGAGGAATCACCGGTTTTTGCTCGCTTGCACCATTACTGAGGAAACCTCTCCAATAGCACATTAGACTGGTCCCACCCATCAGGAGAGTCCAGATCCAAATATCCTGGCAGGTCTCCTCTGCACGAAGAATACAGCAACCACAGATGTACGTTTCGGCCTTCAATGGCCTCGACAGTGTGGTACGGCTGGTATCCCTCTAGGTGCAGCGAGCTAGGGACCCACTTCTGGGCATACCCTGATAACTCATGGAGACAAAAAAACGAAGATGTGGGATCCCTCTCAGCGAGAACGGGCAAAAGCTGAAATAGCCAGCCCTATAGGATGTAACCCACTCGAGAGAGGAATCACCGTTTTTTTTTTCATCATCATGGTTCCTGCGGATCATTATCACAAGCACAACTTCGGTCAGACCCAACCAAATAAGACAAGTGCATTCCAAAGCAGGGAACATGTACATGTAATGAAACATTTTTGAAAACAATAGCACAATACTGGATATATACAAAATATATAGATGGTGGTGGTTAAGAGGGACAGGTCTACAAGTTTTTTGCTGTTAGGCAATTAACTTCTTGAGTCTGAACATATTGATACTACTCCGGTAAATGTGATATTTGCACAACCATCTTGTAAGTGTAATCTAAACCACGGTGCTATGGTGTTTTTATTCTTTTAGAAACTAAAGATTAAAGATATATTTTGATGAGCCTGACTGAATTTTCAAGTCTGTGAGTGCTATCATATTATTTGTGGTACACTTCACTGTATTATACTATATATTTTTTTTACAGTAAGATAATATCTCCTTCCAAGCATTGTTTTACACGTATCAGAGGATTTGAGCACTATGGCTGTCCTTTAAAATACTTATGGGTCTATTCACTAAAATTCGACTTTGGAGGTCAAGTTTCATTTAGAGACTAAGTCCAATTCGTAAACCATGCTAGAATCGTTCACAGTGAAAGTAATGGGAGCACAAAGTGATCAAAGCTATTCTTGAGACTAAGTCAAAGTCGGGTGCCAAATTCAACTTAGTCTCAAAATGAAAGTCAACCTCCAAATTCGACCCCCTCGAGCTATTGTAGAATTTTAGTGAAAGGACCCATTAGTCTCTTGCAGGTGATATCTAAAGATATCTATGGCCAGTGGAGCTCTTGTAGCAGGAGAAACTCAACCACAATATAGAGTTCAGTCCGTGACATGAAATGGGTTGGCCACTTCATCTCACCTCTTAGTGAATAGCTCCCAAATCGTTACTGCATGTGCAACATGTATTTTTGTGTATGTTGTGTCAGAGACAATGCAGATAGCTCTCAGAATAGCAGCTTTCTAGTGCAGATCTTCTCTGTGGCTTATCCTGTTACTAAACTGAATGTTTTCAATGGAACTGAATTGATTGCTTAGATGGAGTCTGCTTCAATCTTTCTATTGTGTAAACAACAGAAAGCTTTTCCATGAACTTCCCAACAGCCTTGTTTTTCTGTAGACACGCAGAATGCTGGAAATCTTGGCTAGCGTGGAGTATTAACACAATGTAAGAATTTAAACCACAATGTGACATGCTGGGTCTATTTTTAGGTGTATTTGTGTGTTAATCGTTTTGCCTTGGACTTCGGAAATAGCACCTGCATGATGTTTAATGGATTTTAAATGAGTGCAGTTTAGCTTTTAGTGCTTTTCACATATAGAGTCAGGTGGTGAATTATTGTCTGTAGAGAAGCCAGTGAGAATCTCTATATTGTACCTACTATCCCCCAATTATGAAATTAAAACAAGTATTAAATTCAAACATTTGAACAGGTAAATGTCTTATTTTCCTTTATTAAGTCTTTACGTTACCTGCTATCTCTTGTGGTCCAGAGAAGAGCAGGACATGTCACATTCCAGCAGCCCGCTGCTAGGGACACAGATATCCTTCTACTCAACTAGATCATCAGAAGAAGATGGGGTCACAGAGGGTGCCGGGAACCAGGGGCTCATGGATTTGGAGGCCTGTTCTTCCTTTAAATCCAAACGTTTTTAATTATTTTTGTTTAATGTTTATTATGAAGATTATCAAAGTTAATACAAGTACACACATATTAAGAACACACATAGTGTATCACATCAAGGAACATTCCGTTTCCCCACCTTAAGTTGATATTTCAATTTTGTATAACAAAAGGAAAAGGAAAGAGGATATTATTTTTTCTTCCTTCAGACAATTGAGAAATTGCAATAAACATACAAAAAAACAAATATTGGGCAAATTCTTTGGCATGGTTGACGGGTTCCTAGTCTCATTTAGGTTAAAGTGTTGATATAGTTCACCAGACATATGCTTCCTGGTATCTTCTTTGTATATTTTATAAGTATACTCATAGTTTTAGTGAGGGAAGTCAATAGCGCCATAAATCTACAAAAAAAAAAAAAAAATTAGCCTGTGAACTACAATCCATTGATCTCTCACCCTTCTATCCAAGACCCCCACAATGCCTAAAATCTTTTTTTATTCCTGCTTATCTGTAAGTAGCCACTTTTTCCATCCTACATTGATACATTATCTATACTTTCATTTTGGCCCACGATGCCACAATTGTGGTTTGTACCTTTAAATTGGTAGGTCGAAGCTGTGTGGTAAATGATTTTATGGCCATAGGACATGTGAGGGAAATTCAGATGCAAAAGAGATCTTTCAGAGACAGGTTCCATTCTGGACCTTATGACAAAACTTTTGAGAAACGTCTGTCCAAACGTCTGCCCATACCCCACCGCTAACAAATAGGTGAGAAGCCAGTCATTTTTGGGGACATGTTAATTTTAATTCTATCCACCTTGGTAATGTTCTGTGATGTCAACCTACTTCTAATATGAAAGGGTTTCCCTAATGCTTACCTTGTATCCTAGTCTAATGTGCTAGAAAAAGAAACATATCTGTAAATCCTGAGCATTCCCTGTGCTCCTTCTTCTACTACAGCACTGACATCTTTTGTCTATCTAACTGTTGCCTCCTACTACAGTGTCATATTTCTTAACTGTTCACATTTACATTGCATACACATTTACATTCATATTCCCACTCACAGATACTTTCCTCCCTCTCATCTTACATGACTGACACACAAAACTATGAGTGACAGATAATCACCAGGCCATCTCAGTGACGCCACAGCTTCCCAAAAATGATGTCTCCAAAGTTTTTATCTTTTGACACAGACAATGGGATATATTTCAAATGGTACATTATCAGTATCATGAAAAAAAAATGTAAAGCATTGAGAAGTGGCCTCATCAGAAACCTTTTTTTTTTTTGCTGCATAGTGAATAAAGGACAATTGTCAGCAACAAATTAAGCTATGTTTAATTTAAAGATTGCATCAAGTGAAGACATGTTAAACTCTAGTGAAAGAATGTAAGTATCTTATTGAGTCCTCCGCTTCATATACCTCAGTCAGGGAGCTGACATCTTGTGTCAGATGACGGAAGACTTGATCCAAGAATCTAAACAGCATGGCTGCCCCCTGATAGAGCTCAGCAGAGCAAAGATGGTTGAATAAGGTGCTATATTTTTTTTTTCATTAAAGCATTTCTATTTAAAATGTCTACAATTGATGAGATCTTTCAACTAAACTTCATTTATTTTTTCCAACAGTTGCTCTTTAAGAAAAAAATCTAAGTGTTTTTTTTTTTTTTTGCCATAGTGGGAGTGATACATCATTCCCACGCTCCCACAATGGAATTTAGGATGTATTCAACTCCATTTAGGAAACTCTAGGCTCGGATAGGCTTTTAGGAAAACCTTATTTTATAAGTGATAAAATTCACATGCAAATTATAGCTAAATTGACTGTAGTAAAGATATTACTCTTTTATTAAAGGGTTAGTACAATGTCCCCAAATATTTTTAGGTGAGCATTGCATCATGTCAAACACTTCCCGTCGCCAAAAGACTGCAAATAATATGGAACAGCATTGTTGCTGTAGCAACAGTCCAGCCCATCTCTCCAAGCCCCTCCTTACTGGAAGCCACTAAATTTAGAAAAAAAAATATTTTCAATGCAAAACTATAGGAGAACTGTGATTTGCTTTCTAGCAAGAAATAATTTCATTTTTATTATTATACTTAGAATTATTTATTTTTATACAGATTTGTGAAAAACAAACCTGACAGGTGACAGTTCAAATTAGTACAGCAATCTGAAATATATAACTACTCCAAATGGGAACGCTTATTTATCTTATGCTAAATTCCATTATCAGTTTGTTTTCACTGTGCATGTAGACCAGGGGTCCTCAAACTACGGCCCGCGGGCCAAATGCGGCCCGCCGAGCACATTTATCCGGCCCGCGGGGGGTGCTGCCGGTACCCCCCGCTCCCCGCTGTTTACCTTCCTTCATATCCGGATCCGGTAACTGTGTTTCCCTCCGTGCAGGAGGGGAACACTGCGCAAGACGTCCAGCCGGGGACACAGCAGCTGGAGGTAAGTGATGGGGAAGCGGGGGAGGAGGGAGGTATAACGAGCATCTGACTTGCATAATATTCCTGGGCATCTGACTGGCATAATATTCCTGCATAATATTCCTGGGCATCTGACTGGCATAATATTCCTGGGCATCTGACTGGCATAATATTCCTGGGCATCTGACTGGCATAATATTCCTAGGCATCTGACAGGCACAATATTCCTGGGCATCTGACTGGCATAATATTCCTGGGCTCTGACTGGCATAATATTCCTGGGCATCTGACTGGCATAATATTCCTGGGCATCTGACTGGCATAATATTCCTGCATAATATTCCTGGGCATCTGACTGGCATAATATTCCTGGGCATCTGACTGGCATAATATTCCTGAGCATCTGACTGGCATAATATTCCCGGGCATCTGACTGGCACAATATTCCTGGGCATCTGACTGGCATAATATTCCTGGGCATCTGACTGGCACACTATTCCTGGGCATCTGACTGGCACAATATTCCTGGGCATCTGAATGGCATAATATTCCTGGGCATCTGACTGGCATAATATTCCCGGGCATCTGAATGGCATAATATTCTTGGGCTCCGACTGGCATAATATTCCTGGTCATCTGACTGGCATAATATTCCTGGGCATCTGACTGGCATAATGTTCCTGGGCATCTGAATGGCATAATATTCCTGGGCTCTGACTGGCACAATATTACTGGGCTCTGACTGGCATAATATTACTGGGCTCTGACTGGCATAATATTCCTGGGCATCTGACAGGCACACTATTCCCATTGAAATACTGGTAAGTTTGTTGATTTAACTTTACTTCATTTTAAATATTGTATTTGTTTCTTCACTGCAAAATAAGATATATGCAGTATGCATAGGAATTTGTTCATAGTTTTTGTTTTTACTATAGTCCGGCCCTCCAACGGTCTGAGGGACAGTGAACTGGCCCCCTGTTTAAAAAGTTTGAGGACCCCTGATGTAGACTATAAGAAATGATTGAAAATTATCTATACATTGCATTATCAAAACTGCAAGAAAATGCCTAAATTAGGAGAAATATGAGTTTTACATGCGTCTGTGGAGTCTCCTGATTATGACATCACCTGTGGCACAGTATGCAAATTACACATTTCCCATTTAAAAGCATATTAAGCCACACGTAATGTCATAAACAGGAGTCTCCCCAGACACATTTAAAACACATTTTCTTTATATGTATAGATCATTTTCAATATTTTTTAAGATCTACATTCCCAGAAAAAAAAAAAAAATATTAAGGTGATACATTGAATAAGTAAAGTGTTCCTATTTGGGATAGATACATATAGATACATATATATTTATGTGAGAGGAATGCCATTTAGAATTCTGAAATGTTGATGCTATGATTGCATACTGATTAAATTAATTTAATTTCAGAGCCCATTGCATTTTAACAGCCACAATGCCGGCGATTAAACAGTCTAACCACTTATAAAATAATAAAATACTTGTATCTTATACACAGGCACAGAAAGCCTTCCCTACTGGTAGCAAAAGCGAGAGAATTGCCCGGCTGATTGATAGTCCCATCAGGCAGCCTCTGAATCCTTGGCAAACAGAAAAAAAAAAAAAAAAAAAATATATATATTTATACTGTTGATCAGGCATTATAAAATGTAGGAGGGAATATAAAAATCAGACACCAAAAAAATGGAAATAAAAACTAGCGCAAACTTTTATTGTCTCTTTGCCTCTGTCACTTCATGAAACTGGAGTCGTATATAAGAAAAATGTGACATACTAATGGGATTTAATTTACCCAAGGATATCTCAGCGCCTTGAAAAATGCTTTCGACATGGAGCGCTTTAAGAATTTTGCAAGTGTATATGCATCCGAGCTGTTATTCTACAGCGAGCGTCCCAATTTGTGCATGATATGGCTTTTATATTGCTATTAAAAACATCTCAGGGAAAGTGCTTTAGAAAACAATGATACATTGGTCTTTCAAGGAGTTTGGATAGAAAAGAAAATGTCCCTTGTAAAGTCACTTTGAGATTCTGCCCGAGCATTTGAAAGCCTTGGTTTATTAAACTCGGCTATTGTTTGTGTCACAGTGTATTTTAAATTTATAGTTTTTTTTTTCGTCTTTTTTTCTACATGATGGGCAGCTACAGTTTGCATTTGTAAAAATATGTTACATTTTTTTCCAGTTAAAATATTAAAGGGAAACTGCACCAAAAAATGGCAGGTCTAATTTCCTTGCTGGAGAAAATATTGATTATTGTATTCCCAATCAGTCAATTAATGTGATTGTGTCAATATTTTCCATAATTCATTAAACAAAAAAAAAAAATCTTTTTATTGAGATTTGTATATTTTGTTTCAAACCAGAAACAGAAAGTAACAGATATAAATACAAATGTACAGGGAGGCTGAGGATTAGCATATTATTGAACATTAATAATATTAACAGTTCAAAGATGATTGAAATACAGGGGGGAGTGTTTGGTCTCAAATCCCATTCTCCCACCTCCACATTTTTGGAGAGAAAAAAAGAGGTAAGAGTCAGGAGATGAGAGAAAAGAAAAAAAGAGGAAGAGAAAAGAAAAATAGAAAAGAAAAATGAATAACCCCTACCCCTTTTCCCCTCCCCTATCACCCATCCCCCTCCTCGTCTCTACCTGTCCCTCCTCCCACCATTTCCTTTTTCCCAAACACAAACTGTGTTAAAACTCTTTTTAAAGGACAACTGTTTGAAGAAAAATACGTTCTTTTTAACTGATTGATGGGGTCAAGCGTAGTTACTTTAAACAGAAATGTAATGAAAGCATACAAATAACATACCTTAATGAGCCCTGTATAGCTCTATATATATGTATAGATCAGAGGCGGACATTGTTCAGAATCTTTGGTCAGGTGAAGAACAGCTGACCAAAGATGTCTGCCCTCTTATAGAGTTATCCAAAGAGTGCTCAGTAAAATGCTTTATCTATATTATTTTGTTAAATCATTTTTATTTAAAATGCCTACACTTTTTTTCACTGCTCCTTTTAAAGGGGCATTCTCACTGTGTGATAGGTAATGTATCTCTCTAAACTCCTCCTTTTTCTGTTAAATCACAGCACACATAACTGGCTGAAACTACCCTGCCCAACATTCCAAACACTTGAAACAGCTGAGTCCAACAGAGAGAATCTGATTCTCCAATAATAACTAATGACAGCATTATCTCTGAGGTGGTGGAATGAAAACTGCTGCAGAAAAAAGATACCCCACCTCCTGAATATCCCCTCTTACTGACGTCGCTTAGGCCCCATTGAAACCTTCTCTATTCACAGGATTATCTGTGCCAAATAAAAACTGAGTAGATAAAGAAATAATAGTGATTTTTAGTAGTGCTAAAATTAACACCAATATGTACTGCAGAATTCAGAAATCTGTACAGCTGAACTTGAGAAACATCGATCCACTTTCAAATATCTTGTGACTGGAACTTGTTTTAACTTATGTACATTGAGCTATTATGTTTAACTTAGTTAATTAAAGTAGCGACCAAAGCATTTGATTTAAAGTCCCAGTTACCTGGTGAGTTACGGCCTGCGGAGAATTCAAATATAGAACAGACTGAACAAAGTAGAACAAAAAAATGTCGATTTGTCAATTCTTCTATTCATAAATCTGTCAATGCATGTCTTTGAGAAACAAGCTGGTAGCATTCACAGTTTGAGAGTTTAAAGTTATATTTAACCCTATCTTAGAATAGGTGATGGTCAAAATGCAGATTAAGCATTCTTTACTGGATGGAGTTTTTGGCTACGATAAAAAGTAATATTTTTAGTAGTCAGGAGGGAATTAAACGTGAAAGGAAATTTCCTCTGTTTATATCATTTTTGAATGGTGATTTTGTGAAGTACTTTTCATAATATATGCTATAGTTTTTTTATACAAATACTAGTGACTAAGGAGAAACCATTTTGAGAGGTTGCTGCTTCATGGACCTGGTCGAGCGACATTACATTATAGAGTGGTACGTCTGTGCGTCTGTGTCAGGGGCGGATCCAGAGTCTGATCTCGGGAGGGGCACATGTCCGTCTGTCTTTTCCTCTCTCCCTTGTCCGTCTGTCTTATCCTCTCTCCCATGTCCGTCTGTCTTATCCTCTCTCCCATGTCCGTCTGTCTTATCCTCTCTCCCATGTCCGTCTGTCACGCTCCTCTCCCTTCCCATGTCTGTCGCACTCCTCTCACTCCCCGTGTCCCTCTGTCTCTCTTCCTTCCATGCCCGTTTTTCTCCTTTTCCTTCCCATGTCCGTCTATGTATCCTCTTCTTTCCCATGTCCATATGTCTCTTCTCTCATTTCCCATCTCTCTGTCTCTCCTCTCCCATCCCATGTCTGTCTGTCTCTCCTCTACCATCCCATTTATGTCTCTCTCTTCTCCCTTCCTATTTATGTCTCTCTCCTCTCCCTTCCCATGTCTGTTTGTCTCCTCTCCCCTTCCCATATCTGTCTGTCTCTCCTCTGCCATCCCATATTTGTCTGTCTCTCATCTGTGAACCCATGTCTGTCTGTCTCTCCTCTACCATCCCATTTATGTCTCTCTCTTCTCCCTTCCCATGTATGGCTCTCTCAGCCAATTTGCCCAATAATATGCCAGTGTTAGTTGACATTTAATATGCCCCAGCCAATTTGCCCAATAATATGCCAGTGTTAGTTGCCATTTAATATGCCCCTGCCAATTTGCTCAATAATATGCCTGTGTTAGTTGCCATTTAATATGCCCCAACCAATTTGTCCAATAATATTCCAGTGTTATTTGCCATTTAATATGCCCCTGCCAATTTTCCCAATATGCCAATGTTATTTGCCATTTAATATGCCCCTGCCAATTTTCCCAGTAATATGCCAGTGTTATTTGCCATTTAATATGCCCCTGCCAATTTGCCCAGTAATATGCCAGTGTTATTTGCCATTTTATATGCCCCAGCCAATTTGCCCAGTAATATGCCAGTTATTTGCCATTTAATATCCCCTGCCAATTTGCCCAGTAATATGCCAGTTATTTGCCATTTAATATCCTCTGCCAATTTGCCCAGTAATATGCCATGTATTTGCCATTTAATATCCCCTGCCAATTTGCCCAGTAATATGCCAGTTATTTGCCATTTAATATCCCCAGCCAATTTGCCCAGTAATATGCCAGTTATTTGCCATTTAATATCCCCAGCCAATTTGCCCAGTAATATGCCAGTTATTTGCCATTTAATATCCCCAGCCAATTTGCCCAGTAATATGCCAGTTATTTGCCATTTAATATGCCCAGCCAATTTGCCCAGTAATATGCCAGTTATTTGCCATTTAATATCCCCTGCCAATTTGCCCAGTAATATGCCAGTTATTTGCCATTTAATATCCCCTGCCAATTTGCCCAGTAATATGCCAGTTATTTGCCATTTAATATCCCCAGCCAATTTGCCCAGTAATATGCCAGTTATTTGCCATTTAATATCCCCTGCCAATTTGCCCAGTAATATGCCAGTTATTTGCCATTTAATATCCCCAGCCAATTTGCCCAGTAATATGCCAGTTATTTGCCATTTAATATCCCCTGCCAATTTGCCCAGTAATATGCCAGTTATTTGCCATTTAATATCCCCAGCCAATTTGCCCAGTAATATGCCAGTTATTTGCCATTTAATATCCCCAGCCAATTTGCCCAGTAATATGCCAGTTATTTGCCATTTAATATCCCCTGCCAATTTGCCCAGTAATATGCCAGTTATTTGCCATTTAATATCCCCAGCCAATTTGCCCAGTAATATGCCAGTTATTTGCCATTTAATATCCCCTGCCAATTTGCCCAGTAATATGCCAGTTATTTGCCATTTAATATCCCCAGCCAATTTGCCCAGTAATATGCCAGTTATTTGCCATTTAATATGCCCAGCCAATTTGCCCAGTAATATGCCAGTTATTTGCCATTTAATATCCCCTGCCAATTTGCCCAGTAATATGCCAGTTATTTGCCATTTAATATCCCCAGCCAATTTGCCCAGTAATATGCCAGTTATTTGCCATTTAATATCCCCTGCCAATTTGTCCAGTAATATGCCAGTTATTTGCCATTTAATATCCCCTGCCAATTTGCCCAGTAATATGCCAGTTATATGCCATTTTATATGCCCCTGCCTCTTTCCCCAGTACAATCCCCCCATCTCCCCACTCCCCAGCACTTACCTTATCCCCTGGTGGCTAGTGGCAGGCAGCATGGTCTTCTCCATGCTGCCTGTTCGTCTCACAGATGATTGTGCCGACAGGTCACGTGACCCGGCGCGCGTATGACGTCAGCGCGCAGGTCACGTGACCTGTCGGCACTTCCGTGCCTGGAGGTTTCTCTGTGCTGCCTGTTCGGCTCCCTGTGCAGCCTGCCGGCCGGCAGAGAAGATGAGGGGGATCTTCCGATCCCTTCTCACCTCAGTCTCTGCCTGCAAGCGCGTTTTTTTTTTTTTTGTTTTTTTTTTAAAGTGTCTTTTTTTTTTCTCTCTTCTCGGGGGGGGGGGGGGGGGCAATTGCCCCGTTGCCCCCCCCCCCCTGGATCCGCCACTGGTCTGTGTGTGTATGATATAGAGTTGGAGAAACAAAAGTATTTGTGAATGAGAATGGGAATAAGAATAAGAATATGAAGAGTTATGACAAATGACAGAGGTATGATGGAGCAGATGGAAAGTAAAAATAGTGGGGTAAGCCAGTGCCTCAGAGCAGTTATGCAAGATGTTTGCGCTTATGTAGAAGAGAGAGGATAGAACATAAATTTAGAAGCATAGGTAAGTTGTTTGATCCATTTGGTCTGTAAAAAATGTGAGCATTATGTGAACCTATCCTTTATTAATTGTTTTATTTTTAGGGTATAACCCTCTTTAATTAATCATGGAGGGGAACTAATAGGGCTGACATACATATGGCATTAAAGCAGAAACAATTTACATTTTATGCTAACATATTTTGCTTATAAAACCCAAAGTAATACATTAAACAAAACAAAAAAGTAACAATATAGTAACTCTTTTTTTTTTTTATAAGCCAACATAAGGAACATAAAACATGAAACTCAAAGTTAATAATAACATGGCACTTTTTAAATAGGATATTGACTCTTGGTCTCTAAGAAGCTTAGATTTATTTCCATCTTGAATTGTTCTACTCCTGAGTAGATATTTTAACTGCTACATTTCTTCCATGTAGATCATGCCCAAATTAAAGTATTTTCAATCAGTATAGACTATAAGAAATGGGTAGTGAACCTAGGCACTCACCCTGCATACTGGTAAATCAGCCCCTGCTCAGCGCAATGCAGGGGAAATTGCATAGTGGGCTGGAGGAGTGTGAAGACATACCATCATCTTACTTGTTTCCCATGCCAGTGTAGGACCACATCTAGTAGGAGGTAAATAAATGTTATATTAATATTATCCTAAATTATTCATTGGCAAGATACAATATTTGCATAGGAGTCTATTAAACAGGACATGACAGAGACCCCTCAATTAAAATTCCACATACTTTTTTTTTCTTCAAGGCAGCACATCCAATTCTTTACTTTCTTTAAATGAACACTTTACTTACATCCAATAAAACTAGATTAACTGTGCATTTAAAACAAACACATATATAAGACATCTGCCACTGTTTTATTTTTTGATGGTTGAATTAATTGCATATAAAAGAAAAAAAATGAATCCCCTGCATCCATTTTAAGAATGTTTCCCATGATGTAACATTCTCCATTATCTTCCAGCCAATCTCACTTTACAAATGTGGGCAGAGCCTGCATGACAATGTCATAAGATACACCCCTCCTCTCTTAGCCTCTGCTACGACCATGCTCTGATAAATATAGATTGAAACATGTTGACTCTATTAACAAAATAGTATTAAAAGAAAATTACTAGTTTTAGCAGCTGCGATTAATCATAATTACCAGGGAGATTGTTTACAATGGTCATTAATATTTAATGTTATTTTGTAATAAAGTAGTTTTTGGGGCAATGTGTACAAATAAAAGAGTCAGTCAGCAGTGTCATTTTAATGTGTACAGCAGCAATAGAAACCCACTTACAGTATGTCAGTGTAAGGCTGAAATCAGTGATACACATAGTTTATTAACCCTAAAGGAACTCTGTCGCTGAAACATTGTTTTTACTCTGAATGCAGAGAATTTAAAAATGATCAAAAAATGATTGGACACTGGGAGCTATTCACTGGAAGGTGAGTTGAATTATACATTGGAGCTATACATTGTGATTAATATTAGCTGGTTTTGTTTTTCCCTACACAATGTCTAGTTAAATTGGTGAGATTACATTTTCATTTTTCAATTTTTTTTTCCCATTAAAACTAGAATTTGAAATTGCTGAAATAAGGAAAAAAATGTTTTGCCTTGTTTTGGATCAACAGTGGTAAACATGAATTAGGAAAAGGGTTGAACTTGAGGCAATGGTCTTTTTTCAACCAAAACTACTATGTAGTAACTTACCATTAATGGAATAGTCATCATTGTGTTAGCAGAATCAGAAGCAAACGCCTAAATTAATCAAAAACATAGATATTTTAAATTTGTCCATGGTGACTCCAGGCTTATGACATCACCTTGGTATAAAAAATGCACGTTTCACATTGCAAGTAATTCATATGCAAATCAAGCCGCAAGGTGATGCCATAAGCAGGAGCTTTGGCGTAACAATGCAGGGGTCGCAGCTCCGGCCGGACCCGCCAATCTAGGGTGCCTGGGTGACCCCTGCAATGGGAGGTTACCCTTCTAACATTAAAACGCTTTAAGAAACAATAGTCAACCTGTAGATTTTTTTTTATAGAAACTCTATGATCCATTTTAAAATGTCACCAAAAAGAATAGAAAAGGAACATACTATTTTCTTACCAGCTACCTACCTCATCTAACTTGTAAAAAAAAAAAAAAAAACAAAGGGATGTATTTGAACTTTGTGGATAAATAATTAAAAATGAAAAGCATAATTGCTTGCTTAGATAAGTGTCTGGTAATGACTATCCTAAATTAACTCAGGTGTAAGCACCTTTACAATCACACACCACTTTAAGTGGACTCCGTCTGTGTTGAATTACATTTATAAGTGGGCCTGCTGGGAAGAGGGGGATGATGAAAGGCATCACCTTCATATTGTAATAGCTGAAATCAGTCTCCCTGTGATTATATTAGGCTTCTAGTATCTTGGATGGCATTATAAGGCTGTACTCTCTACGGTAGGGGACACACACAGTTAGGGATGTCAGCCAGCCATTATATTAAAGTCAGGCCGGTGACAAAAATGGCTTGCAACCAATGTGAAGTCTACAGAGGCAATGGCATGCAGTAGTGGCCAAAATGGTTACACAGTTTAACATAGGTTAGCTTCTGCCCCCCCCAAAAAAAAAAAGTTATAAAATGGGATTAAAACGTAAAAATGCAAAAATGCCATATTTAAGAGTTCACCTAATAATTGCCTTTCATCCTAGTCCATTATGGTGGAAGAATCAATTTATACGATGAATTTTAATCATGTCCGTAGTTCAGATTTACTACAAAAGATCCACACTTCATACTGTTGGATGAGGTAGACAAACAGCTGGATAAATGTTCCTAAACATTCATCCAAAAGGTTTCCACAAAACTCTTCAGAATAGACTCAAGAGTGTTGTGGATACCTTCGGGTACAGCTAGTACCAGACATTTTCACTCCTTCAAGAACCAATATCAAGGAGAATGGTTTTACAAAATGAGCAAAATATTTGTTCTGGGCTAAGTGAGTGCGATTACTTGTAGTTGAACATTGATAATAAATGTGTTTTAGACTTACTACACTATATTGATCAATAATAATGCTATTTTAAGTCTAATCCTGCTTCCCTCAGTCAGGTTTTCTCCTCTTGTACCTTTATAGTATGTATTAAACTGCCACAATGTGTTTTATTTATACCAAAAATAAGGGGGAAAATAGTGACCCTTTTATTCTCTCTGTGTGAGTTTTTGTTCAGTGCAGGTAACACAAGATGAGGACTGGCAGAGCATTGTAGTCCAATAAAGTGATCTAAAATAGGTGCAATTTTGGAATATTTTTCAAAAGGTTTATCTACAGGTTATCTGGTCACTGACCATGACTTGTAGCCAAGAAGACTATTTGCATATATACTAAATTGATTATAAATTATTAAAGGACAACTACAGTTGTTGTTTTTTTTTTTTTCACTTAAAAAGTTCAGTGAAAAGAATAACAAAAAATGCAGTTTTTTTTTTATTATGTATAAAACCCATTCTGACAGTTGCATACGTACTACACAGACACGAGAGCCAAAACCTGTAGGAATCATGATTAGACAGAAAACAGAGTCACTATTTATACAGAACCCATAATCTGTGAGACATTTTTTAAACATGGAGAGATCACTATTTATCTTGGCTTGAGTGGTACACTGTGGATATTTTCCGGGAGTAGTTAGTTTGTAGATATTAACCCCTTTGCGACAATGGACATGTCAGGCACGTCCTGCCGGGAACTCCGATCCCGACAATGGAGGTGCCTGGCACGTCCCACGATGAATCAAGCAGTTTTCGCGATCAACAATCGCGAAAACCGCTTTAATGGTGCTGGTCTATTGTCTTGATGTCGAGGCAATAGCCAGCACCAAAATTTCCAATCTGGGGCCCCCACGATCGCCCCAACGGAGCGATCGTGGGAGCCATATTGACCGAGCAGCATGTTCCGTCAATATGGCTAAGCCCTCTGGTGGTCTGAGCTTCGGAAGTGAAAGTAAATTCACTTATGTCACTCTGAATATGCTACTTGACTACCCCTAGTGGTAGTTAAGTAGCATAGCAATGTAAAAAAATAAAAATATTTAATTAGCTAAAAACTTGTTATATAGTTAGATAAGCCTATAGGGTTAAAATTAAATACTTTTTAGCATAAGGTATAGGGTTAAAATTAAATGAAAATGAAAATATATTAAGGCATAGCATAAGGGTTAGAGTTGTGGTTAAATTTAGTGTTAGGGTTAAATTTTGGGTTCGGGTTGGGGTCAAAAGATCAATATAGGAAAAAACAAAAAAACACTATTTTTGTTTTTTGCCCCATAACTCGCAAAAAAATACCGGAAAATATGGAAACATGCATACTTCTGAACTAGGGACAACATTTAGAAACTATTAAGATGGGGTCTTTTTCAATGAATGTATTTGTGTAAGTTATATTTTAGGTCAAAGTTAGAAAAAGGTTTTTATTTTACATTTTTCATCATATGTTATGATTTTTTTTTGTAAATTATAAGATATGATGAACATAATGGTATCTAATGAAAGCCCTTCTTATAACGATAAAAACAACATATCATTTGTGTGGGTACAGTATGTGAGAAAAAAGAAAATTGCAGATAAACACAAACACCCCAGAAATGTCAAAACAGCTATTGTCACCAAGGGAAAGTCAAGGTGAAAATGTCTTGTCACTAAGGATGTAATCATTGCCCAACTGTACTACATTTCTGAAGAAAACAACTCTATACATAACACCAATGCATATGTTTCTGTTTTACATGTCCTTTGGAAGTGTTATAATACTATAAGATGTTTTGCTGATGACCTGTATACAAATTTATACTACAAATCCTAAATTAGGTGTGCTATGTTCTTTGTTGTGTTTTTTTTGTATGTTACACAAGGTGAGGTTCTTGTATTGGCCTGGCTTCCCTCTATTATAAGGTTTTTGGTTTTCTGCCAAGAGAAATGTGAAGATAGAAAAAAAATATAGTCCCTTTAAGAAGTGATATATACACTACCATTTTATCAGAATATCGTAAACGATTCCCAATATGCAAGTATGTTGGAGCCTGTAACATTTTGCCAATAAAGACAAAATTAACTAGAGCTTGTTTAAAGTTGTATGTATATGTAACAATCTGTTAATAAACGTGCTTTAAGATTAATTACATTTCTACGTTATGCCAGTTAATTAAATATCTTGTACCGGCCACTGCCTGCATTGTTAATTTAATCCCCAACATACCTTCCGTAGAGCTCTCCCTCCCCATCCCCCCCCCCCCCCAATCAGGTCGAGAAATGCAGATTTGTTTATGGATCACTGGTTTGAATGAATAAATAAATATGCCTTTATTACTGGGATTGTGTTGTGGAGATTATGAAAATGTCAAAGTTTAATTCTTCTGAAGAAATGGGTATGCTTCATTTAAATAGTGACTCTGTAATTAGAACTGAGAGCTAATTTGATGCTCCACATGCAACGTTTACGTGGATTTCTAGCTTTTCATCCCGCCCATTTCAATTCATCTTTTCTTGTCAACAGTAAAAGTGTTTGTGTGTCACTGACTCGAAATGCGATCGGGTCGATTCACTAACATTTGAGACTAGCTCATTGAGGTCGACTTTAATTTTGAGTAAAATTCGGCACCCAGGTTCGAATCGTCCCCTTTGAAAGTAATAAGAGGCGAAATGATCAAAGCTATTTTGGTGACTAATTTGTCTATTCACTAAAATTCCCCTATTAAGGTTGACTTTCATTTTGAGACTCAAGATTCAAACCTGTTTTTTTTTTAAGTCAAACTCAGGCGCCAAATTTGACTTAGTGTCAAAAGTCGACCTGCTCGAGCTATTCTTGAATTTTAGTAAACAGACCCATCTGTGTAACAGGAGAGCTTGATAATTTAAACATGTAATACAAGGATTACACTTGTTTTGTATGTTTATTTCTCCTTTTCCAAATGTAACCTTATTTAATAATATATCCAGTTGTTCTATATCTATTAACTCCCACATCCAACATACTTCCCATTTCTCTATACTGATTATCTAAAAAAACTGGTCCAAAACCATCTCCAGCAGTCTGGAGGAACCATTTGTTCTCCATCATTTTTAAGGATTGCACTAATTGATTTGGGAAAAAAATATGGATTTTGGTTTCCAAATTCAAGGTAAATATGTATGTGTCACAGCACAGAGGGTTGTTTTGGGGGATTTGAGGAACCCTAAAGGGATTGGAAGACCATTCAAGGAGAGTACCATTCTGAGTTTTTGTGTATATATGTTTCATCTCTAACGCAACGTTTTTTTTTTAACCTATATACAGTTTGTGTTGATAATAATAGAAACGCAAAAGTATGTTCATGTCATATTAGTGGAAGCAAATGTATAGATCAAGAGAAATGTGCTTTAAATGTGGCTTAGTATGCAAATACACAGTTCCACATTCCCTGTTCAGTTGAGTATCAAGCCACAAAGTGATGCCATGAGCACAAAACACCACAAACACATTTTCCCTTAGTTTGTTTAATTTATCTTCCATGTTATTTTTTTTATTATTATTATTCTCTACACTCACTGTACAAGCAACGTTTAGGTGACAGAGTCCCTTTAACCTTGAATTATGGTAATCACTTCATTTCTCATTCCGTTGAAAAAGAATGTTATTGACTAAGTTCATTAACAGTAAGGCCAGAAAGGGTGCTAAGCGTTTATCATGTAAATAAGGTGTGTTGGGATTTAGATATTTACTGCTAGGCTTTGAATACAGCGTGATGAGCTTTAGATAAGAAGTGTTAAGCTTCAGATGACTGATAACTCTTAGATGGCATCCAAAATGCAACTTGTCCGATGGATCTTCTTTTATTTAGGAAAAACAACATCACCTTAATCAAGAGCATGCCCCGAAGCAAATTATATATATATATATATATATATATATACATTAATTGTGATCTTTCATTAATATCCCAACTGCGTAGCATCAAACAAGCCTGAGTACATTATAACAGCTATAATGCCACTTAATAGTTCATGGTTTATTAACATCTCATTATTTGTATACATCGTTGAAAATATGCACACCCTCCTTGTTGTTGGCAGACCTGGGTTTGCAGTGGGCGAGGCCTGAGAGGGCTAGGGTGAGCATTACTGTGCATGCATGTAGAGCTGAAAGGTTGAGTGCCAAACCAATTGAGTCTACGCTGTTTTTTTTTTCGGTGCGTGCATAGACTTCTCTCTCTTATATCCCAGAGAATCTGAACAGTGGGAATTTGTGAGCAGGGCCGGCCTTAAGTATCCCAGTGCCCTGTGCGGGCCCCCCCATCTCTTTCACCCCCTATATATGTGTCTCTTTCCTCTTCACTGCCATGTCTGTCTCTCTCTAACTCCCCCATACCTGTTTTCTCTCTCTCTCCTTCTGTTCTGTCTCTCTCCTCCCCTTCCCTTGTTCTGTGTCTCCCCCCGTTCTGTCTCTCCCCCCTCCCCCTGTTCTGTCTCTCTCTCCCCCCTCCCGTCTCTCTCTATCCCCCCTCCCCTGTTCTCTCTCTCTCTGCCCCCTCCCCCTGTTCTGCCTCTCTCTCCCCCATCCCCCTGTTCTGTCTCTCTCTCTCCCCATCCCCCTGTTCTGTCTCTCTCTCTCCCCCCCTCTCCCTGTTCTGTCTCTATCTCCACCCCCTGTTCTGTCTCTCCCTCCTCCCCCTGTTCTGTCTCTCCCTCCTCCCCCTGTTCTGTCTCCCGCCTTCCCCCCCTCCCTTTCCTTTACCTGCAAATGTGGATCCAGGGAGGGGGCGGAGCTAACGGGCTGAGCTGTGTAGGTCCACCCCCACCCTGTGAAGCACAGCAGTGTCTGCTTCACTGGCAGCAAGAGAAAGTGCTGTTAGGCTCCCCATGCATAATGAAAGCATGGGGAGCGCGAGCAGCACTTTCCCCATGAAAGAGACGCTGCTATGCTTCACAGGGTTGGGGTGGAGCTACACCGCTCAGTCGGTTAGCTCCGCCCCCTCCCTGGATCCAGCAGAGCATGCCGAGCAGAGGGCTGGTGAGGGGGGATCTTTTGATCTCCCCCATCCAGTGCCTCTACTGGCTTTTTTTTTTTTTAAACAATTTTTTTTTTTTTTTGGGAGCAGCCGGGCAGGCGCCCCCTGGGGTGTTGCGCCCTGTGCGATTGCACAGGTCGCACACCCCTAAGGCCGGCCCTGTTTGTGAGCACAAAGATGCCAACCAGTAGTGCACTAATAAGGTGGAATAATTGAAGGTAACATGCATATCGTTGAAAGTAAAATTCCATCCACTGTCTTGGCCAGAAAACAAAGAGTATTATTAATAATACAAAATATCATAAAACATATGTTTAAAACTATATCAATACAAATCAACAATACAAAAATATGTAATAATGAAAAATAGGAAGCATCAAAGTGTGAGTTGTTTTCCACTGGGGAAGATGGGACAATAGGACCTGATAGGATTCACCCTTGGTGAAACAATTATCATATGTATTCTGGACTGTTCTTATGTCAGGACCAAAGGTACCTTGTGCTTGGGTGGATATATATCTTCCTACCAGTCAGGCTGTTATCTGTGTTGAGGTCCGCTGATGACCCAATAATCAATGATCAAATAGCTTTCTCATCATAACCATTAGAAAGAGGAAATGGGCAGGGAATCCAACAAGTAAAAATCAAAGAAATACACAAATAAATAAAGTAAACTGCGCAGGAAAATTACAAAGATGGTGGAAGGAGCCTTTACTCACATCCTCTGAGCAGGGATAGACAAAGTATCCAGTGTCCATGGTAAGTTCTTTAAAAGTCTATAGAACATCATTAAACTGCGCATCAGAAAATCACAAAGTCAAATAAATATCGACCTAGGGTTGCCACCTTTTCTTTAAAGAAATACCAGCCATGCTATTGCATCCATAGACTTATCATTGGCCTCAAGCCAATTTGTTACCAGCCTGTTTGTAAAATACCAACTACCATGGACAATATTGGCCCCTACTCCCCCTGCCCCTTACCCACAAAAAAGCCCACAGATATAGGCAGTGCCAGAATAGTTAACCTCTTGGTCGGCTAGACAGATATAGGCAGGTTCAGAGTAGTTAGCCCCTTGGGTGGTTAGACAGATATAGGCAGTATCAGAGGATTTAACCCCTTGGGTGGCTAGACAGATATAGGCTGTGTCAGAGGAGTTAACCACTTGGGTGGCTAGATATATATAGGCAGTATCTGAGGAATTAAACCTTTTATCCACTCACTCACTCACTCACTCATTCACACACATACAGAGACAGTCTGTCACTCACGCATACACACTCACTCACACTGACACACACACACTCTCTCACACTGACACAAACACAATCTCTCTCATTTACACTGACACACACACTCTCAATCACTCTGACATACACACATTCTCACTCACACTGACATACACACACTTATTGACACATGCACACACACAAGTCAGTTTCTACCTTACCTGGTGCAGGCATCTATTGCTTTGCGCTCCTCATGTGAAGGATGGGCTGAGCCAATCACGGGAGGCTTCTGAACTCTCAGCAAATCAGGAGAGTTGAGAGGTTTCACCTGATTGGCTGAGACCTCCTTCTATCAGAGCTCCCCCAGACCCAGGAAAGAAAAGAAAACAAAAAAATGCTGCATGGAGCAGCAGAGTGCCACTGCTGCCAGGGTGCAATCCTTGCCAGTGTGCCGCCTGGGTCATCTGGCCCAGTCTGCCCCATTAAGGGCCCAACACTGCCTACTTCTGCCTCTGAGCTGCTTTTCATTACCATGTTTTGGGGGCACTTTGCATAGTAAGGAGGAGAAACGGGAACCTTTTTTGTGTGCTCATGGGAGTAATTTCTCCATTTATATCTTTTTCTTTCTTCTTTCCTTCTGGCGCCAACTAACACTGAATTTCTAAAGTGCACTGCAATAATCAGAAATGAATAACGGAGTTAGAAAAATTCTCCAACTTAACTATCTTTCCAACTCTGCTAGAAATGCTGGATTTTTGCCATTCACTTTTTTTTAGTTGACTTTTTGTTGAATATATATACAGTAGGGCTAGCAAGAGGGTGAGGTGGAGTAACTGCCCCTAGTAGATGCTCTCCAAACTGACTAGATGGACTGTACCACTTGTCATGTCTATTTTCAGATGAGTGAGGCTAGCCCCTGCTCTGATTGGTTGTGTGGGTGCTCCGGAAGAGGCGGAGCCTGATAGGAAGCAAAGGGTTAAGGATAAACCATAGGTCGCCTTTAAATAAGAGAGTCTTTAATCACTGAAACTATTTTTTTGACCCATGATACAATTTTCAGTCCTGAACATTTCAGTCTGAATAGAAAACAAACAAGATTTTTAATGCTGGTGTGTAAATTAATTATTTATTGGACTAGTTAAAATGCATCTGTTCAGTGCAGACAGGGTTCAGTAGCAAAATTAAAAAATATAAAAGAAATGGGATTGTGTGCTTACTTTTCAGTGTTAGATGGTCCTACTGTGAGAATGTGTGATGGATCCTGCAATGATGATGGAAGAGTAAAATGAAAAATTACATTGGTACAGATGCACATGCATAGATATATAATTTGGAGAGATAAATAAAGACTATAAAATAAATGTTCTCTAAGCGTGCACAGGCAAGGGTAGATAACTGCCAATGTTAATCTGATTATTCCTATAGCACTGGTATATAATTATATAGTTAATTATGTATGGTTACAGAGGCTATTTTGTGTACACAATTTTTTGTATCATACATATTTGAGTTTAATAAGCAACATTGCTCTTGAAGTGTTTCATTAAAAATACTTTTGCCGGGGCTGCTAAATTCAGACATTCCGACTATATATTCACACCCCTTCTACTTGATATTAGTGGGAGGGGTTACACAGGTGTCATGTTCAACCAGTGGGTGGAGATTTGAAAAGGAAAGATCACCTGTAAGTCTCTTTTGGTATAGTCGTCTATAAAACCTACCACACTGAGTAAGTGGGCAAACCACAGGTAAGAAAATGGAGACTCCACAGACACATTTAAATAATATTTGTATCCTAATTTTGGAAAATGCTTGAAATTCTGTAAAGATCCTTTGCAATCATTTTGTTTTTATTCTCTGCAATTATAGTGTAAGCAATGTTTAGGTGAGACAGTCCCTTTAAAAGGACTGTCTAGTTCCCAAATTGCATCTTCAAAAGATGAATGTATATTAATGTGCTTTCAAAGTAATTTAAATGCATGTTTTACATTTTGCGTTGCTTAAAATATAAAATACTTACAGATGAAATTGTGAAATTACAACAGTTTGCTAGAAACCAGGACTGCCCACATTAGCTGAGTAAAAGTCATTTCCTTTTTGTTTTGCTGCAGGAAACAATGAGAATAATTTAATTAAAATGAATGAAATTTCCTGTCTCTCTAGTGATCTAGTCAGACAATATGTTGCAATGTTAAGAGATCCCACTGTGTACAGCACAAGTCCACATAATGTATTCAATTCCAAGAGCGCAGGAAGTGACTAAATGAAACAAAACGTTATATCCTTAGTGTCTATATAATCAGTGCTGCACCTGCAGTAAACATGCAGATTAATCACTGGGAGTTTTGAGTCAAATATTAAAAATGTTATTTAAAGAGAATGCCTGCATCAAATCACACTGGAAAAGCCTGGAAAATTACAAGCAGAAATCTTCATCTTGCATCAAAGTGAGTTTTGGGACTAGACTGTCCCTTTAAGGAGTGTTAATGCCTTTCTCTACTGGACGACAAGAGTTAAAAATGCAGCAATCTGCCCAATTACCATACAGCAATGTGAAGCAAGCAGATGACCCGGACACACAGGGTAGCATGTAAGGGCATTTTGTCCCAGTGCCTTAGAATAACCTTTTAACATTAGCAAGGACACAGCTACTGAAGCATAAATAAAATTCTCTTTGTTGATTATCATTCCTGTATATAGATATCTGAACTCTGCTGAAACTGATCAATGCATGTAAAAAGAAAAAATAACTAGAATATATATTTTTCTTTTGCAATTCTCATAGAGATAATAGAATGTATTAGTTTACATTTAATATGCATTATTTCAGGGACAGAGACGTTAAACTAATTTACATTTGTTTGTATTATAATATTCTACTCTTTCTTTGTTTGTATTGGTTCACTCATTCTGCTGGAACAGAGAAATATATTGCTACAGTTTGGCAGGAGCTGGCTGGGTAATAAACTATTACATTTAGCAAAGAAAATATATTGGTTTCGACATGAAACTGATTCACATAATATGATGAATTTATATTGTGCTTCACTATTTTTTTTTCTGTAACTCTTGCAGCACCGGATAGGTGTGGAACATGAAATGGCTTTTTTAAATGTGGGGTTAAATTACTGGCAAAACATTAAGTTATGTTTTTTTTTTTTAAAAGATTGCATCAAGTGTAGGATTTAAAAAAAATAAATGCTTAAATGAGGCAAAAATACAACACCCGTCGTGCGGTGCTCTGTATGGCCAGGAGGTGCAGGCACTTGCCTGTGGGCCACACCTCAAGGAGGAGGGACTAGGGAGAGAGCTCCCTATATCAGCCTCTCCTCTCGGTCGGCCCTGAGGTTTATCCTCCATTTCTGGGACCATGTCCCAAACGGAGGAAAGCTCAGCGGGGGATTTTTTTTTTTTTTAAACAATGATAGCCCTGGAGTCTTGGGCTAAAGTATGCTATAGCCCCAGTAGCCCACGCCTAGCAGCATCACTGGTGCTGGGGCAAGTCATGTGACTGCAATGTGGGTGTTGAGGAAAATTCAGTGAGTGCAGTAGGTGCTGGGGTAAGTGCTCTGGGTGCTGGGTCAAGTCCTGTGAGTGTAATGGATGCAGGGGCAAGTTTTATGTGTGCAATCTTGGTGCTCTGGCAAGGCCTGTGGGTGCAATGTGGTGCATCGACACATTATATGGGTGCAATAGCAATGGATTTGAGACAATTAATGAAAGAAGATCAGGAGCAATGGAGTGAAGGGGGAAGGAAATAAAAACAAGGATTGTTTTTTTTCAAAAACACATGTATTATTTGATAACTGTACTTTACCACCTCCTGGCAAGGTTGGATTGGACATCATGGTGGTGGTGTCCAATCCAAGTCCAGCCCTTATCTAACAAAAGTTCATCTGTGGATTTACAGTGGATATAAAAAAAAGTCTACACACCTCTGTTAAAATGTCAGGTTTCTGTGCTGTAAAAAAATGAGACAAAGATAAATCATTTCAGAACTTTTTCCACCTTTAATGTGACCTATAAACTGTACAACTCAATTGAAAAACAAACTGAAATCGTTTAGATGGAGGGAAATTTCAGGAAAGACCAACTAGAGCAGTTGAACTTTATTTGGGGTTAATCAGAGGCACTTTAAATGATGGCAGGTGTATGCTGACTCCTATTTAACATGATTGCTTAATTCTGAACACAGCTACATCCCCAGTTATAAGAGGGTGCGCACACTTATGCAACCACATTATTTTATTTTTATAATTTTTCTTCCCTCTATCTAAAAGATTTCAGTTTGTTTTTCAATTGAGTTGTACAGTTTATAGGTCACATTAAAGGTGGAAAAAGTTCTGAAATGATTTATCTTTGTCTCATTTTTTTACAGCACAGAAACCTGACATTTTACCAGGGGTGTGTAGACTTTTTATATCCACTGTAGGTAGCCTCAGATGCTTCTTTTGCTTCATGTAACCCCAGACAGACGTGATAGTGTTGGGATCAGGGCTCTCTGTGGGCCATATCCAAAAAAGGAATACACTCACCTGAACTAGCATTTATTATAAACGGTGCTTCCAAAATACATTTATATAAACCATGGGGATCAACACACTTACATTAAATACGTTACAGACATTTACATCTTTAGTTCTCATTAAGGCTACTTAAAAACAGATGGCGATTTTGTCACATTATAAGGCCTTGTTCTTCTTAGCCCACCACTATGCCTAAGTACTCCAAAATTAGTGGGCCCTAATACTAAACACTCTTTATGCTGACAATAGTTCTTAATGACGATGGCTGTGTGTTTGACTTTAGCTGTATGTTTGGGGCCCATCGGATGCCTCCATGATGCTATTGCATGATGTAGCTGCCTGTACTTCTAAGCATTGAGAAGATCATTCATTCTGACCAAAGTACCCACTATTTTTACAGACATAGAGCTCCAAACTTTTGAGGAAACAAGGACTCTCCACCATGCCTCACTCTTGCCTGAAAACACTCATTATTGTACTGCTCTCCAGTGCTTCAACAAACAAACTGCTTTCTGCTATAGCCAACTATCATCAGGCCATAGCATCTGCTGCCATCTTTCTGCACCCCAGCTCCTGTGTTTTTGTTGAGTCACTTGGCCGTGTTCCCACAGTGGAGGAATGTCTTCTCTGAAGACCACTTCTGACCAGACTTGTCCAGACAGTAGATGGGTCTAGCAGGTTCCCACTAGTTTCTACCAATTCTGATCTGATGGCACTGCTGGACATCTTCCAATTATGAAGAGAAGTAAGCATGACGTGTCTTCCTTGGCAGACTACTGCATCAATGGTCCTCAACATTGCCTGTTTCTTTGTAGTTCTTAAGAAGAGAGTGAACAGCACATTGCTGATGGAATATAACTAACTGCCTTGTATCTTGTTAATGTAATTAGTCTTCCCATGGTCTGTTGACATTAAACGGCTGTTCCTCACCTAGTTGTATTCCTCCTACACAGCTTTTTCTGTTTCAGTTAATGATTGTGTTTTGACCTATATATTAAACTGATGATCATTAGCACCTGTTTGGTATAATTGTTTTTAAAGCCCTTTTACTTTATACCATTTTTTCCAAACCTGCTTAAAACTTTTGCATTATACTGTATAGTTATATACACTATTTGGACAATATTATTGGGACACACCTATTAATTATTGATTTCAGGTGTTTACATCAGGCCCATTGCCACAGGTGTATAAAATCTAGCACCTAGCCATGAAATCTGCATTTACAAACATTTGAGGAATAAAATGGCATGCCATGGAATACTGTAAGGGGCATTATTGGAAAGTGGAAGTGTTTAGGTATATCAGCCACTCAAGAAGAGGAAGACCATGTAAGGACACAGAGCAGGGTCAGAGAGTACTGTGGCACATGGTACTTAAAAGTCATCAATGCAGGGCTTATTACATAGCTGAAGAGTTCAAAATCCACTGGCATTAATATCAGCATAAACACTGGGCGGTGGGAGCTGACCAAGCATGACCGAGCAAGCCTCACATCACCAAGGAAAATGCCAAGTGCCAGATTGAGTGGTGTAAAGCATGCCACCACTGGACTTTAAAGCAGTGAAATGTGTTCTGTGGAGTCTTCACTGTTTGGCTGATGGGCGACTCTGGGTTTAGCGAATGCCAGGAGATAATTACTGCATTGTGCCAACGGTAAAGTTTGGTGGATGAAAGATAATGGTATGGGACTGTATTTCAGGGGTTGGGCTAGACCCCTTACTTTCAGAGAAGGGAAATCTTAATGTTTCATCATACCAAACCATTTTGGGTAATGCTATGCTTCTAGCTTCGTGGAAACAGTTTGGGGAAGGACCTTTTCAATTCCAGCATGACTGTACCCAAGTGCACAAAGTAATGTCTAGAACCACATGGTTGGATGAGTTCTGTGTGGAATCAATTTACTGGCCGCACAGAGCCCTGACCTCAACCCCATGGAACACCTTTGGGATGAACTGAAATGAAGATTGCAAGCTTCTCGTCCAACATCAGTCCTTGACCTCACAAATGCTCTACTGGATGAATGGGCAAACAAATCTCACAGAATAACTCCAAAATCTGATGAAAAGCCATCCTGGAAGAGTGGAAACAAAGGGGCTACCAACTACATACTAATGTCTTTGTATTTAGAATGTGATGTTGAATATGTATTTTTTATTAATATTATATTACATTTTTTAATATTTAATAATATATACTCATATAATATATATCATCAAATTATATATACATGACATACATATATATTTAAACATTTTAAACATGTATATATACATTAATATATTATTTATTCGCAATTTATTTAACTATAGGCCCTGTTTTTACTATTGTGCCAAATCAGTACAGTTCGAATCAGTTGACTAAGGGCTTTTTGAGCCAATTCTACTATAGAAAAAAGAACATTCGAAAACTATTTTTTGTGGTTTTGGTGCATTTTATGTAAATTCAGGTCACATCGGCAGCTAGTAAATTCGGTTTACCAAAATAGCTCCTCTATAGACCAGTTCGGATCACCAAATTGACAAGAATTGAAAAGAAATGCAGGTACTCGATTCCCCTTACTCATACTCATTCACGCTCCATGAAGAAAGACCTTTGTTTAATAAAGTATTATTCATTATAGCGGCAGTTCCACTACAGAACCCAGACAAACATTTTTAGACAACTCATCTGCTTGTCATTTTTTTTTTTACTCAGCACTTTCAAACTCCTAAAGACTGCAGATAACTTATAACTGATTTATTTGTATTGCTGTAACAACA
Source organism: Pelodytes ibericus (assembly GCA_036172795.1). Lineage (NCBI taxonomy): Eukaryota > Metazoa > Chordata > Amphibia > Anura > Pelodytidae > Pelodytes > Pelodytes ibericus. The sequence goes on along the minus strand of CM069860.1, from coordinate 213,599,531 downwards.
CTCCTGATTTTAGAGACCCCAGTGATAATGTAAAATTACAGGAGGACTGGGATTACCACCTGGCCAGTAATCCAGCCTTCGGAGTTGGTGACGACATAACTATATAGTTTTCCTTCTTTTTTTGCTGATGGGAAAGGAGGAGCGGGGCACATGACAGTAAACAGGAAACTCTTTGTGCAAATCTGTAGGACACACAGTCAGGGAGAGTCTGCTGAGGGAGATGACAGCGCAGTGGCACACCCCATCGCCCATGCATGTAAGTACTGCATAATCTAGCCTAATGCTACCACTCTTTACCTGACATTCCTTAGTGTACCTGTCTGTATCTAAAATCCTGACAAGTAGGTGTTTCATGGAAAATGAGACAAACCTCTGCTGAAAACCTCTGGAAAGGTGAAACATATGTGTGCTGCAGACCTCTGGAAAAGTGAGACATATCTGTGCTGCAGACCTCCAGAAAGGTGAGACATACCTGTGCTGCAGACCTTCAGAAAGGTGAGACATACCTGTGCTGCAGATCTCTGGAAAGGTGATACATACCTGTGCTGCAGAGCTCCGGAAAGGTGAGACATACCTACGCTGCAGACTTCCGGAAAGGTGAGACATCCATGTACTGCAGACCTCCAAAAAGGTTAGACATACCTGTGCTGCAGACCTCCGGAAAGGTGAGACATACCTGTGCTGCAAACCTCTGGAAAGGTGAGACATCCGTGTACTGCAGACCTCAGGAAAGGTGAAACATACCTGTGCTGCAGACCTTTGGAGAGGTGATACATACCTGTGCTGCAGACCTCCGGAAAGGTGAGACATACCTGTGCTGCAGACCTCCAGGAATGTGACACATACCTGTGCTGCAGACCTCCAGAAAGGTGAGACATCAGTGTACTGCAGACCTCCAGGAATGTGACACATACCTGTGCTGCAGACCTCCAGAAAGGTGAGACATACCTGTGCTGCAGACCTCAAGGAATGTGACACATACCTGTGCTGCAGACCTCCAGAAAGGTGAGACATACCTACGCTGCAGATCTCCGGAAAGATGAGACATACCTACGCTGCAGACCTCCGGAAAGATGAGACATACCTACGCTGCAGACCTCGGGAAAGGTGAGACATGCCTGTGCTGCAGACCTCTAGAAAGGTGAGACATACCTACGCTGCAGATCTCTGGAAAGATGAGACATACCTGTGCTGCAGACCTCCAGAAAGATGAGACATACCTGTGCTGCAAACCTCTGGAAAGGTGAGACATACCTGTGCTGCAAACCTCTGGAAAGGTGAGACATCCGTGTACTGCAGACCTCAGGAAAGGTGAAACATACCTGTGCTGCAGACCTTTGGAGAGGTGATACATACCTGTGCTGCAGACCTCCGGAAGGGTGAGACATACCTGTGCTGCAGACCTCCAGAAAGGTGAGACATCTGTGTACTGCAGACCTCCAGGAATGTGACACATACCTGTGCTGCAGACCTCCAGAAAGGTGAGACATACCTGTGCTACAGACCTCGAGAAAGGTGAGACATACCTGTGCTGCAGATCTCCAGAAAGATGAGACATACCTGTGCTGCAGACCTCCGGAAAGGTGAGACATACCTGTGCTGCAGACCTCCGGAAAGGTGATACATACCTGAAAAAGGGATCCAGTTATTGCACCTGCCTCTAAGTCCCTATTCTGTTGATTGTTTTGATGTCTTTGTGCTTTTTCAACAAAAGTCAGGTAGCTTCCCCCATTGAACCATTTATGCAGGCGCCACAGAAGAAGGAGTGTCCCGCTGTGTCGATTGGCAATACATTTTATGTTACACTTTCTGTGGGATTTTATAATATATCTGTTTTGTTCATGGCTTTTGTTCATAGGAAAAGGGATAGATCTTATAAGCACTAAATAAACACCATCACTGTCTCTATTCCCAGGAATCTCATCACTGGGTATATTGTGGACAAACTACGTAATGTATATAGTACTTTCACACATAATATATCTTATCTTTCAATTCAAACATAAATAAATATTTATGTTTTTGGCAAATGGTGGGTTAAATAATCACAGGAATACCCATTCAAATTACTTTTTACAAGTCCTAGAATTGGTCAAGCCACAATTATTGCACTTGTGTTGCTTTATTGACTGAGATAGCTAAAGTTTCATACCACATAAAAATCTGCAGTTTGGATATCTATAGAATGCTACACATTTATAATCCTGTAAAAAAACAAATGGAGTGATTCTGAGAATCCTCTGTGCAATGTGACCCCACCACATGGACAGGCCCTAATATCATTTCCAGTACAAATATTCATCATTATGATATTTTGAAAAAAAAATATATATATATTTGAACATCTATGGAACTATGGTCATGCAAAAAAACACATAAAAAGGTGTCATGCAGCAAAATATATGTGCAGCACAGACACCAAGAACAGAATGAAAGCGAAGGTGTACCCATGGACTAAGACGCTGAACTCTGGAATCATGAAATTTGCACAGCTAATTGATGGAATTACTAGATCAACGCAACAATTTTCCTTTAATTTAATTTCTCTACATTGTTTATTTCCAGAGTTTTGATTTATAATGCCCGCTATGTAGCAATGTGCCCCAAGCAACATGATATCTTGGCGAAGTCATGAGACATGGGTTCAGCCTTTAGATAGAGCCTTTCATGGGGAGGTATCCAGATAGGTTATCTGCCTGTCACTTCAAATGCATTAGGCGATACGTCACCTTGATGTTTGCTGTTGGGATGAAGGAAAAGTGCACCAAGGTAACCGGGCAAAGCTTTCCTCCTCCCCCACTCTGGACATACTCTCTATTCAGGGATTATCATCTGTTAAACTGTGTGTGACTGTGCATAAAATAAAACTTTAGAGTTACTGAAATTGAGGAGCATCGACAAGAATCTAAATTGGGTAGTAAAGCTATGTAGATATCAATAGGCACGGTTAATCACAATCACAGACCATCACCTCTGTAATAACAAGCAAAATATCTGAAAATACAATTGAAATAGCTGCATGGGCAGGACAGTAGATCCAACTAGGCACTAATAGCATACATTACATGGCAATGGATTGATTCTTTACAGTAACATGTGTATATATATATATATATATATATATATATATATATAAATGGCCAATGACGATATGGAATTTCACTCCACAGCTCTATTTAGAATGCATTTCAATGGTCACAAATGTATTTTCTTTTGTATTAATAATGCAGTTATTTAAAAAAAAAAAAAATATTCAGACTACTATTCTTTTAAGAAAATAAAATACCCCATAAGTCATTAATGAAGGGGTAACAATGTGCATTTCCAAAAATCTTAATCTGAAAAACATGAATTTCCAGCTTTGGTTTTGTCTCTTATAATAATTCCACATATAGTTAACATTCCAATGTGACATCACACGACTTAATTAAACAAAACCACATACCATGACACAAATATAACCACTAATGCAAAATAATAATAATACAAGAGTTTTTTTTTTTTTAAAGAAGTAATAACATGTGATGGTAATATCTTTTTTTTTAGAATAGGACGTTAGCTTTAGTACAGTCTCAGTATATCAGGCTCACTATTTCTCCCATCCAGCAGCTACAGAGTTAAGCCCCCCCGCTCACACAAGGAGATATGGAAATAATTGCCCTACTTCCAAGAAAATGTCTAAGTTTATATATTGTGATCAGCGGGGTCATTTGTGTAATATATGTAGTTCAATATTCCACATAACTGAATTATTTACATTACTGCTGTTTTTCTTGGTTAGCTAGTCTCCGCAGCTTCTTCGCAGATACCTTCTCTAATGGGAATAAAATAGAATTTACCACCCCACTGAATAATGTTTCTGTCTGCTTTATGCTATAGATAAATTGAAGAAATTGACACATAAACCATTTGGTTCCATTTTCATTCCATTGCCCTTTGTAACTTAACACAAGAGAGTGCTGAATGATTATACGTTTGATTTTTTTGATCCTTTTTTAAAAATTCGGTTTGGAATTTGAACGTGTGATCCAGCATTACATTTGTTTAGAATTAATGACCCAGTTGGGCGACCTTTAACCCTTTACTGGCTCTTAATGTTAACGTGGTAATACCAGAGGTTGAAGAGTAATGGGATGGTATGTAATCATTTTAGAATACATTTACTGAATCAATAAAACCATATGAAAAAGTAAGGCTGTCTGAAATGTTCAGAGGTCCACCTGCCCTGTTTATCTACAGATGGATTTTTGTCATAGGACCCTGGATAAGCAGATTTGTACTCTTTAGAAACTCCAGCGAATTAGAGTTTCATCTGTGAAAAATAATCAATACGAAACTGTCTAAATATCGTGATATTTTGTAACAGGTTTAATTAAGATGTCAAAGCGAACTTTGCTACAGCACCTGAAAAAAAAAACTTCTTTGCTATCATTATTTTTAAACTGTTTGTTAGTTTTCGTAATATAATTGAGTAAAACATCTAGCAGACCTTTATTTTCCTGGGCACAGGGAGTACATTGCATCAGTACCCGCTTTTTGAACAGAGGAATGTTGAGCAAATCTCAGGTTCTGACAGCAGCTTACTGTAATTAATTACTGTGGACACATCCACACTGAAAGAAATCACATATATTGTTATTATTATGATATAAATCTACATTAGTTTGCTTACATGTAAATAATAATATTTTGTTAATTTCGTTTAAATACCATGCATGGACAGATATTTTTAAGTGACAAGTAAATACACTGAACTGAGTAAAGGTGCTATTAATGTAAATGTGTTTTTGTAAATAAAAAAAAAGTGTTTTTTGTTTTTTAAGGTACATCAAGTTTTAAGATACTTTAATAACACATATCCAAGGGCTTTCATTGTTTTTTTATACTTGGAAGAAAGAAGCTAAGTAAAATAATTAACAGAATACTGAATACAAGAATAGCCACCCACTAATACAGATGCCTACAGCTGCTTATTTCTAATTACACTTTTACCTTATCATCCCTATCAACACCCCGGTACTAGCACATGGCAGGATCAGAGGGTAAGGTAGGCAAGGTTATATGGCATTATGTACCATTCCAAAGTGCTGTAGTATAAATAAAACTTGATTTATATACTTTCATTGTGAAGATTGACAATAACGATCAACAAAGATGTGTTATACAAATGCTTCCCTGATGACCTGACACGTTTTGGCCTACTGCAGCTTCTTCGGAGATCTTATGGGCATACAGGTTTTTTTTTGTTATGTACAATTTGAATCATATTTGTTCCAAGCCACCAATAACTGTCTGTTTCAGAAATTATTTAAAAATAATATTCCAAATACATACAATTACACTCTAACTAAAAGAGCAGGATTTGAGTCTGACTGACTGACCCTGATGTTGGAATTCCCTGTGTATCTCCTGGGTTTGCCAAATCAATCAGGGTGGGTTCTTCAGGTGATATTTCAAAAGGGGTTGATAAATGCCTCAATTCTCATGCTTAGTTTATAAACAGGAATGACTTCTTGTAATAAAAACAGTGTACATACATAACTCTTCAGGATCTGTTGTTGGCTAGTTAGTCTTATTCTTGAAAGGGAAAGGTAATGAAGGTAGATATTCGGTCAACCCCAGCGAGGTAGAGGCCCTGTATATCTGCAGATAAAAGGCAGACTTGCTTATGCACAGATAACTCGCTAATCCTGGATTACACTGAACACACGTTTGAACCCGAGTTGGTGGTGGTAAAATATAAAAGATCATTAAAATAGCTAAATCAAGCTAGGAGTCCACTAGAAGTGTGAGGTGAATAACAGTGTCGGGAACAGTGTGAGCAGTGTGAATCCCATAATTTGTCAAACTAAAATACACTACCAATCAAAAGTCTTGGGTCATGAAAACTGACATCAAATGAGATGCAAAAGGATTAAAAGTGATATAAATGATCTGGCACATCCTCCGAATGGAGAAGATAACCGCATACATCAAAGAATCCTCCCCACAGTTCCATAAAATATGGGATCCTTGGTTGAAATAATTCCATTTACTCGACCCTTCAAGACTCCTATGGCATGGTCAGCACATCCAAGACCAACTAGACATTACCCCGAAGAAGGCCCCCCTCCTCCCCACACGCATCCCCCCTCCCTTTTTTTTTTCTCTTTTTTCCACCCTCTTTCTTCTCCTTTCCTCCCCCCCCCTCATTTTCACCATTTCCAATCTATCACCAAAGGTTCTTACCTGTAAAGTGTTAAATGATTTGCAATTTATTACATCTTTGATTTACATATATCAGCAACTTTATGTATGATTGAAATGTCATTTTCATTCATTTACCCTATCATCTGTTATTTTATTGCAAAAATTATAACAAAATAAAAAAAATACTTGCATATAAAAAAAAGTGATATAAATGCTTGTATTTATTAGAATTCACATATATGTATTATGCTGATTTTTCTCTCAATTCTCAGGTTTGCAGCTTCTACGGATGCTCCCTTCTCAGCTATCTGACATCTGGCTGGAAGTTGGGGAGAAAATAAACAACATGTAACGTGTTTCACAAAAGCAATAATCACAATATAGCAAATGGTAACTATACTAGCAATGTGTATGTATACAAGGGGCAGTTTGTTTGAGGGATACATTTTTTAAAAACTTTTAGTTCCCCTGAGGATTGCCGAATGTTAATGTGTCTAAGAGAAATCAACGAATGAATAAAAGACAGAATATTATAGAACATGCCTTTATTCATTTGTCAATTTTTCTCTAAGCACAATTTAATTATAAATTCTGCAGGACAGTAAATGTGTCTTTAAAAAAAAATGGATATATGCTTGGATATAGACAGCAGGTGGAGGTAAAATAAGTCCCATTGAATCTAAAATCAGGAAAATAGCAATTGAGAAAGTATGATAGAGAGGAGAAACAACAGTTCTAGTCAAGTCATACCTTTTACTTATAATTTAAGTTGCATCATTAGTCCTATTTATTAACAACTAGAGTTAAGCGAACACCTGGATGTTCGGGTTCGGCAGGTTCGGCCGAACTTCGAAAAATGTCTGGGTCTGTGCTCGAACTTGACCCCAAACTTGACCCCGAACCTGAACCCCATTGAAGTCAATTGGGACACGAACTTTTGGACACTAAAATGCCTCTAAAAAAGTCCTGGAAAGGGCTAGAGGGCTGCAAAATGAAGTAAAATGTGGGTAAGAGTGTCCCCATTCATACGAATAGGTCAATTGACCTATTCGAATGAATGGGGACTCTATTTCGGTTTATAGAAAGCCAATAGCCATGTAATGCTATTGGCTTTCTATAAACCGAAATAGAGTCCCCATTCATACGAATAGGTCAATTGACCTATTCGTATGAATGGGGACTCTATTTCGGTTCATAGAATAGCAATAGCATTAAATGTATTACATAAACCGAAAGTCTAGAAACCGAAGACATTCGGTTTATAGACTTTTGTTTTATGGAATACATGTAATGCTATTGGCTTTCTATAAACCGAAAATAGAGTCCCCATTCATAAGAAATTCTTATGAATGGGGACTCTATTTCGGTTTATAGAAAGCCCATAGCATTACATACAATGTAATCGCCGAACCCCGAACTCCAACCCGAACATACAATAAAAATTAAGAATGCGAAAGGGACTAACCCCAAAAATGGGAATAGAAAGGAGGGCAGGAAACAACAGTTAGATCTTATCTGGATGGGATTGTGTATAGGTATACTACACTATACCTTGAAGAAGCGAGGAAAAGTGTAAATACAGAATAAAATCTGTGAATACACTCAATACATTCCCAAATATCCAAAAGAAGAGAGACAATCAGGCTAAATAAATTGTAAGCACTTGTGTGAATAAAACACTAAAATATCGTGCAATAGAAGTACTTGGAATAAAGTGCAATATAGACTGAAAAAAGTAGTGAAAAAATGATAAATATCAATGTGGCAAATCTAGCAATAGATATAAACTGATAATAGAACTGTCCTTTTTTTATATTTAATGATTTATATTTTGTGTTTATTTACCTATCTTTCTAACTGAGAATTGATATGTATTTATATGTATTCTTATATTTTTAACATTTCTATTTGAACTATACTGAATAATAATTGCGTTTTGCTTGCTGTAAGAGTTAAAAAACTGAACCAAGCAGGGAGTATCCTCACTCTCTGTGCTAATTGATTTATTTACATCACCTGATCGCAATAGACACGCATTGAATGTGTGCATATATAAGTTCTTCATTTTCCTACAACTCCCATCGCCCCTGAGGAAGTGACGTTGTCCGTCACGAAACGCGTAGGGTGGGAGTGTTTTAAATGTTTCATGAACTCCAAGCCTCTTCTTCAACTCCGCTACCTCCTTCCATCTACACGGTGACTAGTCCGGCAGGCTTATCACCACCAGCGCTTCGTTTGAAGAGAGAAGGCTGCACATTGCAGTTCATTTTTCGCTATTCGTCTTATTTTCCACTGTATCTTGTAAGTTACTTTTTTTTATGCGCTATTAAACCTATTTTTATGGTACACACTATTTTTTGTTTTATTTTCTTTCAGGTTACACATTCTTTTGGAGCAAGCTATTGAAGACTATTTTTTGGACTTTTTTTATTTTGTATCATTCTATTGCATGATATTGTAATATTTACATTTGTTCTATTATCAGTTTATATCTATTGCTAGATTTGCCACATTGATATTTATCATTTTTTCACTACTTTTTTCAGTCTATATTGCACTTTATTCCAAGTACTTCTATTGCACGATATTTTAGTGTTTTATTCACACAAGTGCTTACAATTTATTTAGCCTGATTGTCTCTCTTCTTTTGGATATTTGGGAATGTATTGAGTGTATTCACAGATTTTATTCTGTATTTACACTTTTCCTCGAACATACAGTGAAATGTTCGGGTCCTGGGTCCAAAAATCGTATTGTTCGGTACGAACCCGAACAGTGCGGTTCAGGTTCGCTCAACACTATTAACAACCTTTTGTAGAAAAGTGTAACAATTTCACCAACTTTTATTCATTAGGTTCTTTGACAAGCCAGGCTTTCAAAGAAATCCATAGTAGGATACATTGCTAAGTGATGAAGGCTGAAATGCTAATTGATTGTTTTCCTGTTAATAACTGAAAATGTGAAACTCTGGCAGGACTTCAGCCCTTCGAGAATTGAGTTGGTCAACTTTACCCTAAACAATGAAATACCGTGTGACATTGTGTTCCCCAGAAAGCTATCCCACGTAAAATGGCTGGAAAAAAAGCTGTTTAGATCTATCTCGAAAAATAAAAATAAAGATTTGCATACTAGAATCTCTTGAAAGTCTAGACCAACCCAATTAATGTTGGAAGAAAAAAAAAAAACCTTACATTGTTACCCTGATAGCTAAGGTGAAATTAATAGTTTAAAAAAAACATCTTAAATTAAAAGTCACATGATGCTGAATAAACTACTTTTTTAATTTTGGTTCTTTGATGTACTGTTCAAGAAATATTAACTGATTATTTAAACTCTTAATTCTAAACAGAGGTTCCATTTAAAAAAACGGTGCTTATTTGGGGATTTTTTTCTGATCCCTAAGTGACCTCTCAATGTTTACACCTTAAGCTCTCGACTGCCATATGCATATGTTAGAATGCACCGTGTGAAAAAAGATGATCATCTATTGAGGTTCACATGTACCTCATTGCTGACACATTAAAAGGTCACTAGGAAAGTGCACCACTGTTAATTGACAAGCTATCTATGTGCAGCACGGCTGTCAAATTTGTTATATAGAGCCCTCTATGTACAAGACAATTTTGCAGTACTATTTTAAAAAATAAGCCATGGTAAGTGACAGACATTTCATTCATCTTAAAGTGTCCATTCCTTTAAAAAAAGGAAAAATTATTGCTTTTTCTCCAACTTTAAGAACCTTATAGTTCACATTACCCTGACAGTCAAGAGGAATATAACCACACATCAGCAAATAATATTCACATCAAAAGGTGGTTCTCATATATTTTCTAAATCGACAGAAAAAAAAATATCCCTTATCTGTTCAGTTCTGTTTAAACTAAGCCTGGCTAGATTGTTTTATTTATCATTATTCTGAATTAAAGATTGTCTGGACATACCTGAAAACAAACGCAACAACAGTGTGTAAAACACTTCATACGAAATAACATGAAAGTACGTATTCACAGATTAATAATACATCACAATGGAAACAGGGGCATTATTTAGGAGGTTATGAGTACATATTTATGCACATGAACGTTTGGGAAGGTAAAGAAAAAAAGGAACAATTACATTTTGGCGGATGCTCTCCAACACTTATCAGGCCCATTTCAGATCTTTTCTTTCTTTTGTTTTTTGTTTAATATGTTTTCAGGGCCTTTACCAGGTCAGGTAGGAGTTTCAGTGCAGGGACAGTGGAGGTGTCTGATTGCATTGTATTTATTGTGCAGGTAAAGATAGAAAGAAAGAGGTAGGTATTGGAATAAGGACTGTAGGAGAGACAAAAGACAAAAAAAAGTTATTTAGCAAAGAACTGCAGAATAGGAAAAGGGTTTGAGTAGGAACTGCAGTAAGAACAAAGATATAGCAGGGACTGTAGGCAAAGCAGAGGTAGGGGTGGAGAGAGATACACAAGGGGTGAGGCTTTAGGCAAGGGTAACTAAGCAGGAATACCCTAGAGAGGGTGAGGTCTGAGAAGGGTAACTAAGAAGGAGAAACACCCGAGAGAGGGTGAGGTCTGAGAGGGGTAGCTAAACAGGAACACCTGAGAGAGGGTGAGATCTGAGAAGGGTAGCTAAACAGGAACACCTGAGAGAGGGTGAGATCTGAGAAGGGTAGCTACATAGGAACACCTGAGAGAGGGTGAGATCTGAGAAGGGTAGCTAAACAGGAACACCTGAGAGAGGGTGATGTCTGAGAGGGGTAGCTAAACAGGAACACCTGAGAGAGGGTGAGATCTGAGAAGGGTAGCTAAACAGGAACACCTGAGAGAGGGTGAGATCTGAGAAGGGTAGCTAAACAGGAACACCTGAGAGAGGGTGATGTCTGAGAAGGGTAGCTACATAGGAACACTCACGAGAGGGTGAGATCTGAAAAGGGTAGCTGAATAGGAACACCCGAGAGAGGGTGAGGTCTGAGAGGGGTAGCTAAACAGGAACACCTGAGAGAGGGTGAGGTCTGAGAGGGGTAGCTAAACAGGGACACCTGAGAGAGGGTGAGATCTGAGAAGGGTAGCTAAACAGGAACACCTGAGAGAGGGGGAGATCTGAGAAGGGTAGCTAAACAGGAACACCTGAGAGAGGGTGAGGTCTGAGAAGGGTATCTAAACAGGAACACCTGAGAGAGGGTGAGGTCTGAGAGGGGTAGCTAAACAGGAACACCTGAGAGAGGGTGATGTCTGAGAAGGGTAGCTACATAGGAACACCCACGAGAGCGTGAGATCTGAAAAGGGTAGCTAATTAGGAACACCCGAGAGAGGGTGAGATCTGGAAAGGGTAGCTGAATAGGAACACCCGAGAGAGGGTGAGATCTGGAAAGGGTAGCTGAATAGGAACACCCGAGAGAGGGTGAGATCTGAAAAGGGTAGCTGAATAGGAACACCTGAGAGAGAGTGAGATCTGAAAAGGGTAGCTAAACAGAAACACCTCAGGAGGTTCTTCCATAGCTGTGTCTGTTATATCCTCCTCACTGGAATCTGAGGCATCATAAGACATGCACTACATATCAGACCATTGATCATCAGTTGCAGGTGTAAGTGACTGACTAGCAGAAACAGCTTCAGATACAAATACAGCTTCAGGAACAAATAGTTTCTCAGGTGTTTTAGATACACTTTCCCCAGAAGCACTGCATGGAGGAATTGATTGGGTTTTCTCCAGTTTAGGTGTACCATAGTTATTTTATTCAGGTTCCTAGGCCTGGAACGTGATACAGCTAGGTACATGGACATTAGCTGGTTTTAATGGGCAATATGAAATTCTGTGGCCTTTTTTACCACAGTAGAAACATGAATTGTCCATACAGCCTTTATTCATTTGCTCATCAGTGAGGGGTTCACTTTTAAAACTTTTCTAAGGCAGTTTTTTAGATAATGACTCAGTCTTGTGGTTTTTCTCACAAGCATTAGTAACGCTGTTCTCCATCACAGACTTGCATATCTGCAACAAACATTCAGCCAGCAGCTTTAGCACTGAGGTTAACCCTGCAGACTCCATAGTATGGATTTTGCATTTTGTCAGGGCCTTTACCAGGTCAGGTAGGAGTCTCAGTGCAGGGATAGTGGAGGTGACTGGTTGCAGGTTATTTATTGTGCAGGGTGAGAACAGATAGAGAAACAAAGATACAGGGATTGGAATAAGGAATAAAGGAGAGACAAAAATGAACATAAAGAGGGGTTGAGTAGGAACTGTAGTATGAACAAAGAGCTATAGAACGGACTGTAGACAAAGCAGAGGTAGGGGTAGAGAGAGAGAGTTAAACAAGGGGTGAGGCCTGAGGTAAGGGTGAGGCATGAGGAGGGCAGATAAACAGGAACACCCAAGAGAGGGCCTACTGAAGGTTGCCTACCCATGTTCCTCCATTATAACTATTGTTTCAATACTCTATGGACCATCTGAGACCTTGCCATGGAGACTGGTGTCTTTGTACAGACGCTGTGTCTATCCCAGCTTATAATAATAATTATTATTTATAACGCAGCATCATATTTGGAAGCTCTTAGCAATGGACAAACAAAAACCCAGCTTATATGGCAAAACTATATGGAGCAAATGAGGACGTGCTCAGCTCAAATCAGCTTACAATATAAAAACCTTATTGTTAATGAGTAAAAAGTAAATATAATCTTCTATCCTATACTATTAACCCAGGTTGGTTTCACTGAAAGACCTGGTAGTGTAAATGTTGACGTGCGCAGAACACGTTCTAAATACATCTTGAATTACGAGTGTTAGCTTCTCCTTGGTATTGCTTTCTATTAATACAATTTCCTAGACATATTTATATTAATGTGCATGAGAAAGTGCTATCAATATACATTTCTCAGACAATATTGATCTATCAGGCTTACGTTCCTCTGCATAGTTGGAATATTTCATTTGCAAACTTTGTTTCAGATCTCTAGATCTTTCTGGCTTTAGTAACAGTAAAATAACCCCACCCCCTGGCAGAAGCAACATGTCCATATCATCATTGTGATATGGGAAATTAATTAAAGTGGCTGATGCTTGATTGTAGGTGCATGCTATCTAACTACCCTGCTTTGTACAAGGCAGTCCAGATGTTGGGAGGCAATTATGCTGTCCCATAGAACTCAGCTGGACAGACCTCCCAACTGTCCTGCTTGATGTCGGACAGTCTCAATTTTGACCCTCTGTCCCTCTAAGCTCTACCTATGTCACGCTGGACAACGGGATTCAGGAGAGCAATCCCACAGTCCTGATCTCATTCATTGCTATCTGGGACAACAGAGAAGGCCTACTGTGCAGCTTGACAAGGCCGTCAACAGAAATTCCAGGGCCCCTTACTGAAAAACATTATGTGTTTGGCCCTCCTGGCCCTCCAAGAACCCCAGTCACACAGACTGCAAAATGTGACAAGTACCGTGACACCTGAAAATACACTACTAGTCTAAACTCCCTGGAAATGTCTGCCTCACTGCATCTACAATCAAAATGACTGTTAAAGGGACAGTATCACCTGTATTATTATCTCATAATCTCATAAGCAGAGAACTCCACAGACACATTTAAAATGCATATTTCTCCTAATGTAGGCATTTGCTTGCGTGATACTTTGGGCAATGTTCTGCTGGGAAACCTTTGGTCCTGCCATTCATTTGGATGTTACTTTGACACATACCACCTACCTAAGCATTGTTACAGACCATGTACACCCTTTCATGATGCCTGATGGCATTGGCCACAAAGTAAAAATGGTTCAGGAATGGTTTGAGGAACACAGCAACGAGTTCAAGGTGATGACTTGGCCTCCAAATTCCCCAGATCTCAATCCAATCGAGCATCTGTGGGATGTGCTGGACAAACATGTCTGATCCATGGAGGCCCCACCTGGCAACTTACAGGACTTAAAGGATCTGCTGCCAACGTCTTGGTGCCAGTTACCCCAGCACACCTTCAGAGGTCTACTGGAGTCCATGCCTCAACGGGTCATGGATGTTTTGGCATCAAAAGGGGGCCGACACAATATTAGGCAAGTTGTACTGTTATGACTGATTGGTGTACATAGCAACTGGCAAAAACAGAGCATTGGTGACACCAATCTTTGTTAGGGTAAATTTATATTTATTGTGTTAACACATAACATGAGTTAATTCAGCATTGGAAGAGTTAACTTCAGGGAAGGGTTAAACCCCCCTCCCCTATTGGAGGGAGCACATTCTTTTTCTGTGTCTATCCCATAATCTACACACATAGACAGTCAGTCTCCTTCCTATGTAATAAACCTACTGATGCAAGACCTTATATGTGTCAAGCCTAGGTTAGAGGAAAAGATGTATAGGAGAAATGACCTAGGGGTCATATCCTGTGTCTGCATCTCTGGAGTTTTGTATTTCTTAGTAGAACCATAGATAGATTACTGTTAGTTAATTATATAACTATTTGTAACATGTATGTATTCTATGTCCACTCCCCTTTTGTTTGTCCCCCAATGATGTTACGCCAGCCAACGCCATGTTGCTTCTATATAAGTGCTTGTCTTTACAATAAACTTTAGAGTAACTTAACGAACGACCTCTGTGTCAGACTTGAGTTACTCTCCGAACGCGTTCGCTGATGTGTTTCCAACTCCCACCACGTGAATCCAAATCAGAGTGATACATTGCCGTATACCAGAGACTTGCTGATAGAGACCTGAGACGAATTGGTCCCTTTCAATCTTTACTTATATTGCTGATTATTTCGTATCTTCTAAATTGGTTACCTGAGTGGAGCTTTGCATTTATACTGAACTTCCAACACCTGCTCAAGTTGATTGTGGAGCTGAGAGGGTCAGTGAAGTACCCTTCTCCAGCACAATGTCCAGCAACAGCTTTATTCCATGGTTGTGACCTATGTTTGCAAAATATATTGTTGGCTCTTGAGCTGGCTCTCAGTGCTCATTGTATTTGTGGGTGAATTTCCAATATATTTGTATTCTATTTTTCCATGTTCTATCTGTTTTATTATACATGGTCTAAAAACTGAAAATGTCTAAAAAAACAAGAAAAATTTCACAGTATTTTTATGTAATGTACACAGAAGCATGGGTGTCCAGAGGTGTGTGCACAAGGGCACTTGCCCCACCTCCCTGGAACTTCGATTAGCCAGTGAGTTACTTTCTTCAAGCTCTAGGCTGATTATCGAGATCAATGTATCTCAGCCATCATAGCTACTTCTGTAGCACAGGGAGGTGCCTCTCCAGAATCTCACGGCATAGGGGACCTACACTATTGCACTACACAACATACTATCATTTTTGTCCGAGCTTGTCCTGCAGCTCCCATTATATCCAGTCATCAATAGTGCTGGCTGAACATCATGGGAATTGTAGTTAACTGTAGACTGGGATTGTGTTGACTAAGCTTTCCAACTACATCTACTGTAAACTAAAACTACCATGATACTGAGGATCATGCTGGATGAGCATCACAGTGTCTGTTGCAGCCAACATTTAACCACTGCTACCATAGTGGTATTTCTTCCCTATTATATGATTACACACATTTGGGGGAATGGATTATTTTGGCCCCACCTGGAATATATTATTGTGCAGGTACCCAATCAGGGAAGCTGTTTTTGATATTTTGCAGTTGGTATCAGAGTTAACTCTTTTGCTATGTGGGAGTGTGACAAAGTAACATTGTTTTTAGAATATACAAGTGGGACCCTAGGGATCCTGATGTCTCCAGTTTTATTGAACCCGTGGTGTGTTCACCAATTAATGCATAACTACAACATTATTCTGACGTACAATTGGGTTAATAACCAATGAGCAACTTATGACATGGAACTCCGATCTAATACTTTATACAGGCTAATGTTATTCATTCTCATTTGAATCTCAGTAGGAACAAGAGTTTTGTGTAATTGCAAAGTTAAAAACATACCAAGACATCTTTCCGAGATATCCTTGGTTGATCTTTTTTTTTTTTTTTTTATTCTTTTTATTTCAAATTTTTAATTATAACTTATATTATATACTATTCAAGTTATTATTATTACATTATACATTTAAAAATAATAATAAGTATACATTACAAGTTTATACAATATCAATAATACATACAATTACAATAAATATAATAATACAATACATTATATATATATAATAACATCAATAAACACAATGCAATACAATATATATATAATAATAATATTTTCATTTTATATATCAATCATATGTATTTCAATTTAATTTTATTCATCCATTATTTTACCAATTTCTTATAATATTAATTAACTACTCTACTATCTCTATTTATGTTATTTTATTCTATATGTCATTTTATTCTATATATTTATCCTTGGTTGATCTTAAGCATACATGAGATATAGAGGATGTGTTAGCTTTCTATGCTAAATTCCTGAATTATCATCTGAAGCAAAGTATATTTAATGCTATTATCTTTATACATTTATCAGATTTTATCTGTGTCTTCCTTGTGTCTTTGGTGCTCTCCCAATCCAGAACCTAAGATGTTAATTCACCCCAGCCATGTAGGTAAAACATATATATATATATATATATATATATATATATATATATATATATATATAT
Source organism: Pelodytes ibericus (assembly GCA_036172795.1). NCBI lineage: Eukaryota > Metazoa > Chordata > Amphibia > Anura > Pelodytidae > Pelodytes > Pelodytes ibericus. The sequence goes on along the minus strand of CM069860.1, from coordinate 213,582,740 downwards.
ATATATATATAGAATAATTACTGCACATCTTAAATCTGCCATTTAGAGGTTTTTTTTTTTACACGACACATCTGGAGCCTAAATTGTAAATAATTTACTTTTTTGATTTTTAATGAGATGCAACCTTCTCTATATCTCATACATGGTTCCTTCTCTTCCAAATCACACAGACTGTAAATGTGGTGTATATTTTCTGCATGTCTATGCTCAGCTCTCACACTGATCTTAAAAAAAAAATCAGTATAAATGAATCTATTTATTTAAGCACACACAACATAAGTATTTCAATTCAAGGGGTTTTGTTTACTCCACCGTAATTTATGTTGGGTCTCATACTTTCTCAAATAACCAACCTGGTGCAGAGGAGTCATGTTAAGGATGCAATAGCTGTTTCTGCACCTCTGTCCTGAGCTATGTTTCAAGACTGTTTGTTGCTCCAAAGAGGGTATTAAGACAAAAGGAGATTATTATTGACCGTATTTGCATATGCCTTCCCAGGATCCCTTGCAGTGATGTGAAAAATTAGCAAACGTGAGATTTCTATGGGAAAAGCAAGTCTTGTGACTTGTCTGGTGTGTGTTTGGATTTGCATTTAATAATGCCACTGCTACCCACTTTATTCATGTAATAACTTTTTAATTTGCTTTTTGATCCCGAAGGATGATTATTGCTCTCTTTAATTAGTAGTTGAGTAGTTGAGGTTAGTGTGACATGAAATGAAATACACTTCTGGTGCATTTCAAGAAATTGGACTTCAGATCGACTTTCGGCATAGTGGTGCACCCAAGCATTTAATGTACTACAAATGACAGTAATGGGGTTACATCAAAGTCTAGAAAATATGATGTGATTAATTGCACATTTGTGCCAATATCTTGATCATTTGCATGCATAAAGAATAAGTTGATTTTATTTGCAACATAAAATTCTTGGCACCAAAAAATTAAAATAACACATCACCATGCAGAAAATGTATAAATATCATTGACATAAAAAGTACTGTGAAAGGGTTAAATTTATGTTGAGAAGCCCCCCTTACTTGACCAAGTTCAGATAAAGGTCACAGTCCCTGAGGAAGTCAGATAAGACATAACGGTTTATTTAAGAATGTCTTAGTAGTCTTAAAGACTACAAAAAGAGGAACTAATGTTGTAGCAAGTTTCAACTGTCTTTTCTGCTGACTGACTATATTGAGATTTATTTTAGCTTTTCTGCCTAGTGACAATATATGTACCCATTGTCCACCCCCCCTTGTGACATGTATACGCCGTCTCTCATGTACTTGATGCTATGTTTGTGCAAAACCTATAACCAATCAATGCACAGGACAACGCCTTGATTTGTGTATAAATACCAATGTGCAATAAACTACATTCAGAGCTGAGAATAAAGAAACACGTGCCTCTGTGTATTTTGTTTTCTGCCTTCACAGCTCTCCAGATATCTGCTAACCTGCCACACATCAACGGCCTTAGAAGTAACTGATCAAGGAACAGAGACCGGCCGTTCCTTTCAATTTGGTGTCAGAAGTGGGATTCGGACATACAGGGTGAGTACAAGTTGTGCATGGTTGTATTTTATACTTCTATGCTGTGCTCCCTTGTCTCTCCGAATCCCGTACCTACAAATTTAGTGGCTTAAGTAAAGCCGTGGGTTGTTGTTAAACACTTGTCACTGGGACGAGATAATATTGTGTTTCTGGTACACAATTTAAAATAATCTATTGATCTATGGTACTTGTCACTGGGACGAGAAAATATTAAGATTTCACTGGGAAATCGCTGAAGCACAAATAATAGATATAGATATTAAGATTTCACTGGGAAATCGCTGAAGTGCAAATAATAGATATAGATATTAAGATTTCACTGGGAAATCGCTGAAGTGCGTGACACTGGGTCGCGGCACAGTTTAACAAAACCTACTAAGAGATATATATGTATATATGTAGATAAATATATACAAGCAATTTGTAATTAGGAAGTGTTACTTTCTAAACTGTCGTTGGTGTGTCAAAGGTTATTTGTACATATGTTAAAGTATAAGATAAGAATTGTATATTAAGTTGTGTGAACTGCATAAAATTATCTATTCATAATGGGACAAAAGTTAAGTGATTTAGCCACTACAAGTTTTATATCAGGCAAAAGGAATAATGTCCCTTTGTATGGAACCCCCATTATTACACTCAAATTTATGTGACCACAGTATGTAGTTCAGGTATAATAATGTCATAATAATTAAACCCAAAGGAAGAGAAAATTAACAAGGGTAAATCTAAATACCCTAAGAGTCCTGTCCCACAGAAAGCTAAGACAGAGTCGCTGTATCCAGCACTTCCTGTTTGCTCAGAGCCCACACAGTAGAGCGACATGCACATTGTCAGATTAGGAATTAACTGCTTTGTCTGTGGCCATAAGGTATGTTTGATTTGTCTCCCTGCAGTACACAGTGTTTTATGTATATAGTAGAAATTTTATGTATAAAGTATAAGAATATTATAACATTGCATTGTTAAACAGAATTATAAGTGTTAAGTATTTTTAGTCTGGCTGGGACACATGTACAAGTAAGAAGATAATAGTTCTGAACTGAAGTTATGTAACAGAGGATACAGATCCTTCTGTAAAACATATTGAAGATTAGAGTCTCGTGTCTGTAACTCCCAAGTACACGGTATCTTGGTGTTTTGGATATGTTAGCTGTGCAAGTTGATAAGACCATAGAAGCTGTGGCATAATTATGTTTAATGTTGTCATTAGGAGAATTGTCATTATTGTTTAAATATTTGTATAAGTAATTTTTGCAACTGCTATTTTTAAGATATAATTGTATTTTTATAAGTGATGTCTGCGCAAATGGGCAATAGTGTTACAGTAAAAGTCTTTAATATTTTACCACAAGAGTAGAGACATGTCCTAGTTTCGTGTCAACAGCCCCAAAATAGCAGTCGTGTTTTATGGAGATGTAACAAAAGGTAGTGTTTTATATTTAGTAGAGTACAGAAGACGTATCTTATGGATCACTCAAAGAGCGCTCACAAAAAAAAAATACGGCATTTTCAGCCTTTTAGTATAATTTTGAATGATTCATGAGTGAAGGTCTTCTGGGTTATATTCATCAGTGTGACAAGAAGTTTTATAATAAATTAGTTTTAGCAGGAAATTAACAATAGTCACTGTAGTTGTGTTATTTTGGGTAAGCAAAGTTATTTTATTTTGGCAAAGTCAATAATTTTATTAGTGGTATACATAGTTTTAGAATTAATTTGCTACTGCGCTTGCGTAACTGTATCTTTAAGTAAGAAAAATAAAAATATGTGTGTGTAAAACAGTAAGAGTCATATATTACTCAAGGTCTCTCTTGGACATCATGTTATATATACGTGATCAATCCAGCGGATAGTATAACAGCTGTTTTATTTCATAAATGCCATTATTTGATTTTTATTAAGGTTTATTTTGATTCAATCTATATATTCAGTGGCATCATGTAAAATTATGAGGGTAAAAAGAAATGTAATATTTGTTTAAAAACTCTAAACATTTAACAGGTTTTACATGTTACCTATTAGAAATGTTTATTTGTTTAGGGTATATTTTTTCCTTTTTGTATTTGGGTATTTTGACCAGTATATATTTTTATGTAGGTTGGAAGGATTTTTGTATTTGAAGTTTTAGTGTATGTTGAAGATGGGTTTTGGTTTTTCACAACATAAGATATCACATTTTCCAACACTTTAGATAAAATATATAAGAGAAGATGTCTTAATTTTAAGATATTTGTAGGTACTGATATATTTTAGATTTAAGTAGGATTTCAGAGTTGATACTAGAAAAAGACTTGAGTAACGTTTATTTGTAAAATGTTGAGAAGTGGGGGATTTTTGTGTTAAGCCGTTGAAGGCTTTGTGGGCCATGGAAATAGCAATTGATAAATATAAAAGGTTTTTGTATGTTGTAGAAGGTGAGAGGTCATGTTGCAAATATGTATAAAGAGAAGATGTTATGGACTAAGAATATAACAGTTAGGATTTAAAAGTGAATATTAATTTGAAAAGGAAGACATAAGTAATAATGTGTATGGTATATAGCAATAAGAGGTAGAATTTTTGGATTATACTGAAAAGTATTGATTAGTGTTTTTAAATAAACTCTCTGCCCATCAAATACAATTTTTGGTAACTTGCATTTACCGTAATTGTTTTATCTTTGTGGTGTGACCAGAATTATTTTTACAGTGTTACAGCACTACTTACAGTGTTGGTGATATATGAATATCATTTTCAAACTTTAGGGAACGTCAGATTACCAGCTGGAGAGAAATACATATTTAAATAAATAGAGAGCTAGCATTATATACAGTAAATATATATACACACACACACACACACACGTAATGCTAAAAATATTTATTTGTTGAATTTTAGTGTTTGTTATAATTAAGGCAAAGTACCCCATGTGATACAGTGGGAGAGATTATTAAGCTGTTGTTTAAAATTTTAGATACAAGTTAAATTTTAATTTATGAGAATGTACATCTGTCAGTGATTAGTGGAAAGAATTAGCAAGTGTCATGTTCTTAAACATGCTGTGGTGTTGGAGGTGAAAGAGTCAATTATATCAATTCAGATAGTTTTTGTTGTATATGAAAGAGAGAAAAAGTCCCCCCAGAAACCCCCCCCCCCCCCTTCATTTCCCGTTGTAGCAGTGGCTGCAAAAGTATTTTTGTGTGTGTGTGAAGGGAGGGGGAATGGGCCAAAGTTGTGTTCTGTGCTGTGGTCATGTTGATAGTATATTGATAATGGTCAAGAGATATATTTTGTTGTCAATAATTTTGATGAAGTATATGTAGCAATTGTGAATTTTTATAAAATATTTTTTTTTGACAGGTCACGTCTGTTAGTTTTATTAAAGTAGCTCCAGTCTATGTAGATGTTGTTTCAGAGTTTACTAATAAGGACCAGCAAATCTAGATTATTACTGATGCAGTTCCAGTAAGAGGTCTTAATCACTAATGAAGAGCTAATGATTATTAATAGTGAGTGATTATTATTATCAGTTGTATATTACACTCATCATGCTCAGTCAGGAGATTCATAAAAAGAATAATAATATTTTTAAGAACAAAAGAGTGGTCTAGTTATTTTGAGACATGAGCTAAGAGTAATAATATTTTTAATGATATTTTAATGTAAAGCAAATAAGCCAAAATGTTTAATGAAATATTGCATGTTACTAATTGGAATATTTTGAGTTTTATTTCCATATAGATTAAAGCTGTACAGCCAACAAAAGACAAGTTCACAGTGCACCAACGAATCTATTGCTGATAAAAGATTATTTCTAAAGAAAGAAAAAGTTTATTTTAAAAGAAGAAATACTTACAATACAAGTAAAGAAAGGATCCTAACAAAGTTTACTGGAATATTGTTGTGAAAGTTGTTCAAATCAACTCCTGGATCCACGTTATTTACGTAGAGCACATTCCTGTACTGACAAACAGGCCAACAAAGGAGCAGCAATTTAATGTTTTGATGGGCATAATAATCCCTGACCACTAGCCAACATAAGCAGAGTCATCACCCTAGGGTAACTCGCAAAGATTACACCCAGGAGTCTGCAACAGATACAACAGTATACAAAAGATCATCATTGTTGGGAAGTATATTTTCATATGTACAAATGTATACAATTGTTATTGAAGGCTTGTAATTTTTGTAGTAGAGATTTGTTTAATTGTGATATTATAGGTATGTTTAGAGTATAGTGAATTTTTGCAGACTGACTCTACCAAACACAATGAGTCGACCCATAAGAAACTGTATTTTGATAATATGTTTGTGGAATTTTATGTAGACAGTATATAAAATCTCAGGAAATGTATCTGATATTTTAAATAGGTTAGTTTGTTTTTGTAAGAGAGACTAATCAAGAAGGATTATGGATTTAAGGAATAGGTTAAAAAGTGTCCACAAGTAATCCGTGAGATCCCCTGGGACTGGGAAATTGGCTAGGATCACTTGGAGCGAAACTTGTAAGTGGTTTAGCATGTGTGAGATCAGTGTTGCTAATTGTTTATGTTGTTTGTTTCAAGGGTCTCATCCTCAAGTGCATCCTGACCACTGACATCATGCCCCTACGAGAAGACTGGAAGACACTGCTCAGATATTCCCCATTATGGAAGCTTACAGTGCAACTAAGCTGGATGACCTACCAATGTGTGAAATCGAGGAAGTGTGCCTTATCATCTTGGATACAATGATTATGTTGACCAGGCAACTCCTGATGGTTATCCTTAAAAACAGACAATGTCAATTTCTAAGAATAAAAGGGGAGAACAGTATGAATATTATATGGACTGTAGGGGCCTCTGGAGTCACGTCGTGGATGGGAGACCATATTGTTTTGTCTGCTGCCATTTCATCTGACTGTTTTTTTGTGTTCTGAATGCATGCCATGTTGTGTGTTCTGAATGCATGATGTCAGTTTTGCTTCAAGTTATTTTAAAGTATTCTGCAAATGACTCAGTCCTTGGGAATTCCAAACTCCGGAATAATATGTTTGATTTTTACATAGATCTATTGGTTGTAGAGAAGGGTTTTATTAGGCAGGGTAAGAGGAGCAATCAACAATAGATAATTCATTTAGTTTTGTGTCCATCATGTGTTTTTGTTGGTCATGCCATTATGTAACATTATGTAACATATTTAGATAGTTATGTTAGGCCTTCCATATTTAAGAGAGAGATACTGGGAATTTTCACAGGTCCAATATCTCTGCAGAGCGAAACCAAGGTCTGCTCAGTCGTCAGAGGTCTATACCTAATCTCAAAGGTTATTAAAGTTAATGTTAGATGTCAGTATTGTCCTGAGGCAGTCAGGTAAAACAGGAAAGCCATAGTCGGTTAGTAAAGCTTAAATATGGATATGAAGATTTTTGATTCAATATGTTGTTTTCATTGATCAGACCACTCCAATTTTATCCAATGGTATTTAAATAATATAAGAGATGTGGACACAAATATCAGGTTTTGATCAGATATTCGAAATATGCTTGTGGTTAGGAGATAATTAAGTGTTTTGTTTTAATAATAGCAATAATCGGTATTTTTTTATATAATTGTGAGGTGTGATAAATGCATTATTGCTTAAGCTGTTAAACCAGCTCCAAAACTCCAATACCACACGAAATATTACATTACTTATGCTAGAGCTTATCAACAGCAATATTAAGATTGTTCAGCAAGTGAACAAAAGAGTGGAACTGAAAGGGTTAAATTGATGTTGAGAAGCCCCCCTTACTTGACCAAGTTCAGATAAAGGTCACAGTCCCTGAGGAAGTCAGATAAGACATAACGGTTTATTTAAGAATGTCTTAGTAGTCTTAAAGACTACAAAAAGAGGAACTAATGTTGTAGCAAGTTTCAACTGTCTTTTCTGCTGACTGACTATATTGAGATTTATTTTAGCTTTTCTGCCTAGTGACAATATATGTACCCATTGTCCACCCCCCCTTGTGACATGTATACGCCGTCTCTCATGTACTTGATGCTATGTTTGTGCAAAACCTATAACCAATCAATGCACAGGACAACGCCTTGATTTGTGTATAAATACCAATGTGCAATAAACTACATTCAGAGCTGAGAATAAAGAAACATGTGCCTCTGTGTATTTTGTTTTCTGCCTTCACAGCTCTCCAGATATCTGCTAACCTGCCACACATCAACGGCCTTAGAAGTAACTGATCAAGGAACAGAGACCGGCCGTTCCTTTCATACTGGTTATATGACTTGGCCAAAGAAGAATAATAATAATAATGTGTGGGTTTTAATGTATATTTTCCCTTATGATACCTTATGCATTTTACAAATTTTTGCGTCCCTTGACTCCCTCTAGATTGTAAACTTGGGGTTCAGGTCTCTCTATCTCATACTCTATTAGTATTTGTATGTTCATCTGACAAAGTATGTTGTTCTTGTGTGTACCAAGTGTTACTTATATTGTTGGTGGTTTATAAATAAAGGTTACTTTAATGTAATTTCTAACTGCCTGATAAAGGAGATAAGTGTTTAGACCTTTTTTAAAAGTTTGAAGTCTGAAACATCACTGATTGAAAGGCACATCGACTTCCAGAGTGGAAGTCTTAATCACCTATGATTAAGCGTTGTAATACGCGAAACGCGTAAGGTGCGGTTTTCTGTTTGTTCGTTTTGCTGTACATGGACCTCCTTTTTGGTCTCATGTTCATTGTTTAAATAAAGCACTTTATTGGATCGCTCACTGGAGTGGAGTTCACATCACTTTTTCGTCTTTTTTGCCAGAGTGGGAGAGGTATAACTAAAAGAACATGATTTAATGTTCATTCGGGGCACTGTCTTGATTGACTAGCTAGGGAACAAGATGAAATGTCAGCTTCTATTCGTTCAACTGGGTTTAGTGGATTTTGATGCTGTGTGCTTAATTCAGATCAAGCTTATTTTTTATAGACTTGAACTTAAAGATAATTATAAACAAAAGCCTTTACTTGAACTGAACCACAAAAAAAAAACATGCAACGTTGACTTACCTTGCTGATTAATACTTGTGACCAACATCTCCACCGTGAATATGGAAGCAATATATCGGATGATATCACCGTAACTCCCAGGGAGGATTATAAATCCATCCACCCAATAAGTATTACAAATACACTGTGGCAGTATGAGTGAACACTGCCATATTAGCCCCAGAATGGCACTTTCAGTTTGAAGGAGTTGGCACTACAAGGAGTTACATTTTAGGTTGCTCTTGGAGCATTAATTAGTGTGCTGCACTATGCAGAGGGGAATCAGTCTCTGACCTGTGAATAGCTTGAGCTGAGATGCAGAAGCTGTGAGCCTGAGAGGAAAAGAGACTGTTCAAACTGCAAAGCAAGCAAAGGTATTTTTGTTATTGAGATAATGGGGCCTGCTTAGCTGCACAGTAGAATAGAAAGGAAACTTTTATGTTAGTAAGACTCCAGAGTGGAGTAGGATTCTATTTGCATTTGTTTGTTTTGTTATGCTTGAAGTATGGTCTGCATGCTGAATAAAGCCTGACACATAATGGTTAAAAAGGCCTCCTCTTTGTGTGTTATGAACCAAGGCCTGACCAGCCAGCCAGCCAACCAGCCTGCCACATCACATGGCTTGATTATAAGTATCATCAAAACATGGAACATAGCATTTCAAGCTACCAAACAGCGTTAAGTCTTAGGCCATGTCTTGTTTTTCTGCCTCTTCTTGAACTTATAACCCTCCTGTGCCTCTTGACGATGTCATCCGATGTGCAGAAACCAGTGGTGGTATTCAAACATTTTAATAATCAGTTCCGACGAGTGGCACCAGAGGGGCGGACCGCCCCCTTCCTCTCCCCCCCCCCCCTTAGTCCATCACCGCTCTACGCATGCATGTGCTTATTTTTACTACATTTTCAATAAATTTTAAAGAACCCCAAGTCAGTGTTCAAGACTTTTTTTTTCTGTGGAATGTATTGTCGAGTCTATTATTACCAATCACAGACTGGGACCTACCTACAGAGAGCAGGTGCACACCCTCGTATGTACTCCGTCTAAAGCTCGGGCATCTCTCCCTGCATACACAGATAAAGTAACCTCTCCTGCATACACAGATAAAGTAACCTCTGGCCAACTTCCCTCACCTTCACATCTCGTCTTTTCACTCAACTTATGTGTCTTCTGTCCCCCCCATACTCTAAATTCAGTCTAAGTTGTAAGAGTTAGGATTGTGAGCAGGACTATCTAACTCTATCTACTGCCATGTATCCATCTATCTTTGTTTGTCTACCGTAGCATACAGTTCACCTCTATGCTATGCACCAAGTGATTAGAAATGTATTGGCACCATAAATACATGTTAATTAAATCTAATGCATTTTTTAAAAGTTCAATATTTGTATTATACATTTACTAACAAATATCAAGTTGGAAATTACGGCTTTTGGCTAAAAATTTAAAGTGGTTAAAAAAATGCAACAATCAAAGTATCCCATATTTATTTATTTATTATTTCTTCATACAATATTTCACCAGGAAGGATACATTGATATTTCTATTGTTTTAAAGTATGGCCTGGGTCCACCAACTTTGCATTGTGACAGTAGAGTGTAATATAATAATATCAAACTACAAAATATGAAATTACAAACATACAGATATAACATAAAATGCAAACAGGGAAGAAAGTTAGACAACCATGATGGTAGGTACATTCTGTATTTAGATATTGTTACAGAGATCTTTAAGGGATTTTATGCTGGAATGATGATTTGATGGTGTCAGTGAGGTTATTATTTTATAATTGTGGAGTTCTGTAGGAAAATGAGGATCTAGCCACCTTCTTTTTGTATTGTGGTATAGTCAGTAAACTGCTGGTACCAGTGGTGTATCTTGATTTTGTGCTGCCCTAGGCAGACAAAATCCGGCACCCCCCTACCCAAGCTGCACACCCACGTTACACACCTAAGACATGCCCCATCATTCAGACTCACATCAAGCTCACACTCCCATCACACTCAGTCACACACTCCTACTCCCATCACGCACACTCTGACTCCCATCACACTCAGTCACACACACTGTCTCCTATCACACACACTCTGACTCCCATCACACTCAGTCACACACACTGTCTCCCATCACACACACTCTGACTCCCATCACACTCAGTCACACACACTGTCTCCCATCACACACACTCTGACTCCCATCACACTCAGTCACACACACTGTCTCCCATCACACACACTCTGACTTCCATCACACTCAGTCACACACAGTCTCCCATCACACACACTCTGACTCCCATCACACTCAGTCACACACACTGTCTCCCATCACACACACTCTGACTCCCATCACACTCAGTCACACACAGTCTCCCATCACACACACTCTGACTCCCATCACACTCAGTAACACACACACACACACACACTCTGACTCCCATCACACACACACACACACACACACACACACACACACACACACTCTCCCATCAGCACTTACCTTTCCCTGGCAGGCAGGCAGCATGGTCACTCCATTGTGCGATTGTGCCGACAGGTCACGTGACCGGGCGCGCGTATGACGTCAGCGCGCCCGTCACGTGACTGTCGGCACACTGCACGGGGAGCTGAACAGGCAGCACGGAGGTTTCTCTGTGCTGCCTGTTCGGCTCCCCGTGCAGCCTGGCAGGCAGAGCTATGGTGAGGGGGGATCTTCCGATCCCCTCTCACCTCTGTCTCTGCGTGCAAGCGCGGTGTTTTTTTTTTTTTTTTTTTTAAAGGGCCGGATTTTTTTTGTTTTTAATTTTTTTTTTCCAGTGCTGGGGGGCGCTGCCGCCCCCCAAAATTTGCCGCCATAGGCATCCGCCTAGGATGCCTCGCGGTAAATACAGCACTGGCTGGTACTGGATTGGAGGTTATAGGAGTGGAAACATCTGTGGAGAGCATTGTATTCCTCAGACCATTCCTAAACCACTTTTTGCCTTGTGGCTGGGCGCATTATCCTGCTGAAAGAGGCCAATACCACAAGGGAATACCATTTCCATGAAAGGGTGTACATGGTAGGTGGTACGTGTCAAAGTAACATCCACATGAATGACAGGACCCAAGGTTTCCCAGTAGAGCATTGCCCAAAGCATCACACTGCCTCCCACCGGCTTGGCACCTGTCAGTGCTCATAATGTCATAGCTGATCAGTGTATATTATATGTAATATATGTATTTCTTTTTAATTTTCCCTTTTAATGATTACACATTTTCAGGTTATTTGGAACAACAAGGGTAATTTCAGAAGTATAAGCAGCTATACCGGCTCCAAACACTTATGACAAATATGCTTGAGGGGGTGGGTGCTCCACAGCACTGATCAGGTGCTAAAATCAGACATGAAATGAGAAAACAACTGTGCACTCCACTCACCGGGTAGATATAAAATGAGATGCTTTAATGGTGAAAACAGTGTTCCAGAACAGACAAAAAAGGATAAATCCACGGATGATAGAGTCCACAGGAAGGCAGCCTAACGCGTTTCGCATGAAAAACACGCTTAATCACAGGTTATGAAAATGACTGTTTATAGTATGAGTTACGTATATAGCGCAATTGAAATATAATATAAACAATAATGATATGATTACTGGAGGAGCTGAGAAAAAGAAACAGTGGTAACTATGTGCCTTATAAACTGAACATGCCTATAAGGACACTTTAATGGAAAGTGCTCTGTTCATTAGCCTGCAATATATAAAAAATATGAGTGCTGTAATAACAGAGGGCCATTCAATTATCTCCCACTTTTCATTCAACAAAAACTAATTATCTATGAGCCTTGGAGGAACATTAGTTTGAGTTTAGATGTGTGCAGCTGTTCTGGAAAAAGATAACACTTAGGGGTCATTTACCATCGGCCAAGAGGTGATGGCAATTAAACCTTGTTGCAGATTGCAATATTTGTGTTTTTATTAACTTCATCAAGTTAAAATGAATTTTCTGCGAAAGCAACTCTTCAAGAACATGTAAAGTAATAATCTACCCATCAGCCTTCCAGATGTGTAACTCTTTTAAATACATGCACACAGTCTTATTTCTATTCTCTGTTAAGTTTATTAAAATATTCTATAAGTGTGGAAACCATATCAGTAAGTTCTTATAGTTCTTATTACAGTTGGCTCATCCACCATCTATTCAATCTCAGGGTTGCAGGTTTGGTTCCTGCAAAGATGTGGACCATTGCATTTGGTGGGAATAAAGGTGAGAATAAGATAATATCCCCTTGATGTGTTGCCAAAAGTAACCTCTCGAGGATGTTCTTGTAAACCAGAGAATCTCTTAATTTAACCTCCCTGGTTAAATATGTGTGAGACTCATCCAGGCTCAGGGCCGGTGCAAGACTTTCTGCTGCCCTGCGCGGACATTTATTTTGCTGCCTCTTGCTGATCCTACACACAGTGTCACATACATGCAATGGCAGATGCAGCCACATGTACACACACACACACACACACACACACAGATGCAATGTTACATGCAGCCACACGTACACAAACAGTAACACAAGCAATGTTATCCTACGCCCACCCCACCCCAATGCCTGATGTCTTTTTTTCCCCTCCCTCCCACCCAATGCCTGATGTCTTTTTTTCCCCTTCCTCCCACCGGATGCCTGGTGTCTTTTTTTCTTCTCCCTCCCACCCAATGCCTGGTGTCTTTTTTTCCCCTCCCTCCCACCCAATGCCTGGTGTCTTTTTTTCCCCTCCCTCCCACCCAATGCCTGGTGTCTTCTTCTCCCCTCCCTCCCACCCAATGCCTGTTGTATTTTTTCCCCTTCCTCCCACCAGATGCCTGGTGTCTTTTTTTCTTCTCCCTCCCACCCAATGCCTGACTATACATTATACTTTCATATATATAAAATATATGGAGGGTTGGTCGTATGGGAGTCGTGGCGGATCAGAGCAGGGGGGCACCAAAATGCACCTTCGCCCGTGTAGACGAAAATCCTTGCACCGGCCCTGCTCCCACCCAATGCTTGGTGCTGCTGCCTGATTCCTGCTTGGGGGCAGAATGGCACATCCCCACGTGTTCCCTCCATGCTTTTTTACCCATGCTTGCCATGTGCTCTTCTTTGCCTCTGATTTCCTGCTTCATGTATTGCTTTCTTTAGTGTCTTGTTTTGTTTTATTTCCTGTATATTTATTGTGCCCACCCTGTTGTTTTGTTTGTGTTTAGTGTGAGTCTCTTCAGCATCATGTATTCATCATGTCTTGTGCTTTGGTTTAGCTTGATTTATGTTCTATGTGGCGTTAGTGTTAGGACTTGCCTATGTGAGATACTGTGACCTGGTGAAAAGCTTTCCATCCTATGGCCATCTGGTGTCACTAAATATGATGTTACTTTATCCATCTCCTGCAGGTCCTACTACTAGTCCTGTGTTTTATGTCTGTGTATTTGTTACTTCTGCTAATATTTCTTAGTTTAACACATTACTGTTGTTATATCCATCAGAGCAGTATCATACATTTCCTTTAACCTATACTTTCGTGCCCCCAACGGAAAACAAACACACCAAGAAATAAATTAAACAAACAAAAAGAACCCAATATTATATCTCCAATATCCCTCTAACAACTCTCTCCAACGGGACCATCATATGTATGTTCCATATTCTTCCCTCTAGCACATAAGATCACATTCTCCATCGGATTTGCTTCTTCTACTACACTTATCCATTCGGTAATATTCAGTGTCTGCTGTTTCAACCAAAATGTAGGTATTATTATCTTTGTAGCATTAAGCAATCTGTCAGTGATTTCTTATAAGTCGTGCTGGGGTATTGTGTTTTGTTAAGCAGAATGGTTATGGGATCAAACATGATATCTGAGTCTCCTCTTCTCTTGACTATATCTATGACCTATGGAGAATGTAGGGTACTTTGTACCAATGAGAGAGTATCTTAAAGGAGTTTTCCTGATGTTTTACTGATATTGCCCCAGTATGGGCTAATTCTGATATTTTATACCACTGCTTGTTATCTAGTTCCATGTTACAATCTTTTTGCCATGCAACAACATAATAGAGTTTATCCTCCCATATTTTTTCCGTCACCATTTTATATACTTTTGATACTAATATTTTCTGTGTTTCTTGTTTCAAACATAAATTTTCATTTGGTGTTAGATCATCAGGAAAACCCTCCTCTCTCCTCTGTTTGTTTTCCTATATAATGGTTTATTTGAATATTCAAATATTGATGACTTTTTATCTCCATATTTCTTCCATTCTGTAACTCTTTATATTTTCCCAATACCACCTGTGCTATTCTTGGTGGTTTGATTTGGTAGTCAAAGAAACCTTCCATTATCCCCTTATCTACCCCTGGAGGAAACTCTGTATTATCTATTAAGGGAGTCATTAGGGTTTTATTTTTGGTCAATAGTCATTTTTTCTTTGTTTCTCTTATTCTTTTCATAGTAACTGTAGGGTGGTCCTTGTCTATTTGCACTGATTGAATTTTATGTAGCCATGGAGCAACTTGTATTGGCTTATCGAGGTTCTCTTGCTCCAGCATGTCCCATGTCTTATATCTTTCATCATTGCTCCACTCCTGCTAAGTGCTCTGATCTATAATATTTTTCCAGGTCTGGGGGGCCCAAACCCCTCTTGTTTTTGGTCTTATCATATAAGAATATCTTAATCTCTGTATCTTATCACTCCATATATACCTCCCTATAGCCTTCCTATATGTTATAAAAAAATATCTTCGGTATTTCTATTGGGACGGTATGCATAACATATAATATTCTTGGTATCAAGTTCATTTTAATTAATTTTACTTTCCCAAACCACAAGACTTTCAATTTACACCACCTCCCTAGGTCTGCCCTTATCTCATCTAAGACATAATTCACCCTGTATAATCTTTTTTAATCTCCCGTTAAATATATACCGAGGTATTTTATTTTATCTTCTACCCATTTTAATGGAAATTTTGTTCACGGACATTTTGCCCACGGACGCCGGGCCCTCTCATGCCCCTCCTCTCACATCCGTTTCCGGTGTCGCCTTCAGACATCTCAGCCTTACTCAATCTTAACCTGTGTCCCATTTTATGGTTTGTCCTTGCCTTGTTACACTATGGTTTTACCTCCAGTTCAGCTTGGGGGTCCTTAAGTGTATTGCTAGACTCACCCCTTCCTGAAAGTGAATTGCAGATGCTGTATCCACAGGGCTCTGGTAGGTGGCCATACAAACCTGTGGTTTATCTCCCTTAGATAGTGTGGTTACCATTCACAAGACCCTGTGAGTCCACTCCTGCATCTGTACACTGGGCTGCTCAGAGTCCTTACTTTTTGTTTGTGTTAGTATTGCAAGAGTTAGTTGCATATCATTTAGAATAATGTCTCTAAACAATCATTGTAAGTGGACTTGTCAACATTCTGAATTGAGATTTTGCTAGGGCAGTAGAGCTTAAGTGATCATATCTACACATACAAGACACGTTATACGTGTGTACCCTTTGTATATGGATCAAAACTCCAGAAGCAAATGCATAAGCTTCATATGTGATGCCAATCTGCAGCTGTAAATTCATAACTTTAGTATATAAAGCTAATCTGTAGCAGCATATGCATACTCTTTGTAAATGAAGTAAATCTGCAGCATTAAAAAAGCATAATCTTTGTACATGCAGCCAATCTGGAGCAATATATGCAGACTATTTGTATGTAAATCCAACCTGAAGCAGTATATGCATAATCTTTGTATATGAAGTCAATCTGGAGCAATATATGGGTAACAATTATATATATATATATATATATATATATATATATATATATATATATATATATATATATATATACAAAGATTTTACGTATATTGTTCCAGATTGGATTCATACACAAAGTGTATGCATATACTGCTCCGGATCTGCTTTATAAACACATATTATGCATATACTGCTCCAGATTGGCTTTATATATAAATATTTTAGGACCTACTCAATAAAGAGGCAATTACAGGGAATTGAGATGGAAATGTCAAACTTTAGGCCAATAAAGATGAGTTGGAGACATTTCCCAATGCAGCTCAAGAGAATTTGTCCAACATACATTAATAAGTGAATCAATCTATACAAGTGGGACAAGTGAAGTTATGGAAAAGTTATTGCACCAAGTTTCCTGGTGCAATGCTTCCTGGGCTGACATGTGCTATAGCTATACCTTAAACAAGAAATGTCTGCATTAGCATGTCTCTCCTCTTGCCCCAAGCTGTGAGTTTTTTTTATTTGGGAGTGTTTTTTAAATGACGCACAAATTTAATAGTCACCTGACTCTGGTGACATCATATGCCGTAGCAACATCCGATAGGCCAATTATAGACACTCCCATGTTTTTCATAGAACATAAAATTCCAGATGAGGATTAATCCCAAGAAGGGAGAGATTCAATAGGCATATTCTCAGTTTGCATCTAGCAACAACGAAAAAAGGAGTCAAAAAAGAAAACATGCGAAAATGAAATGAATATGCGCTATATTAATCAGCTTTAATGCACAAATATGTGTCTAATTATTTTTTATTAGGCTTTAATAGCTCAACCAGGCTTTCAACAACACAAGTTATGTTCTGTGACTTAACACAAAAAAAAAGTTTAATACAAAATTCAAGAATATAAAACATATACAACATCGAAAAGTAATAGAAAATCTCACAAAGAATATTTGTCTCTTGTTCGTGTCAGTGTTTTTTTTTTTGTTTTTTTTTTATTCTAAACAAACCCCTTTGTGTAGGAAATATTTAGTACCTTTCTGAGATAAATAGAAAATGAACTATATAGCCTGTCTGTGCTGGCAATAACTATACACCATTAAATAACATATGTTATAAATCTGACTAGCACATTCACATTTCAAAGATTTGAAAAGATGCAAATGACAGTGTCGAAGCCGTAGCACCTCTATAATCACTGTGTCTGCTAGCTTTGCTTCTGTGTTTAATAATAAACTTAATATGCACTTAAAGCTTTCTGGAATTTACTATGGTCTTTGCCAGAATTGGAAAAGACCCTTGGAAAAAAGACAAGATTTTTTTTTTTTTTTTTAAAGCATCTCTTTAATGAGGTTATTAGAATACCATTTTTACTGTAGTTCAGATAACAAATTGCTGTATCCTTGCTATCAGTTGATTATTCTACCTATATTTATCTTGAGGAAATGGATCTCGGAACAATAATATATCACACCAGGAACCCATAAAGCTGTACAGATATTAACACTGCATAGAACTCTCACAATAACATTGACTCATTATAAACAATGGGTCTTAAAGATGATTATTTTCTCGTTCCACATTATGTGACAGTATGTATGGTTTTTAAAACATTTTTTTATTTTTCCTTTTAATAGATAAGGTGAAGGTGACAGATAGAAGATATGGGAGGCACGTACTGACTTTGAGTTAATAGAATCACAATTATGTTCTGTCAAACTTGTATACAAAGAGAATTGTACATCCCGTACTTTAAATATCGTGATGTTAAAGCAAATAAAACGTTATAATATTATAATTAGAAAGATTTTACATGGTAACATTGTTATTTAGGATTTAAAAAAGGATTTAAGTCCATCAAGGCAATCCCTTCTACCTAGCATTCCTGCTATTGATCCAAAAGAAGGCAAAACCCACTAAGTACAATATTTTGAATTTTTCCTCTTATGTGTAAAAATTACTTTTTGACTCCAAAAAACAATCAGATTTCTCCTTGGATTGAGGAGCTATATTATTAATGTTTATTCTACTATTATTAGCCTTGTATGTCCTGTTTTAAAAATAAAAAAAAATGTATGTCCAGACCCTTATTGAAGACATCTATTGTATTTGATAGCACTACCTCTCTTGGCAGTGAGTTCCATAACTTTATAACATTTCCCAAGTAAAGCTTTTGGCATCATTTATTAGTCACTTCTTTAAGTTATAGAGCTTTAGAATTGGATCATTTTTCCAACTTGGCTACTTTGGACTTATGCTCAAAATTCTCTTTTCAATTAAATAGAAACATAGAAACACAGAATGTGTCGGCAGATGAGAACCATTTCATTTGCTCCATCTAGTCTGTCCAATGTTCTAAATACTTTTATTAGTCCCCCGTTCCAGATCTTATATCTAGGATAGTCTTGTGCCTATCTCACGCATGCTTAAACTCCTTGACTGTGTTTACCTTTACCACTTCCGCTGGAAGGCTATTCCATACATCCACTACCCTCTCAGTAAAGTAATACTTTCATTAGTCCCTGGCCTTATCTTATAGCTAGGATAGCCTTATACCTATCCCACGCATGCTTAAACTCCTTCACTGCATTAACCTCTACCACTTCTACTGGAAGACTATTCCATACATCCACTACCCTCTCAGTAATGTAATACTTTCATTAGTCCCTGGCCTTATCTTATAACTAGGATAGCCTTATACCTATCCCACGCATGCTTAAACTCCTTCACTGTATGAACCTCTACCACTTCTACTGGAAGGCTATTCCATACATCCACTACCCTCTCAGTAAAGTAATACTTTCATTAGTCCCTGGCCTTATCTTATATCTAGGATAGCCTTATACCTATCCCACACATGCTTAAACTCCTTCACTGTATTAACCTCTACCACTTCTACTTTAAGACTATTCCATACATCCACTACCCTCTCAGTAAAGTAAGACTTTCATTAGTCCCTGGCCTTATCTTATATCTAGGATAGCCTTATACCCATCCCACTCATGCTTAAACTACTTCACTGTATTTACCTCTACCACTTCTACTGGAAGACTATTCCATGCATCCACTACCCTCTCAGTAATGTAATACTTTCATTAGTCCATGGCCTTATCTTATATCTAGGATAGTATTATACCCATCCCACGCATGCTTAAACTCCTTCACTGTATTAACCTCTACCACTTCTACTGGAAGACTATTCCAGACATCCACTACCCTCTCAGTAAATATAAATACTCTCTATAAATATATACTCCCTTTCTTTACTCTGTTGATTCCCTGTAATTCTCTCTTTCATCACTATAGCCCATAGTCTAAGATGGTGACAAGATTTCTCTATACATTATATTATTTTTTTAAACTTTTACTGCTATATCTGGTGAAGCAATGTTATCAACACATATTCCAGAACTGAAGTTTTTGTTGTGTGTATCTCATGCTCATAATATCACCTTGTGGATTGATATGATGGAATTCAAAGTAAAGTAGCTCATTTACATATCACACCACAAGGTGATGTCATAAGCTGGAGACACCGTGAACATGGTTAAAAAAAAGTTTTCTCTTAATGTAAGAATTTCCTTGAAATTTGGCTCACTTGATATTTAGATCATTTTAACCCTTTTATACATTATACATTTAGAATATAAACAAAGTCAGGTGACATACTACGTATACGTTAATTATTTTCTCAGTGCAATATTTATAAACTTTATATCATTGAGATAATGGGGATTAGTTTTGTAATTTGGTAACAGTGGAGCAATCAGCAAGAGCCAAGCCAATTAATGAAGCGCTGCCTGGGAGGCTGGATCCAATAAAATCATCTTGACCATGATGACTGGTCCACTTTTAGAATTTCTCAACTATCAACTTTATAATTAACCCATCATTTTCTTCTAGGGACCATTAGGTGAAACCAAGAGACAAGGTTCTGCTTGTGTGTGCACATTTGACATCATCAGCTGGAATGTTTTGGAAGGCAAGTTTTGATGAAGAGGTGGAGTCAAGTGTCGACAATTGCAAAATGTCAAAATAGAAGGGATTGTCAGTTAAATGTTGTGGCCTACCTAGTATTATTGAGTTTGACGTATTGGAATAGGTTGGTTCTTGTGTTCAGTTAGGCCCGGTTGTCATTATCAGATGTTTTAATTATTCCAAAAATTAAAAAAAAATATACTGTGATACATATAAGGAGAGGAGATTTATTCAGGACTGTCAGGAATGGATGTAAAGGTAATGTAGCACTTGGAATACAGTGAGGTGTATTCAGTGAAAAAGGGAATTGTTGGGAACTAAACAGATTGTACACTCCTTTGTATACTGTACATGTTAGAAACATAGAAACACAGAATGTGTCGGCAGATAAGAACCATTCGGTCCATCTAGTCTGCACAATTTTTTTTGAGTACTTTTATTATGTCCCCCGTTCCCGGTCTTATAGCTAGGATAGCCTTGTGTCTATCCCATGCATGCTTAAACTCCTTGACTGTGTTTACCTCTACCACTTCTGCTGGTAGGCTATTCCATACATCCACTACCCTCTCAGTAAAGTAATACTTCCTGATAAGACTATGTCCTCTAGTTGTGGTAGTTTTTCTTATTTTAAATATACTCTCTTCCTTTACTGTGTTGATTCCCTTTATGTATTTAATTTATGTATTTATGTTTCTATCATATCCCCCCTGTTGTGTCTTTCCTCCAAGCTATACATGTTAAATAGCTATATAAGCTATATATGTTGTTCCTGTTTGTATCAGTAATAATTTACCATGTATGTTCTCCTTCCAACGTGTTTAAATATATGTATGTAGGTATTTTTAATCTACTGTTGGATGTGTAACTCCTTGTAACTCCATTCTGGATTGTGTCCCCAGGACATATTTGAAAACGAGAGAAATCTCAATGTATTCTACCTAGTAAAACACTTTCTAAATAAATAAATAAAACATTTGAGAGTCTACTCAATAAAGAAAATTGAGATTGGAATTTCAAACATTAAGCCAATGTAGTGGAGGAAGAAAACATCTCCAGTGCAGCTAAATAGGGGAATGTTTTCAACTCATGTACTTTGGCCTTACGATTGAAATTCCCTTTTCATTTCTCTGCAATTATCTCATTATTGAGTATTCCCTTTGGACTTTTATTCATGAAAGAGGTAACTGATGAGGGAATTTAAAAGTGGAAGTTGCCAAATTTAAAAAATAAATTACCAATTCAGCTACAGTCTAGAATTCTTCCAACTCGTCTACTTTGGCCGTAAAACTTAGTCTCTCCTATTTAGCTTGTCCAGCGACAATCCTGCTGAGTTTGCTTAGTGGGGGGTACTTACTAATTTTGAGCCTGCACAATGTATAATTAAAATGGTGAGGCTAAATATTCATCTCACCTGCAAGTTACCTTTTAGTAAATATAGACTCCACTGACTTAGATCCGGGCTCTCAAGAGCAAAATAAAATAAATACTTACTAAAACTCACTGTTTAGTTCAATAATTCAACAGAGAAAGCACATTATAACAAGTACATTTCCAGTCAACATTCTCCAATGCAGATTTATTTATTCTCCGATAGGGTAAAACATTTGGATATTGCAAGATGATGTCATAAATAGCAGACACCATTTCCTCTTTATCAATGTATTTGATGAATTGTTAGTTATGCTCTACAATTACAATGTAAACACTCTTTAGGTGATATTTTTCTAAGTTGTCAAAGAACAATTGGACAGGTGAGTTGAGGTCAGTTGCAGGTGAGTTGAGTATCAGGTAAGTTGAGGTGAGTAGCAGGTGAGATGAGGTGAGTAGTAGGTGAGTTGAGGTGAGTAGCAGGTGAGATGAGGTGAGTTGAGGTGAGTAGTAGGTAAGTTGAGGTGATAAGCAGGTGAGTAAATGTGAGTAGTAGGTGAGTTGAGGTGAGTAGCAGGTGAGATGAGGTGAGTTGAGGTGAGTAGTAGGTGAGTTGATGTGAGTAGCAGGTGAGTTGCAGGTGAGTTGAAGTGAGTATCAGGTAAGTTGAGGTAGAAAGAACATTTAATCTCACCAATGCAGCTATACATTATGCAGGGACAAACCTGGTGAGTTCACTTAAAAGGGAGTTAACCTGCTCTCACCTGAGACATTGTTTTTTTTATGCTATGTGTGTTTTGATGGCAGGAATGCCATGGGAGCTCTGGGAGCTCTGATATTCTCTCCAATGTGCATGAAGAGAGGTGAGCGCAGCCTTCATTACAGAAAATGGATTTTCACTTACTTAATGGCTTTTTCAAAAAAAATCCCCCCCCCCCCCCTCCCCGTTAATATTGTGGTATAATATTGTGAATTATACTAACTGCCATGCAAACTATTGTTTTTAAAAAAAAGTCACTCCACCACAATTATTAGCCATTACACATTACGTAAAAGCAAATGTGTCGAGGGGCCGACCCATCCACACCTGCTATAGCCTGTTCAACAGATTTTTGAAATGCCAAATCAAAAGGATCCAAACCCATCTCAGTGAAGTGAACCTCAACACTCCTAAAGTACACAATGACATTGTGGTCAAACATCCATGTAATGGTTACTGAATTCCTCCAGTGCACCTCCATGTAAACTTTTGTTTCAAGTGTGCAATCCTTTTTTAGATATGAGCTTAACATGGATACATGAGTGTAACGCCTGTCCATGGCGCTCTCACACTCTTGCATTCAGTATGGGAATGCATAGGGGACGTCCCTATAATAATCTCAAAAACATGTGTGCGTCATCCATTGAAGAGAAGTATATTCTGCATAATTATTATTCGTAGAGCCAGCATCTCTGCTTTCCATTCTTATAAACCAAATCAGGATGTCAAGATTAGAAACACCCATTACATTACACACCCCCTGACATGAGAAGGAAATGTACATTCTGAAAGGTACCTGGCAATACTTACTCCTACATGTTCTTTACAATAAAAACACTGAATGCTGGGAAATTATGTATAGGATTAATATCTACTTTCCCTGAATAGAAAGCAGGAAACCTTTGTATGTCGTTTCTCAGGAATCAGTCTTTTCTGTAGGTTTTTCAAAGTACTGGATTTAAACTTTGTTTCTTTAGATCACGCCAAGCATTTTTTTTTATATAACTTTAACAGTACTGTCACCTAAATATTTTTTTTATACTTTGAAAGAAGAGAATACAAAATATTTAAAAAAAATGAGGTTTACATTGTGCTAATAAAATTGGCAGCAAATGAATATATGGAGTGAAACAAGTATTTGAAATGTTTCTGGAGTGTCGACTGTTTAAGACATCACCTGTGGCGTCCTCCGTTGCAATGGAAAAGATTTTATTGGCAGTGGGATTTTAAGTTTCCCTTAGTATTTTAAGAGACGTACGATACTTAAGTTGGTCTCTTAAAGTGGATGAAGGATGGTTTTCGGAAAGTTAAGCCTGGCAAGATTGTGGCGAGGAATGAAGAACTGAGCCTGGAGAAAGGTCATCCAAGGTTCCTGAGCTGACATTTGTTAGAGAAGAGGAAACCAAGGTTTTCTCAGACACCAAGGCAGAACCACCACTACTTCAGCTTCTTCCGTCCAGATTGTGTGGGGAATGAGGCTCTTGAAGCAAGGCCTCACTGTCCTACAGACCACTCTGATAACAACGGCATTAAACTTTGGTGGAGATCACCACTGTTCAGAATTCTCCACAATAACCAGATAGAATCTGAAGATCCGCCACCTGGTGGTGATCTTCCACATACATCCACTGTATGGTTCCACATACATCCACTGATAGTGGGATTAAAACTCATTGCTTTCGGTATGTGAAACAGGTAGCTTAGCCATTACACCAAAGCGTACATAGTAGTTTTAGCTACTCATCGGTCGATCATGCCATGGTTTAGCAGGCCAAATCTGTAAACCTAATTTTAAGTTTAGATACATTTTACAGGTTATAATTTTTTTTCCCAGCATCTCTTTCATTGTGCGTCCATTCCCAAAAGTGCATTCAGTACATAACATATCCACAGGAAAAGATTAATGGCAATACTACTTAAAATAACTGCACTCATATATATTTTTTTCTGTGGATTATGATGCTTAATCCTCCTGCTCTCCTAATTCCCCAAGGTTTCAATTTAGCTGCTTCCTTATTACCACTATTTCAGAAAAAAAATTTTTATGTATTGTTTTTGTGTGTGACAGAGTAGTCAGGACACTATGTTATAACTTTACTGCTGGCCTCAGAATCCCGTTGAGTTGCTCTATAATATTTATCGTATGGTTTTATCTTTATATTTATATATATAATGTTTCGGAATGTGAATCATACTGTTATCATAATGACTTAGTGCTCCGTTATTGATGTTCCTCTGCGATGGCTTGCAATACTAATGTTATTTAGCTGGAGATGTGCTACAGTTTGAAGACTTGGTAGGGCTTAACCTGTGAGATTTAAGTCTTGATTCAATGCAGGCAATTTATGTAGTGACAGTCGGAAAAAGAATCTGAAGACATAGCCTGAGTCGCAGCGTTCTTTCAGAGAAAAATAAAAATTGCCTCTAATTATGGGGGGAAAAAAACATTGTTTGTCTGTAATGCCGTTCGATGTTTGTTTTCTTGTCATTTTCTTGTGTCTGATAGACCTATCAGGCAGACTCAAATGGTTGTGCTGTAATCATCTCCAGGAGCATTACTATACGCCAGACATATCGAATGAAGTATACTGATTCTCAGCGTCAACAGGAGGGGTACTAAAGACCTCAAAACCCATTACAGATGGGGGGGGGGGGGAGAAAGATGATTTGATTGGAAAGTGCTGTGTGGGTGTACATGGGACAGATAGAAAGGGAAATAAGCAAGCCATTGATGAGCAGTGCTAGGACAAGATCATTGGGGGACCACTGTGCATAGAAATATTTCCCAGATTTTTTAACGTAGTTAATGTAGTTTTAGAATTGCAACCTTTCATAAAAAAAATACCAATAGGGTTTCCCATAATGCATGGCCAGCTATTGGAGTTTACAGTTCCCATAACTCTCTCTGGCTGTCAGTGCCCAATGATGTCAGAGCATCATGGAAAATGTACCCCACGTCTGCTAGAATGTGAAAGACAGAGACGGCAAACCTCAGGCACTCTAGCACCTGTGAATTCGAATTACCACGAGTCAGCAAAAAAGGAATTATTGTGCCCAACAAATAGTGTGACAAAGTCACTTGTGGTTAACCTCGGACCCTTCTAATGTTGCTGATTCTATTTCTCATTGTCCTCAGTCATCTAGATGTTGGCTGAGAGTGATGGCAATTCTAATCCACAGTAGTAGAAATGTCTTCTAATTTTAGTTCTTTCATATCTACCATTTATCCTGCGTGCTGTGGAAACCTTTGTACGACTGAGCACCTCTGCAGTGCACCAGGTGGTACAATAATAACACACTCCCACATCCCTTTTGTCCTATTCCAGTTTTTGTTTTTCATCTCTGACTTGTACCTTCAATGTCATTACCATGACCATACTGATCTACTATGCCACTTCTGTCACCTCCCCAGCCTCCTATAACAGTTCAACAGCAAAGCTACACAATTTGAGACTGCATCAATACAGGGCGATCCAGTGGGGGGAGTGGGAGCGCTGTGCCACCATCTTACAATTTTGCACAGTGGATTATGTTCTGTATTTCTGACCTATTGTCATGCATAGTATTAGTTGAAAAGGCATCCCAAATTCTTGCAATAGCTTTCAAGGTTGCCAAAACAATAAACTTTGCTGAAAACTAGAACGTGCACAGATTGGATTCCCGACTCTCTAATCTTATCTGCAAGATGCATGGATTTCTGCTTGCTGCGAATATCAGGGCATGGAGCTCTACGGGCAGGACAGGTTCTGTATTATGCATAAACGCTGCAGAAAAAGGGTGTTTGGAACAATAGCGTGATCAATAAATCAAGGCAGTTCTCATTCCAAGTCTCTGAGAGTGACTCGGGCAGGATGTACTGTATTAAAGATGACACAGCATACGTCTGTGTACACAAGTTGTTTTGACAGATACATGCATTTCTGTATTGATTTTTACTGAGCCTGAATTGAGGGGGAAAAAAAAAAAGTATAGAATAAACTTCACACTATACGGCACAAGATACATCTTAAAGGTAATACGATTTATTGTAAATATTGGACAAATAATGAGTTTTGTTTTTGTGTACGTGGCTCGTTATATCTTTAAAAAATCCAAGCAGACTCTGCACTAAAATATAACTATTTCCAAATGTAATCAGGACGAGTGCTTCCTGCATGAAGTGGAACAGTTCTCCAATATGGGAAAAAAACAACCATTCGACACCACTTAGACGTGCTTGTAGAAGGGCGAAGCCCTCCTTACATTACATTAACATTTATACGGTGCCTGATAGAGACAGAGAATAGAAGGGAACAGAATCAGAGTGATACAAATAGAAAGCACTCCTTGCAATCTTATCATCTAGAGGGAGTGGAGGAGTCATATCATTTGAGGGAAAGGGCCAGAGAGGAAGGCAGTGGCAGTAACAGAGCATTGAGGGGCAGTGACTACTGACCCAGAGGTTATTTAATGGGTGTTTTAGTGAGGTTAATTGAAAAGAGGTATGTTTTGGGAATAATTGGTAAGTATTATTAATCTGATGATCAATAATAATAACTAGTATTTTATATAGTGCCTTTCTTCCAGTGTGACTTATTAGTACACGTTCTCAGAATTAACCAAATCGGCGGCAGAAAATTAGATTTTATTATTAACCCATTTATGGTACTCATTTGTCAACCTCAATAGAATGAAGGGCTGAGGTTAGCCTGGTGGGATTTGAACATATAACCTGTAGTCAAGGCATTTCCCAACTAAGCTATCTTGGGTAAATGTTTACATGTACAAATAGGAAGAGGAGATGAGGTTGGAGGAGAGCCTTAGTCCATGTGTTTAATGTAGCAGTCACAAAAGGGTCGTATCAGTTAAAGGACAACTGTTGGCAACAATTACACTCTTTTTAAATGAAAGATTTCATCAAGTGCTGGCATTTTGAAAATAAATGCTTTAATTAAATACAATTCAAGTACTGTATGGAGCCCTCTTTGCACTATATTTCTCTATCAGGGGGATGACATGTTGTTTAGAATCTTTGCTCTGTATAGCAATATAAGGGATGGACATGTTGTTTATAATCTTTGCTCTGTAAAGTTCTATCAGGGGCGGAAGTTCTGTTTAGAATTGTTGCTATTTATAGCTCTATCGGGGAAAACATGTTGTTTACAATATTTGCTCTGTGTAGCTCTATCAGGGGGCGAACATGTCATGTAGTATGTTTGCTCTGTATAGCTCTATCAGGGGTGGACATGTTGTTTAGAATATTTGCTCTGTGTAGCTCTATCAGGGGGTGGACATGTTGTTTAGAATCTTTGCTCTATATAGCTCTATCAGGGGTCAGACATGTTGTTTAGAATCTTTGCTCTGTATAGCTCTATCAGGGGGCAGACATGTTTAGAATCTTTGCTCTTTATAGGTCTATTAGGGGGCAGACATGTTGTCTAGAATCTTTGGTCAGATGCACGAAGATCTGTCTTATCTGACCCAAGATGTGCATCCCCTTATGCAATTGTTCTAATAAACAGAACTCAATGTTTGTCTCACAGTTGTCCTTTAATGAAGAAGGAAATGGAGGCCTTTGTTGTTTTTAAAATTTTACCCTAGAGCAGATGGGAAGCCAGTGGAGGGCCAGGGAGCAACAAGTGAGAAAGATGAGCCCTGCAGCCACATTTTGAATAGATTGCAGGGGAGAAAGCTATGCCAGAAGAAGACAAAGAGGGGGGTGGGTGCTACAATGCCCGAGAACATCCGAACATTTCTCCCCCCCCCTTTTTTGTCGCCATAAGTATCAGGGTATGCCTACGGCCGTGGGTCCCTGGCCTGTTTGCACCTAGAGGATCATCAGCCATACCACACTGACGAGGCCATGTAGGCCGAAACGTCCCTCTGTGGTTTGCTGCGTTCCTCGTGTAGAGGGTACTAGTCATGCATTTCGGGTCTGGACTGCCCTTATGGGTGGGATCAGTCTGATATGCTAATGGAGTGTTTCCTCTGCAATGGTGTAAGCAGGCAAAAAATGGAGTTGCTCTCCAGAGTAGGTATTATCCTACAGGACAGACTATTGCAGTACTGTTTGTTCTCGGGCATTGTAGCACCCACCCCCCTTCTTTGAATGCCAGAAGAAGGCCAAGCAGGCAATCATCACTGCTATGTTGATAGAAGATAAGTGTTCTAGGATTTGTGCAACCAACTTCTGTCTCACTAAAAGGCTTCTGAACAATGTTCCTAGGGAGCTCTGCTCAGTATCAATTCCATCGTCTTTTGGAAGACTCATTTCCAGGAGGGCATGTCACAGAGCTGACGCTCTTCTGTTGCTATTCTGCTAACACAGTGTAGAGATTAAATAAAATTTTTGTTTATACTCTACATTTCACAGTCTAAATAAATAATATCATAACTAAGACACGTAAAACAGGGAGGTCCCAATTTGAGTCTGCTATCCTGTGGTCCTTACTTTAGTATTATGTGTCCAGGACCCCAGAGAATAAATACCATGCATGCGCAATCATGCTGACGCTCCTCTGAAGCCACATGTCCAGCATCACCATGTCGCGCATGTTGAGAGCTATGATGGAGTGAAAGTTGGAGGATCTTTTCAATGTTACTATTCACATCTTATTCATGCAGTTCCCTTGTCAGTTGACCACCGTTCTCTGTTTAGTAAATAGACCCCATTTTCATAGCCATTTACTGTTGGTGACATCGTACCTCTCTTCTATTTCCTTCAAAAAACAAAAATGCTAGGAGTTAATGGAAATGTATAAAAGAAAAAAAAAAACAACACAAGTGGCTTATTTTATATTTGACCATCTAATGCTTCTTTTAGGAGATAGAAAGTGTATTTTAATAAGAAAAAAATAAAGAGAGAAGAAATGGTCAGCTTGGCAAGATCTCCTGGAGAAGGTCCAGGTTTCTGCATGATGACTTTTGTTGAAGCAGGAATATCTGTCTTACTTACATTTGGCAATGAATGCAACCAAAATTGGATCTTTAAAAAGCATTTACTGAAATGCCTTGAACTCTCTCCGGAGTTTCAGAACTTCTATAAAACATATATTGGCTGGATTGCTGAGCATAAATCTATGTTTGTTGGAACAATTACTTATATATGAAATATTTAAGAGTCAGTATCAGGCTAAGGGGTATGAAAATCAACTCAGTATTTGTAAATGAACACAAGCACTTATTTTACTTCCAAGGGCTGCACTACTGTGCATATCAGACATATTCCCCAGAAAAGGAAGTTCATGGCAAATCTCCTTAGCTTAACACCTCAACCACAGATGTATGGTTTTGTCTACCGTTGGCTTCAGGGCCGGCCTTAAGTGTTCCGGTGCCCCGTGCACCAGCCCCATGCCTGTCTTTTTCCTCTCTCCATGTATGTGTCTCTTCCTTCCCATGCTTGTCACTTTTCTCTTCCTTGCCATGTCTCTCTCTAAGTCCCCCATATCTGTTCTCTCTCCCCCTCCTCCCCATATCTATTCTTTATCTCTCCCTTTGGCCCATTTCTGTTCTCTCTCCCCCCTCCTCCCCATATCTGTTCTCTCTCCCCCCTCCTCCCCATATCTGTTCTCTCTCCCCCCTCCTCCCAATATCTGTTCTCTCTCCACCCTCCTCCACATATCTGTTCTCTCTCCCCTCCCTCTTTTATCTCTCTCCCCCTTCCTCTGTTATCCCTCTCCCCCTCCCTCTGTTATCTCTCTCCCCTTCCCTCTGTTCTCTCTCCCCTTCCTCTGTTCTCTACCCCCTTCCTCTGTTCTCTCTCCCCCTTCGTCTGTTCTTTCTCTCTCACCCTTCTTTGTTCTCTCTCTCTTCCCTTCCTCTGTTCTCTCTCCTCCCTCTCCTCTGTTCTCCACCCCCTCCCATGCTTACTTATGGTGAGTGGACAAAGCTCACCGGATAAGAGATGTAGCTCTGCCCCCACCCTGTGAAGCAGAGTGGCGTCTGCTTTTCGGTGAGCCGCAGGCAGCATGACTAAGTGCACTTACTCACTTACTCATGCTGCCCACTACTCTCAGCTGGTGATCTCCACCCCCTCCCAGGATCCAGCAGTGCTTGCTGAGCAGAGGGCTGTTGAGGGGGGATCTTTTTATCTCCCCATCCAGTGCCTTTACCGGCAAAATGTTTCTATTGTTATGTATCTCCTTGGCCCATACAATCTATGAAGGGTGCAGGCATGGGTGACAGTTTGGGGATACCCAGTGGCCATTTCAGCCTGTGGGGTGTCAAAATGATTGGACGCCAGGAACACTCTTTCACTCTTTACATAACTTAACCCAGATGTGCCATTTGTGAAGGCCCATCGATCACTCATTCTCTCTCAGGTTGGTATGGACCAAGAGAGGTAGACATAACCCAACACCAGCATGAACGGCTGCTCTCCCTATGCCCTACATCTTTGCAGACCTTAATGTGACTGTCTAACCCTGAACTCACCTGAACACTTACACAGCCTGGCATGAACAAATTGGCTAAAGTCAGATGACACAGCAAAAGCAGGCTCTGGAGTGACCACACATTGTCCACTTGGGAAGGCAGAGGTAATCCTATGACTATATAATGATGGGAGCTATTGTTACTACACATTACTTGGTGATGGAGTCCTAGACAGATACATGTGGTTTGTGTGACTGTATCACAGCTCTAGACTGCAATAAAACGTACAGTCATGTTCCGTGTGCAAAGTGACAGCTCTGCTTGTGCACGTGAAAAACAAGAGAATGAAAAGTGGGAAAATTAGGGGGGATATGCACCTATCCATTCCAAAAGGTAACCTGTTAGATAAACTGCAGTGTTGATCTCATAGGAAGGAGAGGAGCTATGGACTATTCCATATCAGAGTGCCTTCATGGATGGATATGATGCAAAGTCTCTTTTTTATAGTAATACAGCCATGCAATAATGTTTAGCGTTCAATGTTCATTTAAGGCATGGTAATGGTAGAGCTGAGCAAGAGGTTTTTTTTTTTTTTTTTTAAATCAATGAATCACAGTGCAATGAAATGTGTGCCGAACATAATTACTAAACAGCCAAAGTCGGAGAAAATTAATAAGGATTTTCTGTTCTGTCATTTTTATGTATTTTCATTTGAGTTCATTTAGGATTAGACGTGTAATAATGCCCAGGTTGTTTGTTTTTGCATTTCATTGGAAGGAGAGAAGAAAAAAAAAAGATCAATACAGCAATTTTTGCAGGTTTTGTGCTCAGAGATTTTACTGAAAACATCAAGGTCTGTCAGAATTTCTGGCATTTAAATGTCAGTAATTAAGAGTTTAGATTTGTGGACAAATCAATAATCTCTTTGTCTCATTGATGGACAAATACGTCTCTGTCAGTCAAAGAGATAGACACTGGGAGCTTAGGGAGATCAATGCGTGGCAGAGAAGGTGGTGTAAGAAAGAGAGATTTGGGGATTAGGAGCACTGGGTAGACCTCATGGTCGACTACAGATTCTGACACAGGAAACGAATGCACCTCAATGATGAGGGGACTGCAGTAGTAGGGGAGACGATGGCTAGAGAGTTGGAGGAGTATAGATAGAAATGGAGTTGTATCTAGAGTACACAGGAAGTGGGGTTAGATTTGGATAAAGGGGGGGGGGGAGTGAGAACAGTTGTGTGGTTAGTACAGATATTAAGGAACTATTAAACCTGTGGTCCTGAAATCTTTGTCAGCTAATAAACCAAATATGGCTGGTAATGCAAAATTCCATTATGGGAGTTGTAGTACAGAAACAGCTGAAGGGTCACAACTGGATACCTTGACCGTAGTGTGTAGCACTGTTTGTCGATCAATCTCTGTACCTTATCTGCCAGTTTATCTTCTGGCCTGTCTATTTGTTGTTGTCTCTGATGATTACGGTTAGACTGATATAAATGCAAAATGGGCCCATAATTATTTTTTGCCTCCCCAGGGACAAAAGTTTCCAGCCACCCCAAGAAAGTGACTATTACATGGTGTTATTTTTTATTAATTCAAAAAGAGCAGAGTCATAGCTATTCATCCGAAACATTTCAGTTTAGAAGGGCCAACTTTAACAGGCTAAGGGCATCTACTGAACACGTTCAAAACCTTCAAACATTATAAAGGTGAGGCCTCGACAGCATCATTTACAAAGATGCCAACAAAGCCTGAAAAAAGGTGATCAAAACAGCTTAATTGGAAAATGAGAAACTGATTGCCAAGGAGACTAAAACTAATCCCAAAACATTTAAAAGTATTTAAATGGAAAACAAAAACAACTGAAGGCAGAAAATGCTGGCATGAGGGAAATGGAAGAGTGGAATTTACATATGCTAAAAATGTGTATTCACTTATAGGTTTGACGTTATATAAATATGTGCAGGACCGATATAAAAAGATCTCCGGTGCTCATCAACAGAAATGTCCAAATAACAAGAGGTTATCTCATGAGAGCAGGAAAGTGAATATTTCATAGGTAATAAAGGAATGGATTTTTATGGTAATGACATGGTATGAAGGTATGGAACTCACTGCCAAGAGAGGTGGTGCTATCAAATACAATAAATGTCTTAAAAAAGGATATTTATTTATTTCCTTAGAAAATAAGAACACAAAGGTTTATAAATGATGGAATCAACATTAATATTCAGAGTTTGTTCTTTTTTCGAGTCAAAAAGGATTTTTCCCTCTAAGAGGAAAAAATCTAAATCTCTTAATTTTCGTGTTTTGCCTTCTTTTGAATCAACTGCAGGAAGAAGGGTAAATAGAAGGGTTGAACTTGATGGACTTGGTTCTTTTTTCAACCTAAATTACTATGTTACAATGTTAGCTTTCAATGACTTTCTCTCTCATGCAGATCTTTACAGTGTACTGGAAACTACAACTACCTTCATACTCTGCAAAGAAAATGTTAATTCCCGCATTATGGTAACTGTAGTTCAGCCTGAAAACTATTATTCGTTTTTTAGTTGTCAGACTTGGTTATCCTGCAACTCTTCTGTAGATGTCAGGATGTTTAACTGGAATACATCTAGTTGGAATCTGTTCACTGCGATCAACCTAACATGTTACTGCTAGGATTATCTTATTCACCTGTCATTTCTCAACTGCTTCTCCACTCTGAAATCCCATTACTTTGAAAACCAATGCCAACCAAAATCCTTTGATGCTGCTTCTCTTTAGACCTCTAATTTTACTAACAGAATCTCTATTGTGGCTATTCACTAAAAGGTGAGTTCAGGTGAGTAGCAGGTGAGTTGAAGTGAGCAGAAAGTGAGTTGAGGTGAGATGAACATTTCATCTCACCAATTCAGCAATAGATTGTGCAGGAACAAACCTGATGAGCTCACTTGGTGGGAGAGCTAACCAGGTTAGTTCCTGCACAATGTGTAGCTAAATTGGTTAGATGACCATTTCATCTCTCCACAACTCACCTGCTACTCACTTAAGCTCATCTGCTATTCACTTCAACTCACTTCAACTCACCTTCTATTCACTTCATCTCACCTGCTATTCACTTCATCTCACCTGCTACTCACTTCAACTCACCTGCTACTCACTTCAACTCACCTGCTACTTACTTGAACTCACCTGATACTCACTCCAACTCACCTGCTATTCACTTCAACTCACTCCAACTCACCTGCTATTCACTCCAACTCACCTGCTATTCACTCCAACTCACCTGCTATTCACTTCATCTCACCTGCTACTCACTTCAACTCACCTGCTATTCACTTCAACTCACTTCAACTCACCTGCTATTCACTTCATCTCAACTGCTACTCACTTCAACTCACCTGCTGCTCACTTCAACTCACCTGCTACTTACTTGAACTCACCTGCTACTCACTCCAACTCACCTGCTACTCACTTCAACTCACCTGCTATTCAATTCAACTCACTTCAACTCACCTGTTATTCACATCAACTCACCTGCTACTCACTTCAACTCACCTGCTATTCACCTCAACTCACCTTTTAGTGAATAGCCCCATTTGCATCTACCATTCTCCTCCATCATTATCACCTCTTACCTTTCTTACCTTACCTTAAGCCATTACCTTAGGTTCTCACCTCTTACCTTAAGCCGTTACATTAGTAGCATAGTAACATAGTAATTTAGGTTGAAAAAAGACACAAGTCCATCAAGTTCAACCCATCTACCTTTCATTCCAGCGTTTTAATCCAAAAGAAGGCAAAAACCCCTCAGGAAGCTATTACGAATTTTGCCTCCTAGGGGGAAAAATTCCTTCTTGACTCCAAAAGGGCAATCAGATTTCTCCTTGGACCAATAAGCTCTATTATTAATGCTTATTCTATTATTAATACCCCTGTATGTTCTGCTTTTCTAAAAAAAACATCCAGACCATTTTTAAAGGCATATATTGTGGTTGATACCTATCTTGGCAGTGAGTTCCATAACTTTATTGTCCTTACCGTAAAGAATCCCTTCCTTTGCTGTCTATGAAATCTTTGCTCTTCCAGTCTCAGGGGGTGACCTCTTGTCCTTTGTACATTTCTGTTAATGAACAGGTCCCTGGAGAGCTCATTATATTGGCCCTGCAAATATTTATATAATGTTATCATATCCCCTCTAAGACGTCTTTTTTCTAAAGTAAATAAATGCAATTTTTTAAGTCTCTCTTCATAACTAAGACCCTCCAATCCCCTTATTAATTTTGTAGCTCTCCTTTGCACTTTTTCTAGTTCCTTAATATCCTTTTTAAGAACTGGTGCCCAGAATTGTACTGCATATTCAAGGTGAGGTCTTACCATTGATTTGTAAAGAGGCAAGATGATGTCCTCCTCCCATGAATCTATACCTCGTTTTATACATGCCAATATCTTATTGGCCCTTGCAGCTGCTGACTGGCATTGGGCACTGTTGCCAAGTTTGTTATCTACAATGATTTCTAAATACTTTTCGTTAGTATTTTTTCCCAGGGAAATACCATTTAACGTATATATTGCTTTGTTATTATTTTTCCCATAATGCATAACTTTACATTTGTCTATATTGAACCTCATTTGCCACTTTCTTGCCCAGTTCCCCACTCTGTCCAAATCTTCCTGTAAAGAAAAAACATCAAGATTAGTCTTTATTACCTTACCTAATTTTGTGTCATCAGCAAACACTGAGACATGGCACTCAGCACAACGTGGGAGATCATTAATAAACATATTAAAAAGAAGAGGTCCCAAAACAGACCCCTGAGGTGCTTAACCCCTTAACGCATTCGGACGTATATATAAGTCCTGAAAAGCATGGTCCTTAAGGACCATGAGGACGTATAATATCAAAGTTAAGTAAACGTATGACAAAAATAATGGAATTCTGGTCTTCAAGGCACGTCAAATGCAACATAGCACTCGGTCACTAAGGGGTTAAACACTTTTTCCTGTGTCAGCCAATCCCATGTTTGCGGCGAATGTCCCGTAACTTCCTGTAGCAGGGGCTCGTCCATCTGCTCTTCCTTCGTATAAACAGAAGAAAAAAAACTATTTAAAATGTCTGCTTTCTCTCTGTCCTCACTTACCAAATTTCCCATTTGGGATAACAAGGGCCCAACATTAATATTTATTTACATAGTGCACCAACAAATCCCGCAACATTTGGCATGGAAACAGAATAATAAATACATAATAACATGTAGAGTAGGTTTGTGAAAAGTGTGAAAATGTCAGTGTTTTAGCAGAGCATTGGACTGCTCTGGGATGAAGAGGCACACTTATATTACAATACCCTTAAGTGGTGTAAAATTCTACCTTGGCACAATTCTAGGGTATCCAACCTTACATTAAAGAAGGCAAAGTCCAGCACACGAGTGAAGTCCTTAAATTGCTTTCAAATAACTCCAAACTGGTGATGTTAGAAATAAGGAAGTCTAAATACACAAAGCATTTTGCCTAAAACATGGCTTTCTCAGGCGTCCTTTCTAATATAGTAATTTCCTTTGCTGGCAGCCCTTTAGTTACATGTTCAGCTAACTTACCTCCCTCTTTATTCATAAGTCAGGGGTTCAAAAAATTTACCTCTCGACATTAAGGATAGCAGATGGTAGCTGAGTCGTTTTTCACTGCAGGCCCATTTGTCTTAATGATATATAAGCCTGTAATGCCATATCAAGTTCAGACAGTTTTTTGGGGGGACACATAACTTTTATTTGCTCCCCTGAAGAATACAGAATTCAAATATATTCAGGGGAAACAAATCACTTAATCAAAGAGGGGATCCCAACTGAGCTTTCTCAATAATTAATTTGACCATAAATACATATGAATTATGTATTCTATAGGGCAGCAATTCAAAACATGGCCGATCATACAGCTGTATGCTTGGATGCAGACAGTAGGTGGAACTATGTTAAGATCTTTTTTCCAGGTTCCTAGAAAGAAAACAATCATAATTCATAAAGTATGATTGAGAGGGATGAAACAAGTGATAAAATAAGGGGAGTGGATCTTTAAAAAAAACTGATAATTACAAATTTATGAAAAAAAAAATGGTGTATTGGAATATTTACTGGTAGAAAATCCAGCATGCCTTAGAATATGTCACCATGTCTCTCAAAAGAGAATCGTTAGATGTACACATTTTATAAGGAGTTTAACCATCTGCAATACATATCAATACTATCTACATATCACCCTGCGCCATATAATTGAATACAATGTAATTTAAGATGGCAGCTGTTTTATTCAGGTTATTGAAAAATTGTTTTTTTTTTATTGAAATATTGTTGCAATATAAAAATACAGGTAGCTAATATATTCCTCAGCCATTGATATCAATGTATTTTATGCATATGACCAGAATCTCCTTTATGTTTTATTTTAGCTTAAAGTCTTTGTCATTAAAGTTGAATATTATTTTTTTTTTTTTTTATGAAAAAGAAATATGGAATAGATTTGATGTCTTAGAATTCATGCAACTTTTTTTTCTAAATCCCTCCTTTAAGAAATGCTTTTTCATAAACATTATTCTCCAGCTGGAATATTAGGATAATATAATACATTTCTTGGAGCACCTAGCGATATTTGCATAATAATAATATTTCCGCAGTAGCTTTTGACAGACGGGCTTCGTTCATCCAGACATACTGTATAGGATTTCGCAGTAGATTCAAAAAATAAAATACAAATAACAATGCATTTTATAAAATAATGCCAGTGTATAGTAAAGGTCATTCAACTGCCCCAGGTTAAATGGCAAATACAAACGTAAAAGCCCGTCTGCCTGAGGGCAAATAAGAAGCTTAAAAATTGGTGTGTAATTATTACATATTATCCTACTAACATAGTAGCTTCAGAAAAAAACAAACGATTTGGCGGAATTGTTAATACAGGGTATGTAAACCTCAGGAAATACTTAGAGTGTCCTTTATAATTCCCGAAGACGATAACCCCCTCAATTAGCTCGCTTTACATGGGAGATTCCAGATTCAGGACTAATATCCCATAGTCTTCATTCTCCAATGTCCCATTCTCTGTGACATAAGAGTAAAATGATGCTCCCTGCCCAAGTGGGAAATTATATATTCAGAAGGATCTTCTGCTCTGCTCTCCTTTTGGTATGTAACTGTAGATGTCACCATCTTTTTATCAAAGGCTGTATAGGTTGTAGACAGTGGAAGGCCCTGAGGATTGTGAAATACTGTCCCAGCAGTTGCTGACCCTCTTGTAGGTCTGCCAGAGAAGATGTGGAATTGAACATGCACCAGGATGTGCATGCAGTGTACAGTTGCCAGTATGGAGGCCACCCCTTGGGAAAGCCCACCTTAAGTCTAAAACAACCAGGCTTGGACTTAGCCTAAAAGCATGCACCATGTAGCAGTGTAAAATGCATGAAGTACTACATTAATTCTTAATCTTACACTGACAATAAACTTCCTCCAGACTACTCCACAGACCCATCCTTACAACGGGACCACAGTGATATATTGAGACAATGTTTATTATAGGTCATCAACAAGCAGGGCAGTTCAACACAGTGCTTCGTAAAGGTGAGAAAGCGCTGAGTTCTGACGCTAAACACATAGGCTTCCTGTCCGCCGGGTGAAGATTGCACTGTACTGCTCGTTGCTGAGACCTATAATAAACATTGTCTCATGATCACTGTGGTGCAGAGCTTTCATTCAAGATACAGCCGTCCAATATTCTTTGATGTTTTCCAGTTACATTAATTGTTGTCCAACTCCTTCCTTATGCAGCACAATCTTGGAAGATCCAGTATATGCAGTTTCAGTTTGGTAATACAATTCAACTGTTGGATGCTGGAGTTTGTGTGAGTGCTTTACGACAATTTCATTAGTTTTATAACACTTAGGCATGGCTACTTGTTAATACCCTGGTGAAGTTGGAGATGAACTATACCAGCAGGTGTGTTGAATAAACAAAATGTATATTTTCTGGAGCCTGTCATCTGTCTGTGGTTCTACATAAAACTGAACTTCATTTAGCTCCTTATGTTCAGCCCTGTGTGAGATCAGAGATAACTAATAAGAGAGTTATCAAAACCTGTGTTGTTGAGACTCGAGGCTATATTGTTGAGGATCTGGGATATGATGTTGAGGCTCTGGACTGTGTTGTTTAGTCTCTGGTCTGTGATTTTGGTGCTCTTTCCTGTGTTGTTGGGGCTCTGGTCTGTGTTGTTGGGGTTATGGTCTATGTTGCTGGGGTTATGGTCTGTGTTGTTGTTGCTCTAGTCTATGTTGTTAGGGATCTGGGCTATTATGTTAAGGCTCTGATCTCTGTTGTTGGGGTCATGGTCTGTGTTGTTGGTGCTGCATTGTGTGTTGTTAGGGCTCTGGTAGTGTTGTTCGGGCTCTGGTCTGTGTTGTTGGGGTTATGGTCTATGTTGCTGGGGTTATGGTCTGTGTTGGGCCTCTGGGCTGCAATATTGGGGCTTCCAATTAGCCTCCTGATGTTTTAAAAGTAATAGTAATAATTCAACTATGGATGCTGGAATCTTGTAATTCACTTCTGGGCGCCTTTTAAAAAAAAATACATTATGGAACTAGAGAAAATGCAGAGGAGGGCTCAAAATTAATCAGGGGAATAGAAAGTTTTAGTTATGTACACGCTAGAGAAATGGCTGCTTAGAGGGGATATGATAATGTTATATAAATATGTACAGGGCCCATACAAAGGGCTTTCTAAAGACCTGATCATTAAAGAACAGTACAAAGGACAAGAGGTCACCCGCTAAGACTTGAAGAAAGGAGATTTCGTCTACGACAGCGGAAGGGATTTTTTACAGTAAGGACATAATTAAGATATGAAATACCTTAGATGCCTTTAAAAGTGGCCTGGATAGTTTTTTAATGATCAGGAGCAGAGAGGGCTATGCATGTTAGTATAGACATTAATATTTATTTAGTGCTTGTTGATCCAGGAGAAATCTGATTGCCAGGAATATTTTTTTTCCCCACTGAAAGCAGAATTTGAAATTGCTGAAGGGGTTTTATTTGCCTTCTTTTGGATCAACAGCGGTAAACATGGGAAAGTAAAAGGGTTCTCCTTGATGGACGTTAGTCTTTTTTCAACCTAAACTACTATGTTACTATGTTACTTGTCGGTTTACTGCATTTTGGTATTTAGTGAATTGTTCTTTTAGGGATTTCACGTTGGGATCTACTAACTGACAAATGAACTGCAAAAAATATGTCCAAGATTCTAAACAACTTTATTGTGTATCATTTATTACAGCATTTGAAAATGAACAGTCTGAACTTGATGCAAACTTTCAATGAAGCATAGCTAAATTTGTTTGCTGACAGTTGTCACTGAAAAGTACCAAGACCACCAAACTAAGTTTCCGCATGTTATGTTGCCCTCCCCACCTTAAAAAAATAGTCGGACAACTCTGGTCTCATAAATAGGAGAGGAGTGGACAAATCAGGTGGACAGGTGACTGGCTGAACAACACATTGAAAAAGCTTCCTTAACTAACAGAGCTAACTAGCAATGTCCCGGGATTGCAGATAAACCAGCAGCTGGTTAATTTAATCAGATCCCACACCAGGATCAAGGATGCGACTGCCAGAGTTACTATTTACTTTTGGAATCTCATGTTCAGTCGCCCAGATGCAGTTCTGTCGCTCTCTTGGCCATTAAGTTAGCCTAATGTGTTGCAATGCAAAAAGAATTATCCACACAGGAATCTATTAACTGCTGAAAAAACATCTCTCAAATGAATCAGCATTTCTGAAACCATTTGATCACTCTTCCGGCAATGATAAACAAGCTAATGCATGAATTGACTCATTTTTGCAAATAATGTTTGGCATTAAAAAAAGGAGGCTGATTTAAATGAACATTCGCAAAGTAATTCAGTCAGTCCGTGTATTAATCAATATTTACATTTTGCCATTGTTTCAACAATCAGTCAACGTGTAGACTTTTGCAAGGCATCGAGCCAGAAGACAATGAACCGGGTCCAAGATAGGTGAATATAAGAAAAATTAACGGCGAGAAATACTTACTGTTTTGCACTCCTTGCGTACTGTCAAAGTCGTGCTCTTAAGAACTCTAAGAATACAAAGTATCTCCAGATATGGTTCCCTTGTGCACTATGTCTTGAGTGATACCAGACATATCTCACTGACAAGAACTACAAAACAAATTTCAAGTCCCAACAACTTTTAGTTGGACTGATATGTTTTCGTATGCCTTTAGTTGGCATTGTAGGTCTGATATGTTTATGGCTATACTGCCTCTTTAACTTCTTAATGACTAATGTATCCATGGCTTCGCCTAAGCCAGTATAAAATGGTGTGATTATCATCATCATAGGCTCTGTCAAAGTCTAACAACAAATACTATGAGATAGGCATGCCATGTATTTCTTTAAAGACCAAATTATTACAATCAACTTTTTGAGCAAAAAATGATGCCTGCCATTCCTAAGCATGTACTTTTCCCATAGAACCGAATATTAAATGCTGTCCATAGTATATGTTGGCAGAGGAGAATCATTTTGCACATATAGTCTGTCCATTTTTGGTCGAGCTTGCCGCATACACAAGTTTCTGTTCTTCATCTCCATAGGAGTAAACTCTAGGTGAGGACACATACTCCCTTTTCCTAGAGGGATACTAGTCATCTGACATTGCTGAATGCTCTAAGCAATGCCTGACATTTGTGTTGGGAGTCGATGATATGTTCATGGATAGTCTCTCTCTGTAATGACACAGGTGAGCAGATAATCATGTAAGACACTCTGGGACACATTATCATATGGCTGACTAAGAAGTCCTTTCCAGTCATGACTGTACTTGCATCACACTTCGGTTACTGTGTCAGGCTTCTGGCCTGACCTCCTGGCTCATGCATTTAAAAGTCGTATTTTATATACCTCCTTCCCCCTCTAAAGGCCACCCTACCTTTTTTTGCTTATATTTCTTCCCCTCTGTTGTTGTGAGGTGGGCTCATTAACATGTGCATGTGCAACACACCCTGTTTAATACTTGCAGTTTATTGCAAACAAGGCTTTTGAATTGAAGTTGGATGCCTGACTTCTGAGAGCTGCTTCCTCTGTTCCGGATTCTCTGCTAAAGCTAATTTTGAATTTCTACCCTGCTCAAAAACCAGGAGACTGAACCTTGAAAGCTCAACCATGTTTTTCAGCATCTCCTAAGACCATTTGGCTACAGCAATTTCACTTCAGCTAAGATGCTCCCTTAAAAGGCCCACTCCTGCTTTAGTCACCCTTTCTAGGGTGTTCCTGTTTAGTCACCCTTTCTAGGGTGTTCCTGTTTAGTCACCCTCGCTAGGGTGTTACTGCTTTAGTCACCATTTCTACGGTGTTCCTGTTTAGTCACCCTCTCTAGGGTGTTACTGCTTTAGTCACCCTCTCTAGGATATTCCTTCTTTAGTCACATTTCTCAGGTATCACGCTTACCTGTGGCCTCACCCGTTGTTTAACTCTCTTTCTACAGCTACCTCTGCTTTTTCTACAGTCCCTGCTAAAGCTCTTTGTTGATACTACAGTGGCTACTCAAACCCTTTTCCTATTCTGCAGTCCCTTGGTAAAATTCCCTTTTATCTCTGATTCAGTATTTTGCTCCAATCCGTACTTCTTTGTTTCTTTGTCTGTTCTCACCCTGCACAGTGAATAACAACACGCAACCAGACACCTCCTCTTTCCCTGCACTGAAACTCCTACCTGACCTGGTAAAAGCCCTGACACACTGACTGTAAAGATAACCAGATAAAAGACACAGATATACTCACTTGTACATAAAGGAGGCATTTGAATGGGCATTTGAGTGAATGCGAAAGCCTTCAAGAGCGGGATGTAGGATATGAGTCCATTACAGAGAGAGTTAAGTATAAAGTTTCTTGCACACAAAAGTAGCAAAAAGGCTTAATCACCATCTTACTTATGTATAATGGTGACTGTGCCTTTTCTTTAGACATCCTGACACTGGGGCTTCCACCAAAATGGAATTGTGAGAGATGTGTATCACAAATGTATTGTGCTTATTTTGCCATACTTTTCTAGTTGGGATGGTGACTGTGCTGTATGCTATTCAATTTTAAGAAACGTGTGGTCTAGTTTGATTAAGTTAGGCAGACCACGATGTAGTCAAACTCAACCTTTCCACTTGGCCGTAACTGTTGATCTAAACGGACACAGAATAAATCACTGATCCTAATATTTTATAACTTTTGAAACCCAAAGAGGGTTGGAATATTCCATGGTATTAGCGGATAGAAATCAGATAGTTTTTGTGGATCAGATTACAACAATCGGTAGATTCCCCTATATTTGGGTTTCCACCCAACAGTTATTTTACCAGCAAGCTGCTAAAAGAATTGGTTTGAGGCCAATGTAAGTCTACGGAAGCAATAGCATGGCTGGTAGGTTATTTTTTGAAAGAAAAGATGGCCACTCTAATCCATACATGTAGCGTTGATTCACTAACCGTGGTGAAGTGTAAATATTAAACCACAATAAAGACCAAATAAGCAGTGAAGGTTACATAGAACATCACTAAATTGTCCACCACAGACCCCAGTAATTGCCCACCATGAGCAACGAGGTTGCCTAACCCAGAATGTAGCTAATGTTCAATTTAATGGTAGTCATTTCATCTAATGCAAAAGACAAGTTGACCCTGCCAGGAATTAAAACTGCAAGCCTTTTTATTTTATTTTTATATTTTTTCTTTCCTCTACCTAAAAGATTTCAGTTTGTTTTTCAATTGAGTTGCACAGTTTATAGGTCACATTAAAGGTGGAAAAAGTTCTGAAATGATTTATCTTTGTCTCATTTTTTTACAGCACAGAAACCTGACATTTTAACAGGGGTGTGTAGACTTTTTATATCCACTGTATCTAATTGGCATACTATGTTTGCACATTACAGTATATAAAATGCTATATTTAATCGACTTAACACTATTTCTATTTTAATCACTTCATTTTGTTTTCCTTTTTGATTTGTTTATTATTAAAAACTGTAATTGTTAGTTGTTTATTTTTTTATAGATTTGTATTATAATTTGTATATAAAATACTTTCTGTTTTTTTCTTAAACTTTCATATTTATTTAAGAATATTCTATACATTTATGGGTAAATCCTGATATAAGTTACCAACACCAGAGGCCTCATATTGAGACTCATTGTCATTAAAAGAAAGACATAAATATATAATGTTTATCAGCACCATTCATTGGCAACCAAGGTACATTGTTTCAGTAAGTGAGCAAAGTAAATTTCTTAAGTACATAAAGACTTACATATATCATTAAGTGATAAGTGGGAGTGATTCATTGCTACAGTACTGTGAAATAGGTTTCAGCTTTTCAGTATAGTTAATTGAAACTAAATTGACATTTTAATTATCTCGCCTTGTAAAGGGAGTCGTATATTGTATGTATAAGAAAAAAAGTTTTGATAGATTTGTAATGATATACAAGATTATACAAGCATTAGAAAAAAAATCTCACTAATTAGAAGTATACGGGCGTGGTAACTTTTTCACCTTTAAAACATATACCAAAAGGAAAATCTAGTCAAATGATTACTTGACCTAATTTGAGCCCACATTGGGCACCAAAATTGTGAGTCCGATGTCCAGACTTATAGAAGGCACATCAAGGACACATCTGGAACCAAATTCCGAGCAACCCAGTTTGCCCCGATGGGTCCTCCAAATACCCTGATATCTGCTAAAACCGAATGCAGATGAAATATACACTGAATCAAATATTTCTTAAAATGAATTATCATAACGTATTCGTTAGGGGCTGTCGGGTGGACACAGAGTGTATTCTAGAGCAGTATAAGTGTCTTTTGTTTTAAGCTCTAACAGACATGAATTCAATATTCTTATTAATACATATTGTTAGATTCACACTGATTAACAATGTATTAATGGTTCATGAACCGGGCTAGTCTGCCCCTTTTTATTTTTATAAAACACATGGTGTGTGGCGGTTAAAA
This sequence comes from Pelodytes ibericus, assembly GCA_036172795.1. Classification (NCBI taxonomy): domain Eukaryota; kingdom Metazoa; phylum Chordata; class Amphibia; order Anura; family Pelodytidae; genus Pelodytes; species Pelodytes ibericus. Next base: position 213,537,933 of record CM069860.1, on the reverse strand, counting down.
CTGGGAAGGCGTTTAAGCATGCCTGAGATAAGCATACGGCTATCCTGACTATGGGATAATGCAACTTTAACTTTGTGCTATTGCATGCCTCACTTGCCAGCCACTCCTTCTGTATGGCCATCTCCCCCACTGGCCATGCCACCTTTCACACCTACCACTCAGGTACCAGGAAGAGGTATAATTCCCTGTGTGGGGAAGGTGTGTCATGGGTCCATCCAGTGGACCACCCCCTCCACCCACCAGCTGTCATCTGGGGCAATCCACTTCCCCTGATCCCTCTGTTTTGTGCAAATAAAATTTCAAACAGCAGAAAGAAAAGGATGCACTCAATATTCTCATTTTGTATTGAGTCTTGTGAAATCTAACCCACTGGAAACATGAAACATGTTGCAAAATATCCAGAGTAATAGTTTCAATATTAATATCATTTGGAGACAGCTGAACATATAAAACATATTTCGTTTCACCCATTTTCCAGGACTTAGGGGTTTTAAAAGACAAATTTAAATACCTGTTACGTTCTGTTTCTTCTTAGAACATAGTTATATATTGTTTTAATACTTACAACTGGATGCTAAATGGTTTAATTAGATGAGTTGCAGGTGAGTTTAGGTGAATATTTAATCTCAAGACTCAACTATGTGGGGGTATAAACCTGGTGATTGGGTCCTACTAGGTCAAATCTGTCCTTCTAGCAGGAGAAGCTCACCAGGTGTGTCACCTGCCCCATGTATTAGTTAACAATGGTGAAATGTAATATTCATCTGGCATCAACTTACCTTTTAATAACTAGATCCCTTATTATACACCTGACAAGTAAATATATATATTAGAAAGAATGCATTTTACCCCCCCCTACTGTAATGTCAACTAAAGTGCCTATAATATATATCAGAATATCTTAATTGCCAATGTTGCAGCAAAAATGTGTACAGAAATATGTGTCTCAAATAAATAGAATTTACTTTGTTTCATAATCATTGAATAAATTGATACATTGAATTCAATCTTAAAAACGACTGCATTAAATCAGGTTCTCGGAATGGAGTCGGTAAGCGGGGGCGCTCGGAAGGGGAATTCTACATTCTGCTCAGTCAGTTTTGCGTAGGTTTCCTGAGGTCAGCTTTGGATGCCTACATGAAGCTAACAGGAACAGATGGACCAGCATCCTCTCTCCATCTGAGCCTTCTCAGCTGATTTATTTTACAGTTGTTAAATTCCAAGTGTTACTTCTCTGTACCTGATTCTGTTCCTGGAAGGATGTGATGGAAAGTTGTTAAGATGAGATGACATGGCCGGCTCCGTTGGAAAATGATCAAGTAGCATTCTCTGTTCATTTAGAGATGACTGTCAACCTTGTTCTCCAGTCAGGAGCCAAAGTGATTGTGGCAAGTGCATTTCCTATTTTAGCATATCCCTGTTTAGACATGTTCTTTTGTAGTTCACATTTTTGCCAGTATAATATCGATTTGATATCTACTGCTTTTATAATATTCAGTGAACAAAGCTCTGAGCCCATTGATGTATATATATGCTTTATACAATGATCTGATGCGTTTTTTTTTTTTTTTTTTTTACAAAGCTCTTAAGGTGAGGCATTTTTAATTAGCCAGTCCATCAGTCACTTGAGTTCTAACCTAGCAAGGTTCTAATCATGAGTGTAAACAATGGACGGGACCAATTTAAAAACAAATCGTGATCCAGAAGGATCGATATGATAAATTTCTTTAAAGGACCACTGTGTTTAATTGGAAGATTATATCAAGTGCAGGTATTTAAATAGAAATTATTTAATGAAAAGAATAATGTACCTATTGAGCCTTGTTTGCTTCATAAAGCTCTAACAGGGGGCAGACATATTGTTTAGAATCTTGGAGAAGATCTCATTCATCTGCATGAAGGTTAATCAAGATCTGACCCAAGATTCTATACAACATGTCTGCCCCCTGTTAGAGCTTTACGAAGTGCTCAATACGTTGTTTTATTTGTAGTCTTTCATTAAATCATCTCTATACACACCATCTACACGTGATGTAATCTTTCAATTAAACATGAGTTATGTTTTGCCTACAGTTGTCCTTTAAAGATAACATACAAACAGTTTGTATGAGTACACTAAATAAAAAAGGGAATTGCTTTACATTGACAAGTGGACTATAAGTGAAAGGCCATTAGGATATAGAGAAAGTCTTAAGTATGCTTAACAGTGCCATTTTTGGGGCATTTTTCCCCCATATTACCACATCTCCTTTTGGCTCCTTCCTCCCACATTCCAGCACACACTTTAACCAAGTTGGTAGGTATGCAGTAGTCATGCTAGGTAGGGCGCCCTCACATAAGGGGTCAAATATAAAGTTATGTATTTTTATAAAGTTATGTATTTTAGGAAAACTGACAATGGTAAAACATTAATACAGTATTGATTCCTTATTGAGAAATAGATAGCACACATTAATTCATTATATGAAACAATTAAACCAAGGGGAAAAAAAATGACTGTTAAATATTTATGTCGTGTAATATTTAAATGTTATTTGGGACTATTTAATTTTTTTTTTTTAAATTATTTAAAAATATTTTTCTGACAAAACTATGATCTTTTATCACAGTAGATTATGAATATACAAATTTAGTATTTATATATTTTTTTGCTGTGCTTTGAGAAAAATATAATTTACAAAGTTATAAAAAAAAGGTTTTCTTGAATATTTACTACAAAGCAATAACGCACATTATTTTAGGACACAAAGATAGAACAATAATCTGCAACAAATTTATTATCTCTATAACTTAAAATAGCTATAATAATAAAATAACTATAAAATCAATCAATAAACAGCTTCCCAGCCTATATGGCGACTCTACTGCAATAATATATCACTATTTTAATGATTAATTGATACCAAAAAAAGTGCTTGTGTATTGAAAATAAAGGATTCATTTTAAGACAAATACTCTAAATTATAAACAGCACAGTGGAGCAATTAAAGACCCAGTCGTTAACCATGACTCAAAATCCATCAAAAAAATTGACGCATTTTGCATTTTAGTAAATTGCAACTTCATTACTGTTAGTGGCACTCCATTTATTATGTCACAAATGATCAGAAAAGCATCATTTAGTAAATCAAAAGGCTAAAAAAAAGCCTTACTGTACTGTATTTTCCCATAAAATATTTCTCAAGGCATTAAAAAAATCAATCCATTGAAAGTAAGTCGCAAGAGTACATATACACGAGAGATGAGAGCTTGTCTTTTTTCTTTTAATGAAGCAGAAGCTGACTTAATAAAATGGGAATTTGAATTGTGCACTTACTGTGCACCACTCATGCACTATTCAATGGTGAATTTTACAAAAGCCCAGGGTGTGTGCATCTCATGGTGCAGGAGGTGACTGGTGTGTGCATGCATCAGTCACGTGGTACACAGCAGATAGTGGAGGAGGAGATGATTGCAGTCCCAGGAGATGATTGGAGATTGGAGACACGTCATTGAGGCATAACAGGAATCAATGCTGTCATTCGTGGAGAACCCGCGCCATGACAAGTCTCAAAGATAATGCCCAAAGTATTGGCCATGGTTTACAATTGGAGCTCAGAAGTATTTTAAATCATACAGTGGTGGCTTTTAGTCTTAAACCACTGAAAGACTTATGGCATTTTGGACCCCAAAGGAATAGGGCAAGGTACACTGAAGCAGAGACCCATCCAAGTTCTTTACATGCCCTGTGGATCTCTGTCGGAATATCATAATTCCCAGAGACCTCACTTGGTAACGATTTTTCTCAATGTAATCGACACTCGCTTTGAGGGTAGGTGAAATTTGTCCAGTCAAATTAAGTGTTCACTAGTAGTGGCCTCATCTGCCATTGGGAATCCTGATGCAGTAGCCTGCAGTGGGATCCATAGCCTAGTACAATGCTGGGAACTGCTGTTTCGAGGACATATCGTGCAGTCCATCTATTGGTTTGGACCATGTCAGTGATGATGCCATAGTGTGAGAACTGGTTAAGTGTCCCCTGCTAGGTTGGAGCTCTGGGGTCATTATTGATCTGGGATAATGTGTACATCCCTGTGGCTTCATGCTCTCTAGATGTTCAAAAGCATTTGAAACGAGAGACAGTTTTATCTTAACAGTTAATCTCATTAGACTTCAGTTGAATGTATTGCTGACACATCACACATCAATCAATGAACACTTCTTCCAAAGACATATTTTATTATTATAGGGAACTAAAAATGTGTTATGCTTCTATTAAACTGCATTAGAAAAAAAGGAAACCTTAAGTAATCACCAGCAGAACAGACTCAATGGGCTGATCAAGTCTCCAAGCTGAATTTTGGTAGTGTGTGTGTGTGGAGGGGGGGGGGGGGGGGTAGTTTGTGTGATAATTGAAGCTTTTAAAATGCCCTCTTATCAGTGTCCCTTGTCATCCACCTTCACTCTCACGAGTCTTCTCAATGTATTATCGTGGAAGGCCAGTGAATCACACTCCGTTTTTCATCCTTTCCAGGCAGAACAAGACAGACAAGTTATGCTTTCTGTCACTAATTCTAGCATTAATGAAGAGAAGGAGCATGTCTGTGCTGACAAATCAAAACTACAACTAAAATAAATCATTCACCTTGTTTTGTTAATCAAAACCATATTTGTGAAAGTTTTTTTTTTTTTAATTAAATTTTTTATTGAGTCATATCCAATAGTGTTTCATAAAAGAAAAAATATTGCATCAGTATGCAATCAAACATTACACAAGAAGTCACATATTCACAATCTAGACAACTCAAATGATATCACTTTTTCCGCTATATAAGTGTTTCCACAGATATACTTCACATATAAAACATAGGTAGGTAAAATGGAAACATAGTTAGTCAAAATAGAATTATCACATGTAACTTCTATTCCTGTATGATGGAATGAAAATGGTTCGGGCAGCATTTTTTGAAAACAAGTAAATTACAGTGGAGGTGTGTAATGGCAGAAATATTTCCGCGGGTATATTGTATTAGACAATAAAAATTCTGCCCCAAAATGGTAGTAAAAACCTTCAAATGGGTACCTATTATATATGCTAAATTGCATGGTCTGTACTTAAATCATACACTAAATGAGGACCAGTCACTTCACAAAAATACAAAACCACATAGTAGAATATAACTAATTGCACAGTAAACAAGTACATTGCATATGTGAATATTTTTGAAGCTTTGAGCCAAATACCCAGGCTTGATTCACATCAGAGAACATGCCTTTAAATGCATGAATCGAGAGAAAATTTTTTTTTTTCACTTGAAACTTGCTTAAGCTAGAAAGACATTCAATCATTTAAAAAAAAAATGTTTTAAAAATCTACTTTAAAAAGATCCATATTTTGAGTCAACAAATGGGGCATCTCAAAACTCTTTTCTTCGGATCATGTCCTTTTTTTGGGTGGAGTATTTTATGATGGGTAAAGTGGGCAGGTCTAATTATGCAGGTGGAGGAGTTTGAGGCCCCCTTTAGGGCATTTTTGTGTTTCTCCACGGTACATAAAGTCTGGACCACAAGAGTTCAATCATGACAAAATATAACATTACATAACGGGGAAGTCGAGTGAATGGATCAAAAGGATAGATGAAAAAGCAGTTCTCCAGTAATCACTAATCAATGAGAAGACTGATTTCTGATTTCTGGATGGGGGAATCAATCATCAAATTAATCAAGAAATGGGAACTTTCCAAGGGAAAAACCTCACGTCTTTAGTCATGCCTTTTGAGCATGTATAACACAGCACCAACTGGACATTGCCAAGAATGTATTTCAAAGTATTCGAGAAGATAACAAGAATCATTTCCAGAGTCATCCCCCCAAAAAAGCCTGCATCATGTAAACTGCAGGAAAATAAATAGATTTATATTTTCTATATTTTTTCCTCAACACTGAAAAGTGTTGCAACATTCTATCTCCCCATTATAGCATCAATAGCTGGTAAAACCAAGCCAGCTACACTCCAAACACTTGAAACAACTGAGTTCTTCAATTTTACTCTAACAACTAATAACAGCACTTTCTTAGAGTGCAGTCTGCCTCCTGTGTTCTCCCTCCCACTGAATTAAGAAGCCCCTGTGACATTATTTTCAATTTACAATTACAGGAAAAGTGTAAATAATTAAAAAATAAAAAGAAGTGCTTTTCACGTCTATTTAGAAAAAAATTACAACTTAGGAAAAGATGTGGAATTGTCCCTTTAACTGACTAAATGAAATTCACTTATGTGTAGGAGCTTTTATAAGAAAAATATAGTTTTATAGTTAAATATATAGATAATTAACTATTCAAACATGTATGAATGGGTATGAATGGGAAGGAGGCGGGGCTCATTAGACTGGCCTGTTGTTGACACTCACAATCCTTCGATGCCTGCCCTGACCCCTTGGATTGCCTTTTCACTTGTCTTCTGTCTCAACCTCCTGTTGTGACATTTTGCGTGGACCTGTGGGATACACATAAGGCTATCCTAGATATAGTATAAGGCCAGACACTAATGAAAATATTACTTTACTGAGAGGGTAGTGGATGTATGGAATAGTCTTCCAGTAGAAGTGGTAGAGGTTAATACAGTGAAGGAGTTTAAGCATGCATGGGATAGGTATAAGGCTATCCTAGATATAAAATAAGGTCAGGGACTAATGAAAGTATTACATTACTGAGAGGGTAGTGGATGTATGGAATAGTCTTCCGGTAGAAGTGGTAGAGGTTAATACAGTGAAGGAGTTTAAGCATGCGTGGGATAGGTATAAGGCTATCCTAGATATAAGATAAGGCCAGGGACTAATGAAAGTATTACATTACTGAGAGGGTAGTGGATGTATGGAATAGTCTTCCAGTAGAAGTGGTAGAGGTTAATACAGTGAAGGAGTTTAAGCATGTGTGAGATAAGTATAAGGCTATCCTAGATATAAGATAAGTCCAGGCACTAATGAAAATATTACTTTACTGAGAGGGTAGTGGATGTATGGAATAGTCTTCCAGTAGAAGTGGTAGAGGTTAATACAGTGAAGGAGTTTAAGCATGCATGGGATAGGTATAAGGCTATCCTAGATATAAGATAAGGCCAGGGACTAATGAAAGTATTACTTTACTGAGAGGGTAGTGGATGTATGTAATAGTCTTCCAGTAGAAGTGGTAGAGGTTAATACAGTGAAGGAGTTTAAGCATGCATGGGATAGACACAAGGCTATCCTAGATATAAGATAAGGCCAGGGACTAATACAAGTATTTAGAAAATTGGGCAGATTAGATGGACCGAATGGTTCTTATCTGCCGACACATTCTATGGTTCTATGTTTCTATCCTCAGCTCCGAGGTACCCATGCGCCTACCCTTCACTTTTCTGCGCATCACTCCCAAAGTACAACAGATAACCATTTCCTTTTTTTATAATATTAACTATCTCTATGTCAAAATACTGTGTTTTGGCGCAAAAAAACGTTTTAGAAATGTTGAACTCTTTCCTGTAGAAACATAAAGATATGCACTTTTTAAACAATATTTAGTACATCCAAAACATACATTATATTGTTGCTGTGAAGCCCTATGGCTGAACCCGTGTGGTTTCGTGGGAACGTGGTCCTCAGGTCATTTTGTTTTGGACTTGGGCGACTCAGATGACCCAGCGCGTTTTGTTTGATTTTTTGGCTTCTTCGAGGGTCTTTACAGGTAAATAGAAAGAGCTCTTGGTCTTTTAAAAAATTAAAATAGGAAGGGGTGGGTCTCTGTTTCTTCAATCTTAAGCAACCTGAGATGTGGATAATACTTCATTTTAATGTTGATGTTCGAAATAGATAATCTAGACACCATTAGTGTCCTTATTACTAGGCAGTATGTTGACGCGTTCGACTCTGGCCAACTATATCTATGTTTACAATATATTTTCCTTTGACATTTCCCAGGCTGCTGTAAACGCTTTTGACCACTAGATGGAGTCCAGCAATGTGTTTAAAGTAAGGAAAGATACTGTGTGACTCAGGTTATAAATGAAATGACTAACAAGATAATTATGCTAAAATAATACCACAAAGAAAAACCATATTAGAATTCTCAGTCCGTTTCCTTCAAGGGAGAATTCTGTACAGTTTGTATTGTGGAATTGTGCTAATATAAGTTTATATCTAGAGTGGAAGCTAGTGAGCATACCTTGATCTTGTATAACAAAAAAAATAATAATATGTTTCAAGAGAGACTTTCTAAACACATGGTATTGTATTATGTGCACAAATACACAAGTTAAAGGAGAGTTTCTTGTTAGCAGTGGAAACACAGGACAAATAGAGTTCACAAGGTTTTGTTAAAGGACAAAACAAATTGTAATTTTTATTGAGAAATTGCATTGACTATAAGCATTTTAAATAGAGAGGCTTTAATAAAATAATACATTACATTACCATTTATTTATATAGCGCCAACAATTTACGTAGCACTAGATACAGAGCATAGAAGGGAGCTACATACTAACATACACAAACTAGAACAGATGGGTACATGAGGTAGAGAACCCTGCTCGCAAGCTTACAATCTAGAGAGAATGGGGTCCATGAAACACATATGGGAGTGAAGAGGACAGAGGGAATATAGTTGTAGTAACAGTTATGTGGAAGGTTGGCAGTGGGTGAGTTTGGCCAAAGAGTGCGTTTGTGTGCGTTCTAGCTGGATCAGTTGTAAGATACCAGATCTTAACAGTGATTGAGGACAACAAGAGCTAGGTGGGAATAGCTAGAGGTAAACCAACCGGTATGCTAGTTGAATGGGTAGTAAGCTTCATTAAAGAGATGAGTTTTGAGGGACTTTTTAAAGTTTGAAAAGGAGGGAGAGAGCTTGATGGTCTATGGAAGGGACTTCCAAAGAGAGGGGGCAGCTTGGACAACATCCTGGAGGTGCGAGTGGGAATACTATAATAATACAACTAAAGCACCTTACTGAGCTCTTTTTGATTGTATAGATCTATCAGGATCTTCCTCCATCTGACCCAAGATTCTAAACAACATGTCTGACTCCTGATGGAACTATACAAGCAAAATACGATGCTTTATTTGGATTCTCTCATTAAAGCATTTCTATCTAAAATGCTTGTTCATGATTCGATCTTTCAGTTAAAGGGACTGTATAACCTAAATATTGTTTTTACTGTGAATGTAGAAAATACAAAATGACTGAAAATGATGTATACACTGTGTTAGCACAATTTCAAGCAAATGCTAAGATTAGGAGAGCAATGTGTTTTATATGTGTGTGTGGAGTCTCCTGTCTATGACATCACCTGTGGCATGAGGTGAAAATTACACATTTCCCATTGAAAAGTTGTTCATATCAAGCCACAGATGATGTCATAAGCAGTAGACTCCACAGACATATTTAAAACACATTGTTCTGCTAATTTATTAATGTGCTTGCCATTCTGCTAACACAATGTATAGATCATTTGCAATCATGTTATATTCTCTACATTCACAGTAAAAGCTATTTTTAGGCGACATGGTCCTTTTAAACAAAACTTATATTTTGCCTATGGGAGTCTTTTAAAGAGGAACTGAACACAAGAAGACAACTTCTGCGCAATTAAAAAGGCGGCCAAACGAGGCTCCTATGGAGCCAAGTAGATTTATTTTGGAAGTCAGAAAAGGAAGATGCTGACTACCAGGTTGCAATGTTGAATATTCCATCAGGAAGAGAGCATTTTCTCTATCTCACTGATTGGCTGGGTGGTGCATGATTGACAAGCTCACACACACCAATCACAGAGAGTGATAATTATCTGACCGTCTCTCTCTCTAGCTGTGGAGCTATGCACTGTGTGAGGGAAGCCCCCTAGTCTTTGCCCAATTAGAGCACAATCCAAATTATATTTTTACTGAGGCAGAGGTCGTCTTAAAGGACAACAGTCATCAATAAAGTAAGGTATGTTTAATTGAAAGATGGCATCAAATGAAACATTTTACATGGGAATGTCTTATGAAATAATATAAATAAAGAACCTTATTGAGAAAAAAAAGCACAATTGGAAGATGGAGAAATGTTTTTTTTTTTGGGATGATGTCTTTTTTTCCAGCCATAATAAAAAATGTTATTACCTCGTTCCACAGTTAAAATTACTTTGGCTAACTGAGAACTTGTAAGAACGATGAACAGTCAGCATGCCATGATGAATATGATCTTCTATCTCTTTAATTAACTCATGTTCACAAATTGTCAACCAGTGGACATATCATTTAAACTCCAATTATTTTCAGATTTTTTGCATACATACTGTATGCAATTTTACAACTACTTGTGTTGGGCTTTAAAGACTAAAGCCTGTAGACATTTGACATTGTTTTGTTTTAACGGGAATTTTTTTTAATAAAGTACCTTTTTGAGCCCTCTTTGCTCCATGAAGCTCTTTCAAGACACGGACATGTTGTTTATAATCTTGGGTCAAATGAAGGAAGATCTGACCCATTAGACCCAACATTCTAAACAACATGACTTCTCCCTGATATAACTATGCTTGGTAAAGATGACTCAATAAGGGACTTTGTTTGTATACTTTCATTAAATAATTTTTATTTGTAATACCTACACTTCAATTAAACATAACTTTACATTCTTTAAGATTAGTCATGATTGGAATATTACAGTCACGATGGATTCCCTTTATGTTAAATATAATAAACTTTTCTATCTGTTTACACAGGCCATTTCCCAATCCCAGTTTTGTCATCCACGAATTTAAGTTTTTGGGGAAACATTTAGAATTTTTTTAAATGGCACCAGATTTTTTTTTTCCTCTTTCTTTTTCCTTCTACAGCTTCCAGATACACTCCGAGCTCCATGGCATGATGATTCCATGCTATCCAAAATGTTGCTGTTCCAATTACAATCTTAACCAGCAGGAAACCTTATTACAGAACTAAGCACCACGATCTCAAGGAAACTGACAGTAATTAGATTGAAAAAAAAAAAAAAGAATCAAAAGTAGTATAGTTCTAACATTTTTTTTTTTTTTTGTATTTCCCATAGCCTTTAATTTGTGTACTGAAACGCGAAGCCATTGTACTGGACAGAAACAAACAAGATCCAAGTCTAGCTTTTTTTTTTTTTCCCCAGCACTCATGTTATATATCCTTAGAGTGTGAAATCCTACCTCTATTAAAAATTAATTAGATCAATTATTTTGTCCTTAGTTCTAACTTGTGACTTGAGAATACAAAGCAGATGTGTTAGGAGTCTAACGGAGTATACTGATTAAATTAATTAGAGTAGTACCTTTTGCAACCAATACAATTTGGAGAACTTTTAATGCAACACATCTGTTAAATGAAAAAAAAAAAAATAACAAAAAAAATAAAAAACAGCATTTTTTTAAAAATCAGTTTGTGACCTTAAATAGTTGCAGCTAATTTAAATGAACTCTGGCAGATCTAGTTTTGCAGCCACCAAAACTCCTCAATATATTTATATATATATATCTTGGGTATCGACATGGCAATCAGTGTATATTGTGTTGAATTTAAAGGCAATGATAAAAGAAATTATAGCTTTTGAATATCATATTAATGATGAAGTGATTCATGATTATGCAACTGGACAAGTCTTTTACAATATTTTTCTGTGTAAATATACATTTTTGAACACCAATTAATACTCTCTTTACGTAACTAGGAGCTTTTTAATTATGTGCTGATTTATTTAGCACATAAACACAGTACTAAAGGACTGGAAAAAAAAGCTTGGTGCATTTATACTTAACCCCTTAAGGTCAGAGGCATTGTAACTTTGACCAATCCTAAATGCCCATGACAAAACCAATAGGTTAGTTTATACCAGTGATCATATGCCCCAGATGTACTTTTATCAGGCTCTTGGAAGACTGCTTTGTTTCAAGGCTTAATCTTCTTTCAGGAGCCCGCCCACGCTGCTCAGAGAGAGAGGTCGTATAGAAGTCTGCATGATCCTCAAGGGCCATTATATTCTGTTTGCATGAAGTGGTTAAAATAGAATGAACTTATATTCTTGGAAAAACAGGGAATTACTATCTTAGCTGACTTTAATACCCTTAATAGAATTATGTCGTTCTCTGAAATACAAACCAAAATTGGGGTACACCCTGGTGACTGTTTGCTTTACCAGAGGCTAAAACACTTTTAAAAAAAATAATCCAATTAGAACCAACACTCCTCTGGATGACCTTATGGAAAGTCAACAATCCGTTAACTTAGTCAGTAGAATTACGGCCCTTTCTGATATTAAATCAGCCTTGACAAATATTTGTCTATTCTTAAATGGGGTACCCATTCATAAGAATTTCTTATGAATGGGGACTCTAGTTCGGTTTATAGAAAGCCAATAGCATTACATGTATTCCATAAGCCAAAAGTCTATAAACCGAACAACGTTCTAGTAAATGTTCTAGTAACAATGAATGTACAAAGCCTTGTTATTATCATCAACGCTCCTCAACTGTGTCAAGTCATGTGCTCACTCTCAGCCTATAAAAGCCTCTTCCTGTGAATCTACCTTTGCCAGATTTTTGTGGTTCCTGTTTGCAGTATATCAAGCTTTCTATTGATTGTTACTTACCTGTTACCGATTTGGACCGTCTCACTACTCTGCTTTCTCCTACCCACTGACCTTGGCTTGCCTGACTACGTTTATACTCTTTGTTCCAGCCTCACAGCTCTGCTAAAAGACCAGATTGTCACTCAAAGCTCAGGGGCTCAACCACCTGGGTAACGAGTGGCTACTTCTGGCAGAAGACCTTGCTGATCTGGCTGCTGGACTCCAAACCTGCTAAAATCAGTATCATTACATCTATTGGAACAGACTTCTGAGAATGTAGACATATACTGATTCCATTGACAAAACTTTTATATTTTAGATATGCAGGTAAAATTAGTGATTTGGAACGGTGCTTCATATAAACCAAACAATGTCTCACGCCCCACCATTCTAAAACTAAATGTAAACTCTAAGGAGGGAGTCATGTCAAAAATCGTAATATTAGTCAGAATATTGATAAGAAAATCCAAATATCCATACAAATGTTCCACTTCCATATTGATCTACCTAACTGCAATAATTACCAGATATGTATAATGATGGCGACAATACTACCTCTGGCCAGATGATTGAAAACACCAGGACCTGTGGTATAGAAAGTAAGTGTTGGTCAGATTTATTACCAGTAGAGATGTTGCGAATAGTTCGCAGGCGAATAGTTCCCGGCTAACATCGCGTGTTCGCGTTCGCAGCGGCGGGCGAACAATTGCGATGTTCGGTCCGCCCCCTATTCTTTATCATTGAGTAAAGTTTGACCTGACCCTGTACCCTGAACCGAACGTTCGGTATATAGAATAGCCATAGGATTACATGTATTCCATAAGCCGACAGCCTATAAACCGAATGTTCGGTTTATAGGCTGTCGGCATTTGTAATGTATGTAATCGTAGTACTATTGGCTTTCACTACACAGAGACAGAGTCTCCATTGATACATTTATGAATGGAGACTCTGTCTCTGTGTAGTGAAAGCCAATAGTACTACTATTACATTAATTACAAATGCCGAAAGTCTATAAACCGAACGTTCAGTTTATAGGCTGTCGGCTTATGTAATACATGTAATCCTATTGCTATTCTATAAACCGAACGTTGGTTTAACAGACTGACACACTCACAGGCCACTCAAACAAACAGACAGTGGAAAAAATTGTCCTAGTGCTTGATTTATCACCTATCACTACATCAGTGATATCTTCGAAGCACTACATGGCATGAAATTGTAAAATTTACTATTTCACCAAAATAGCCGGTGTAGTAATAGTCTGATATAAATGCTTTTTGTATTATTGTATTTTACCAGCCAACCCAACAGAAAAAAAATTAATAAGTATTTTTCCGGCAGTTTGTATATAACTTCTTGGCTTGGATACAGCCAGGGTTAAAACAGTTATTAAAATAGGGTTTGTGTTCTTATACTCTAAAGGGCATCACCTTGAGATCTTCCCCGTGTAGGTGATTTGTAGGGTGGAGTGTGGCTAATTAATACACATTTGTAAGAACATTCTCCCATTAGGGATCTAACCTTCTGAAGACCCCAGATTGAATTTTCAGTATATAACATCTGCTTAATTATGCATTGCCACTTCAACGTACACCTGATTAGAGTAGGCATTCTCACCTTCTCTTTAACCTTTAAACACATTAAATGTAGCCTGGTAAACTTGCCGTCCATGGCTCTCGGAGAGAGTGCTTAATTCACATGCAGAAGGGGAGAGGGAAGCTAGCAGAATGGACTTTAAGTACAGTGTTTTCCTTATGATGACATTTTGACTTGACGTGTTCCGAGCGCTGTCCGTTGAGTGAACAAGCAGAGGCAAGAGAGAAGAGAAATAAATCACAAACATGGAAAAGGTTTTTATAAAGTTTAAGAAGAAAGCATTCTTAAAGGACCACTCCAGGTTATCCCATCAAAATACAATCATCAATGCATATTAAATCAAACAATTTAAGCAAAAAAAAAATGTATTTGTTAGTTTGTTACTATTTTTTCAGTTGCTCCAAAACTTTATTGAATAGATTTGGACTAGTTCTCAGTCCTCTCAGAATCTTCAAAAATAGGCATTCCCTGAAATTTATTGAGAGAATTGCGATGTCCAAAGCAAAAAACATAAATTTAGTACATAAAAATAAAAGTGTGGATGCTTTATGCAGCACATTCCACCATATGCTTAAAAAAATAAATACAATTATACAAATACTTTTAGTTGAGGTTAAGGGATGACTGAGGGAAATGTGATTGTATATCCCTGCCATTATGCTAAGTGCATTGCACATCCCTGACATTTTGCCTTCATATGGGTGTATTCAGTTAAATTTGAGAATACCTCGAGGAGGTTGACTTTTGTTATGTGAAAAATAGCTTATATCATTTTGCCTCCCATTATCTTCAATAGGAAAGAATCGGACTCGGGTGCTGAAACTGACTTAGTCTCAAAATTAAAGTTGACCTCTGTGAGCTATTCTCAAATGTTAGTGAATAAACCCAATAGTCTTAGATCCTCACCTTAATACTGACCCTTCATTGTCTTATATCCTCATCTTAATACTGACCCTTCATTGGCTAAGATCCTCACCTTAATACTGACCCTTCATTGTCTTATATCCTCATCTTAATACTGACCCTTCATCGGCTTAGATCCTCACCTTAATACTGACCCTTCATTGACTTCGATCCTCATCTTATTACTGACCCTTCATTGTCTTAAAACCTCATCTTAATACTGACCCTTCATTGTCTTAGATCCTCACCTTGATACTGACCCTTCAATGTTTTAGCTCCTCATCTTAATACTGACCCTTCATTGTCTCAGATCTTCACCTTAATATGGACCCTTCATTGTCTTAGATCCTCACCTTGATACGGACCCTTCATTGGCTTAGATCCTCACCTTGATATGGGACCCTTAATTGTCTTAGATCCTCACCTTAATACTGAACCTTCATTGGCTTAGATCCTCACCTTGATACGGACCCTTTATTGTCTTAGATCCTCACCTTAATACTGACCCTTCATTGGCTTAGATCCTCACCTTAATACTGACCCTTCATTGGCTTAGATCCTCACCTTGATACTGACCCTTCAATGTTTTAGCTCCTCATCTTAATGCTGATCCTTCATTGTCTTAGCCCTGCACCTTAATACTAACCCTTCATTTGCTTAGATCCTCATCTTAATACTCACCCTTCCTTGTCTTAGATCCTCATCTTAATACTGACCCTTCATTGTCTTAGATCCTCATCTCAGTACTAACCCTTCATTGGCTTAGATCCTCATCGTAATATTCACCCTTCATTGGCTTAGATCCTCAAATTAATGCTCACCCCTCATTGGCTTAGATCCGCACCTTAATACGGACCCTTCATTGTCTTAGATCCTCATATTAATACTGACCTTTCATTGTCTTAGATCCTCACCTTAATACTGACCCTTCATTGTCTTAGATCCTCATCTTAATACTCACCCTTCATTGTCTTAGATCCTCATCTTAATACTGACCCTTTATTGGCTTAGATCAGAACCTTAATACTAACCCTTCATTGGCTTAGATCATCTTAATACTCACCTTTCATTGTCTTAGATCCTCATTTTAATACTCACCCTTCATTGTGTCTGCAGTAGAGCTTAATACTAAATGTATTCCATATTTACAAATTACAATATTTTTTAACAACAAATCTGAATAAAAGTATTTATAAATTACAGAATATATTCATCCTAAACTTGTATCACATCTTTAGAAAAAAAAAATGTCATTTTTTTCCCATTGATTGTCTCTAATTTGCAAGTCTACAAACTACACAAGGGTCAGAAAAAGTTCAGGCCTAGTAACGGTAAGTAAATACCTAGCGTTGCTTTTGGTCTCATTTAGTCGACTCACTTGCTGTTGAATAAACCACATAACTAGCATCCGCTAGGTTGTACAAGCAATATCATTTTCCTACGCCACATTAAATCGACATCTGAACTGTTAGAAGACAGAATTGTTTTTGCTTGGTGATTCCGAACATGTTTCATTAACAACCAGACAGTCTTTTAATTTCTTCATTTACTCTTCTCAATTGCAAATTTGAAGTGCATGTTTATCTTCCGTATAGGTAAATAAAGCAGGTGTGCTTTCTCGCTATGTTCCGTGCTAGCTAATTTCTCCACGTAGAATTCCGTCTGTACATTTTTTTTTTATGTGCGCTTTGGAAAGTGATGAGGTAAAAATGGGAGATGAAGAGGTGTATGCAAACATGCGTGTGAATAATTAAAAAAAAATATAATTCCCAACAGGAGACATTTGATCATATGCTCTGCTGTTTAACTGAAAGTCCTGGACTTTAAAAAGGGTAATTTAATAACACATACATTCTAGGGACAATTATCGCTGCACAGAACTGCAGTAGGAAATGCATAATTGCTTCCGCATATTACTTCCTGTCATCAGAATAGCCTGGCAGTGATGTAACAGAGTGCTACATCTCTAATGGGCCATGCTTATTCAATATCATCATGCAGATCCAGATATAGGAAGGCTGTGCTCCTCTTGATCCACTGTACTGATACTGAATTTGGAGCAGGTTTGGAGTCCAGTGGCCAAGGTTTTCTGTCTAGGAACCTAGAAAAACACTTTGCAAAGAATTGTAAGGATTCTCCCAAATGTAACCAGCACTCATTTGTTGTAATCAGGATAACAGCAACCAGGTTACAGTACAAAAACAACATGGCAAGTCTCCATGTTACAAGATTCTTAGAGTACACTGTTCCCACAGTCAGGTTTCAGTGGCCACTGTGCGGCCAATCACAGATACTGTTGGATGTATCCACGAGTATACACGATGAAGCACCACTTACTCAGGCCAGCAATGGAGCAGTCTTGTGTTGCCAATCAGTAAACAGCTATTTACTGGTAACATCTTCCATAACCTGTACAGAGACATGAGCAGGTTACTAGCTTCACCAACCATCGCTTCACCCACTCTTCTTCACGCTTCTTCTGGGCTACATATATATCATATGCCTCTCACCCTTCTCTTCTAGTGTGTAGTTACATGCAGGTCACACCACCCAATATTTCATTCGCTGGTTTATCACTTTCTCATAGGATACAGTTTGATGGAATTTGCTAGCACTGGATGAAACAAATTAAATACATAATGGCAGTAATACGATTTGTATGAGGTAGGTTTTATGGTCTCGTTATTTGTAAAATTGCCGCCAGCTGGCGTTTTTTAAATTCAGTTCTCGCCATTAATCGCTGCACAAAAATCCTTAGAGCAACTGTTAAGAAAATGACCACGCCGTTACTAACTTCCATTTTTTCCGCAGAGAATTTCCACATTGTTAATAGAAAACGGAATTGAAACACTACAAGTTACGACCAATTACCGCACATTTGTATCTTTTTATATTTTTTAAAGGTCGCCCCCTTTCCCTGGGCCGGAAGCTGAGTGGGTTTTACTGCCAACCCTCATGTCATTAAAGGGTGGTTTTAGTTACAGGGTTTTTGGCCATTGTTGATCATACCCCACTACCTGGACAAGGTAGAGGTGGGAACTAGGTGCGGTACTGATATACATTTTAATTTATTTATTGTATTGTGCCAGGGGCCTTTGGCCAGTGATACTGGGGAAATAGTTTTATTCACTTGGGGATGGATGAACAAGCCAGCCTGCGGCCCTGGGGGGAGGTTTAATTCTTTATTATAACCGCAGATACATTCCAGCCTACAGTGCTTGGAAGCCAGTATTATTTATTATGCCACATGCATACACCAGTCTGTGGACCTGGAGGGCTGGTAGTAATAATTTATTAATATCCGCCATCTTTTCTGAGGGTCTGATAATACTTTTATTATCAATGGCGGCTACAGAATATGCCGAACTACGGCCCTGGGGAAGAAGGTTTTTGATTATATTGAGGACATGGGCATTGCACTGTAAATGGCCCCATTGGGGCAATAATTATTTATTTTAGTGGCCGCTGGCATGTGCCAGGCTGGGCCTCGGTGGAATGTTTTTGTTTCGTGGGGCTAGCGGGAAGCCAATAAGTTCTTTTTTGGTAGGGGGGAACCTTGAGGACTGGGGTGGCTATTGGAACCTCAGGTCCCTAGCATTAAATTATCCTGTAAATAGGGAATAACAGCACTGTTTGGCAAAATGCAGTTATTCCCTTACTGCTTTAACATTGTTTTAATACATGCTATTTTTGCATTCTCTGTTGCCCACTAAATGGCATGTTATTCCTTTGGGAATATTGTGTGGTGCAAAAAACTTTAATTTTTGCCGGCCTTAACGACCCGCATACATTTTCAATATATCACCTTAATCTTTTGTTCTCTGAATATATATCGTATTAAAAAATGAGATAAAAAAATGATTGTGTACACAAAAAAAAATATCAATCCATCTTTCTACTGGTTCTGGTAAAAAATAAAAATTAAATAAAAAGAAGAAATATTTTCTGCAGATAATAACCGTGATTATAATCACACAATGTTATTTCTTACAAAACCTTCTGTTTACTTGCAAAAAGTTCTTTTTTTGTTCCCCTGTTACAAGTACATTTTCCTCTCAGCTCATGAGCACTGGACAAATGACATGTTCACCCAGAGGAGTGATCATTATTTGTGCCAATCAGTAATAACTATCATATTTGCCAATCAGTGGCATACGCCATGGATTCTGAGTTATCATCTCCAACTTCAGCATCATCACCATCAAGATTGTCATTGTTTGACCTACAGTCGCACGTCCCCACTGGAATTGGCTGTTATCTATTTGTTTGGAATTTGAAGGTATAATACCAATATTTTTCACAACATTTTGGAATCTTTCTCCCCACAATGTCCACTTACAAAAATATAACTCGGTGCACACTTTTGGATGTTATGCACTTTATTGTGTGTGCTATTCACTGTGGTATTCATGGGGGGGATGGGACTCTTCATCGCGGCTGCTTCCGCGCAGCCGCTTTACCGCCGACTCTGCAGCACAAGACAGATCGTCGCTGGAGATTTCATCGCGGGACATTTCATCGCTAAAGGTAAGTATTTTACCAATTTTAGTTTGGTTAGAATTAGGGTTAGTATTAGGGTTAGTGTTTAGTGTTAGGGGTTAATTTTAGTATTAGGGGTCGAGGGTTAGTATTAGGGTTAGTATTAGGGTTTAGGGGGTTAATTTTAGTATTAGGGGTCGGGGGTTAAATATTAGGGTTGGTATTAGGGTTTAGGGGGTTAATTTTAGTATTAGGGGTCGT
Source organism: Pelodytes ibericus (assembly GCA_036172795.1). NCBI lineage: Eukaryota > Metazoa > Chordata > Amphibia > Anura > Pelodytidae > Pelodytes > Pelodytes ibericus. The sequence continues at coordinate 213,518,115 of CM069860.1, read as the reverse complement.
GGGTTAGTATTAGGGTTTAGGGGGTTAATTTTAGTATTGGGGTTAATTTTAGTGTTAGTATTGGGGTTTAGTGTTTAGTGTTACTATTGGGGTTTGGGAATCATTTATTAGGGGGGGTATTTTCGTTTTACTTTTAGATTTGTCAGAGCTGACAGTTCAGCGCTGAACTGTCAGCTTTTACATAGCTGCAGCCGCGGTGAAACGGCCGCGTTATACTTCATTGCTGACAGTTCAGCGCTCTAACTTCCGCGCTGAACTGTCAGCGATGAAGATGAACAAGTGTCCTAGACCCTCCATGTGTGCTAGTTGCAAAACAAACTCATAGAAGAGAGAAAAAGGACAACTGTTGGCAAAAAAACAAAGTTCAGTTTAATTGAAATACTGAGTTCCTTAATTCACCCCTTTGTTGCTTTTATAGCACTATCAAGGAGCTAAAGTTTTGGGTCAAATTAACATGTCTGCCACTGATAGAGCTGCATAGAGCAAAGATTTTAAACAACATTTCCTTCCCCTGGCAGAGCTGCCCAGGGCGGGTCTAGGACACTTGTTCGCCGCATCTTCATCGCTGACAGTTCAGCGCGGCAGTTAGAACGCTGAACTGTCAGCAATGAAGAATAATGTGGCCGTGGCTATGTAAGAGCTGACAGTTCAGCGCTGAACTGTCAGCTCTTACAAATGTAAAAGTAAAATGAAAATAACCCCCCCCTAATAAATGATTCCCAAATCCCAATACTAAAAGTTACCCCAATACTAAAAACAACCCCTTTTCTAATATTAACCCCAATACTAATATTAACCCCAATACTAAAATTAACCCCCGGACCCTAATACTAACCCCGACCCCTAATACTAACCCCTTAAAGCCTAATACTAACCCCGACCCCTAATACTAACACCCTAAACCCTAACACTAACCCCCGACCCCTAATACTAACCCCCTAAACCCTAACACTAAAATTAACCCCCTAAACCCTAATACTAACCCCCGACCCCTAATACTAACCCCCTAAACCCTAACACTAAAATTAACTCCCTAAACCCTAATACTAACCCCAACCCCTAATACTAACCCCCTAAACCCTAATACTAACCCCCGCCCCCTAATACTAACCCCCTAAACGCTAATACTAAAATTAACCCCTTAAACCCTAATACTAAAATTAACCCCGAACCCTAATACTAAAATTAACCCCTAATTATAACCACCCGTAAATGAAAATAGGTCAAATACTTACCTTTAGCGAAGAAGTGTCCCACGATGAAATCTCCAGCGACTATCTGTCTTGTGCTGCAGAGTTGGCGGTGAAGAAACCCATCCCCGCCCAGGGCAAAGATTTTAAGCAATATTTCCACCCCCTCATAGAGCTATACAGAGCAAAGATTCTAACATGTCCGCCACCTGATAGAGCTACATTGAGTAAAGATTCTAAACAACATGTCCGCTCCCTGATAGAGCTATATTGAGTAAAGATTCTAAACAACAATCCACCCCCTGATAGAGCTATACAGAGCAAAGATTCTAAACAACATGCCCACCCTCTGATAGAGCAAAGATTGTAAACAACATGTCAACCCCCTCATAGAGCTGCACAGAGCAAAGATTCTAAACAATATGTATGTCCCTGATCAAGATATACAGAGCAAATATTCTAGACAACATGTCTGCCCCTGATAGAGCTATACAGAGCAAAGATTCTAACCATCATGTCTGCCGCCTGTTAGAGCTATACAGAGCAAAGATTCTAAACAACATGTCTGTCCCTGATAGAGCTATACAGATTTTTTAAATCATTTATATTAAAATGTTTACTCTTGATGCAATCAAGCAATCAGTCAAGCATTCTTCATTTTCTTTGCCAACAGCAGATACTATATTAAACTAGAATACTGTTAGAGAACCACTTCATGCATCTTTGAATAGATGAACATTTTGCTTTTGAGGCACAATGCACAGAATTATGTATTAACGAAAGTATTTACTTTGTGCAACAAATGTGGATGTAACTTCATTCTTTTCATTTATTATTTAAATTGCCTAGTAAATTGTTTTATCCATATTGCTTCCCCTATGTCTGCATTATTAAAATTATATTTCAGTATGTTTCTAATAATGTAGAATAAACTTTTGAACTTATAAAATTAAGACTTTTAAAATAATTATTGTGAATGATACTGTCTTCTGTGCACCGTCACTGACAGTGTACTAGCAATGGCTGTCACTCTTCCAGGCCAAAAGCTCTTAATCCCTGGAATATAAATACAGTTATGCATAGATTGCATTGTAGCCTTGATCATTAATTCAGAGAAATCATGTGTCAATATGTTATGAATACTCAGTCACTAGTGTTGGTAATTCATCTTTTTCTTTCAGATCCTCTGTTTCAAGGGTAGGCAACTTCAGGCATGCCAGATGACTACATGCCCCTTTGATGCTTTTCCAGAATTATGGCTCTAAGAGCATTATTGGAGATAGAGTGCACAACATCTAGGTTTCCAAAGGATGCCTACCCCTGCTCTAATACCATGGCAGCCCGTTAACCAGTTGATTATATGACAATGACAGATTTTGCTAAAAAAAAAATGGCTGGCTAGGACAAATGTTTCTGAGTGCTAGGTGTCTAATAGTCACTAGCTGTCACGGGTGGTATTCGTTTTTTGGGGCATTAAGTGAAGAATCAGAAGGGGGCGCTACTAACTGTTTCCCACAGTTAGGTGACATTAAACAGCCACTTATTTTGCTCATATTATACTACCACCATTGCTATCTGCCATCTACAGTTGGAGGGGCAAAGCGACTACCTTTCAGGGGTGTATCCTGCCCCTGAGTGACAGGTGTGCGTTGGACTGGAAGCACACCTGCACAAAATATATCCAAGAGGCCGGCGGCAGCAGAGAATTTAGCATCCATGTCACTCACTCTGTTACCAATTCAACCAGCACTAAAACTATATGAAAATAACTTTGTTACTAGTGACTCTGAGGCTCAATTCGCTCCTGCCATTAGCCTCTCATAAATATAGTAGAATTTTCAGGGTTTGTCTGTTCGGACAGCACACCTAGCACACATGGAGCATCCGCGCCTGCTACCCTTACAATTGAAGCTCTGTAGGAGGGCTAGGAATAGAGAGGTGTCTGCAGAAACTAGGTCAGTGAAGGATATGAAAAACATAAATGGTTTCCCATGTCCTCCTTCATAACTTTACAAGGTACATGTCCATGTTAATTTGGAATCCTACCAATGTGGGCAACATTACATGTAGCTGGTACTAGCAATTTGCATCATGGGAATATAATCATAGAGACCAGAATTCAATGGGCCCTCTCATCACCATTCCATAAGGCAGGGTGTTTTCGCTCAGTGCATTCTTGCTCTAAACTGGTCTTGCCATGACTTATTTGCGGAATGCCCAGATGTGGCTGCTCAGCTCACTGCACCTCCAGGAACACCATTCATACTACAATGATGAGACCTATAATAGGTCTTAATGTATCACTGTGGTGGCTCTACTTGTTATGGATATTGGATCTCCACCATCTTTATTTGTGAAACCAGTCTGATATGCTAATGGAGAGGTCTCTTCTGAAGTGGTGCAAGTGAGAAAAAAACCGTATGTACTTCTCCCAAGTGGGGTCCATCTAATTGTTCAGATATATGTCTCCATTTGGACTGACCTCGTCTCCATACACAGTCCATCTGGTCAGTAATCAGTAGGGACGTGGGCAAAGTTCAGGAGTGAGGTGCAATAGACTGGCAGCAAATATCGATGTCAAGAGGAAATCCAAAGTCAAATGCCATATATAAAAACAGGTAAGGTAGATGGGAAACAGGACATTTAGTATGGGTAATTGGTAAACAAAACCAGAACAACTGAGCAGTAAACCAGAGGACATGTGAGGTTTTATAGGGTTAAATTTAATGGATCAGCCATGGGTCTTCCAGGTTAACACTGATGCTTATGCAACTAGACAAGTGTAGAAAGACCGTCTGTTGGTAGATAGCAGTGTGTAATTAACACAACTGATGCCGACAATGAGGCACTATAGACACTGGCAGTCACCAGTGACGTGAAGATCCTCCATGATCCCTGACTGGCATGTCCATGTATGACTGGCTTGTCCCGAAGCGTGCATGAATGTAAGGCACATACCTATATTTTTTATAATCATAATTTCCATGCAGCTGTAAAAAAAAAAAAAAAAAATGACGTAGTCTCCAAAAAATAATTACCAGAATCTTTCTGTATTACCCTTTTGTTCTTTATTTTTTCTTTGCTGTGCTTGTTTGTGTTTCAGCAACATATACGCGCATTTGTTAGAATCAAATCAATTTCTTTGAAATGCAGTAGGGAGTACAGGGAAAACTAAATACATCAACGACAGACCTTTAAAAACAGTTAAGGACGGGTACAAAAAAAAAAAAAGGTCATTTTCTTTAGTACGTTACAGAATCACTTTGACTTCCAACAGCTACTAAATGGAAGTGACGTTACTACAAACATAACAAACATGTATAAACAAACTAATATAACAATTGCTTGAAGTGTCTGAAAACCTAGGAGATTTCTGCTAGGATCAAAGCTTTAAGGGACTTTAATTTGCAGTGATGGGAACAGCTTTTAAAGTGTTGGAAGTCTTGTCAAAATAGCAATGAAGTTATGCCATTGAATATTAAGGGACTCGCCGGCGGTATGGAAAAAAAAAAAAAAACATAACACTCACACACACCAAAAAAAAAAACTCAATAGAAAACGCAATGTTCTTCAATAAACATCAAGACAAATACATCTAATTTCATGAAAATGTCGCCATCCATTGCAAATATGACATTTTGAATTGTGATTATTGAAGAGTATTTCAGCAGCATAGGGACAAAGCTGATTAGATTTTCCTTTCTGTGCACTTTGGCCAACTCATACTGTGGCTCAGGCAGCTCGGGGATAATTCTCTTTAGTTCTCTAATCATAAAGCATATTATTTCTACGGATCTACGGGGGGGGGGGGGGGGGGGGCGTGAAAAAAAAAATAAGATGTGACTCAGCATCACAAATATGCTTCATTAACGCTTTCAGTGCTAGAGAGGTAAATGCCTGAGGGTTAACCAGATCCGGTCTCCAGTACCGATGGATTGTGTGTACGTCCAGACAATGCAAGGGTTAAATGGAAAAATAAAAATGTGAATATGAAGACATCATAGCTTATCACAATAGCATGCACGAGCATCTAGGGATTCAATATTAGGGAAAATAAGGAGACAAAATGTTGTTTTGTTTTTTTACACATTTTTTTTGCAATTATTTATTAACTTCCCATTTCTTTCTCTCCAAAAGCAGGAACCAATCATATACAAGCTGTTTGCGCCTATGTGTGTTATACATGGTTAATGTACAAATAATTCTCTGGTTCCATTTGCCGGTATGTTCAATGTATTTAAGGGTCTAATAACTTCCCTCTTTGTTTAGTAGAACCTTGGGATTTGCTGAGCCCCTAGGCCTGACTCAACCCATGCACCCCCTACCCCTTATTTGTCCAGGACGTACCCATTCCTCCCTTTCATTTCAGTCATGCAGCATGCAACCCCTTCCAGCACACACAGCAGCAGAATTCGTTTTTTTTCCCCTCTTTATTGTCTCCCTCCTCATTTAATCTGCTGCTTCATCCTAACAAACTGGGTGGCAGGAAACTAGTATGGGTGAGAGCAGGATGTCTAGCTGCCACCACCCTCTACCATGTCCCACAAGGCACGCAGTTGGCTTAGACAGATATGAATGCCTGGTATTGATGTTTAAACATGTGAGCCAATAATATACAGTTTCACATTAACATACCATTTTACATAGATGTCTATTAAATAAATACTGAGCTTCCCTTTCTGTGCTAAAGCAATGGGTCCTGGAAACCAAGATCCTCAGGGTGAACAGGGAACTGACAAGGAAACATAAGGTCACAGCCTAAATTAGGATTTTTAAATGTGTCTGTGGAATCTCCTGCTTATGACATCACCTGTGGCCTGATATGCAAATTACACATTTCCCATCTAAAAGCAGTTCATTTGCATAATAAGCTGTAGGTTTTGTCATAAACAGGAGACTCCATAGATACTTTTAAAACACGATTTCTCTCCTAAATTTAGACAATTTAGATAATAATGTATATCCTCTACATGCACGGTAAAAACAATGTTTAGGTAATGCAGTCCCTTTAAGACATGCTCTTATTTTCACGTATGTCTTGTAGAGATGTTACAGTCACCCAACACCAAAAGACATAACTATTATCCAACTGGATGCCACTCATTTTTAGCATCTCAGAGAGAGGAAAGACTGGGTCAACTCAACTAGGAATCACGCCTCCAACACTTAGAATTAAACAGCTGGTGCATTAACCCACTGAGCTATCTTACCGCTTTACTGGACCCAGGTGCCTGTTGTTTTCTGTGTGCCTGTTGGCTAGTTTTCTCAACATCTGTGTTTATACTTTGCCATGATCCAATGCTTCCAAAACCTCAATGTCAGGGGTGCAAGCACTAGGGGTCAGTGGTTTCCCTGGGCAAGTTGTTTAGGATTAACCTATCCTTCTACCTGTACTAGTGTCTGATCCAGTAACCTTTGACCTGATAAGATCAAACTCAAAGGGTCAATGAGTCAAAATGAAAAGCAAAAGGATCATGAGGTCTACCAGAATCCATAACAACCACAGTGAGCCAACTCCAATGATGTAGTGGCTGGGGAAATAAATAACATTAGCGTCAATTGGGTTAGAGCCCCCTTTCCCTCTTCTCCCACATGGATTGGCATGAGTTGGGGAACAAACAACACTGGTTGGGTTACCTATGCCACTCTTATAACCATGAAGTTATATATGAAAGTTTGAAAAGGAAGGGAGTTCCAGAGAGAGGGAGCAGCTCGGGCGAAATCTTGGAGACGTGAGTGGTGATGAGGTTGGATGATGGGTAATAATTAAAATTGAGGTCAAAGAATGCCTAATCACTGGGCCTAACTAATAAATAATTAGTAACTGCACATATTTTCTCCACTGAAAAACATTGCAACAGTCTAATCAAGTCAGGTTTTTAGTTTGTTTCAAATCCGCCCCCCCCTCCCCCCACTGGTCAGTTCTCATCCAGTTTAAAGAAGAAGGGGAATTGACAGTGGTAATCCAAATCAGACTATGGTAATTTGAGTGGTTGTCCATCTGCTGTGATGGTTATAGGACAATGTAATACACATTTACATGACAACCATATTACCAGGGAGAAAATAGATAAAATTAAAGTAAAAGGAAAAAAAAAAAACAGGCAGGAAAAAGATGGAAAGTGAAGAGGCCTTGTGTCTGATGATCAACTCATTAACTGTAGTTGGAATGACATCCAAACCAAATAACATATCAGGTAAATTGAATAACAATATTGTTGCAATTAGGAAACAAAAGAGGTGATTTATCAATGTCTGCAAATGCCATTTGCAGTTTTCCCTTTTCTTTGCTCTTTAATGTATGAATAAAAAAATATATATATATTTGAAACTCACAAACTACATAAAAATAGAGCACAGAATAAATGTATCTGACAAGACAATTTTAAGAGTGTATAGACAAATCCAAGATTTGTATATTACAAATGGATTGGATTTCTGCTCTAATTTCCATAGACAGTAAAGCAATTTCATTCATTCTCCATCGTCAATATCAATGTATGAAGGTTTATTGAAAGCTTGGCACACACGGTACAAGCCTTCCCATCAGCTGTCATACTTTCTTGTAACAGCCCTGATTTCCCTCAGTACTGTATAATATCAGCTTTACATAATAAATAACGTTATTAGCTGTTGCTAAAAGATCATGCATAATTTATTGGTTGAATAAGCAAGCAAGTTACCCTTCGAATCTGAGAGTGGTGGCATATTAACACCTCGGAAGCCATAGATCCTGAAAATGGATGTCTTGACTAATACTTGAAGGCTCTTGTTGCTTTCTCCCCATACTTTTATATGCTGGTTACATTGGGGTGGATGAAATAACTATATAACCCGTGTTAGACTTGAAAAAGACCTTTGGATTGAAGTATGTGACGGACTTTGTAAATGCAACACTCAAGTCTTTCGTTTTGATTATGTCATCTCAACAATAGGACACTCTGTGATCAGTTGGGGTAAGATGGCTTAAAATTGGAAGACCTCTGGTCAAAGCTCGAAGTGAGGAACATGTTAACTATGTCATTCATTTGCTGCTTGCCATTGATAAAAAATGAGACAGGAAAAGTAATAACAAGAAATGAGTAGTCTCAGAACGAAAAAAAAAAAAGTCTTATGGAATGAGTAAGGAAAAGAGATATGTGAAGAAAATTACAACATCCATCACCGGGAGTAAAAAAAAAAGGGAGAGAAGATAAAACAGGGGAAATAACACAGAACATCAACATAAATACATAATCATTTCAAAGGAAAGAAAAAAAAAACACACAATACATCACACAATTATACTTGTCTGTTACTGGTAGGTAATTTCCGTATTTGGATTTAAAGGGAGACTTGACCCAAAAATGAGAAAGGGGATTTCTGCCAGTTTGATATAGTTTTTGAAGGAGGCATTTGCAAAGAACCAATCAGAAGATATTCCATAGCCTGAGTCCAAAAATATTAAGACTTGGGAGAAATTATTTTGTGAATAAGCTGCTTCACGGAGATGGTCCGATGCTCGTTGAATACTCCAAGGGATGTGTATGTGTGTCTCTCATGTAAACTGGAGGGAAGACATGGGAATGTGAACACATATGGGAGAGAAGGATGACATTGAAGTAGGAGTGAATGCATATGCAAATTCTTATGCGAACAGTTAGGAATAAGGAAATAATAGGAAACAAGTAGACAGAAGAGGTAGGGTGAACCAGAGCCTTTACGCAAGATGTCGGCACTGTACTAGATGTCGGAGCACAGAACATCTTGAAGAGTCATAGGTAAGTTGTTTGTTCCAGCATATTAGATCAGGAAAAAAGTTGTGTGAGGGAAACCCTTTACCTTTTATATGGCATTTTATTATGTAGGATTTAACTCCTCTTTAAAAAGGAGAGTAAACCTTATAAAAGTAATTAAAGGATCATGTGCTCACAAAGATAGGTAAAATAAGTAACTCGCCTGTATTACACAGTGTCTGAAAGAAGCAGTTCCTACTAAGCAGTCATACACTGTCAACATGTAAACTAAAGACTAAAAATTGTAGAAATGCACATCGTATATCATTTTAAATGTGACGACAGGAACATGTGTATGATATATGTCATGTTAAATGCTTGGGAGCATTTATAGCAGTATAAATGTATACATGTGTAATTTTGACAATATTCTTACATTTGTGGATTACATAGTGTGACGTTTGTTTGAGTTTCCTTTGTTATGGTACATGCAAGAAAATAAATAAATAAATAAAAAGTGATTTAATGGGGTTGATCGGTTATAAATCTACTTTTTAAACCTACTTTCTAGATCCCCTCTTTGCTGCCAATATTATCTCAGAGTTGTTGAGTATTCTGATTGCGGAGGTCCCTGGAGATTCTGACATCATTCTTCACTTGTTGCTGATACAATTCCGAAGGTGAGGTCTTGAAGTTGATCTCATACATTCCAGCACCTTATTGCACATCCAAACCTGTTTTGCAAGAGAGCGGATCTCTCTTATGTGAGTTCAAATGATTCTTATTTTTGTATATATATTTTTACATGGAATGCACTCCTCTTTCTATTTTGCCTATTCTGTATATATAGGTTTTAGGTATATCATATTGCTGCTTATCTGTTTTATACATTAATCTACCTTTATGTGGTGGTATTTATTTAATCTAGATGTCACTATCATTTCTTCATTTTATGGAATTAATAAATAATACTAGTATATTGAATTACTTTCATTTCTGAACTGGAGACATATTGCATTAATATTTAATCATATTGATATACCTCTATAAGATTAAGACATTGTAGGCAACTGGGCTACAGTAATGTGAGGTCCCCAGTAAAATCAGTTGGGCATACATCTCTTGACAAATATTCCTGTGTTCCAGAACTTAGATTGCACTCACAGCACTTGCCCCAGAAGCCAAGATTTACCCCAGCACTTACATTGCACTCACAGGACTTGGCCCAACACTTAAGTTGCACTCAAATGACTTCCCCCATGACTTGCACTTGGCAGATCATATAATCTTGGCATATCATGGCAAAATCAGCAGTAATGTATGAACATTTTATAATATGGCAAAATCTTTATTAATGTATAAACATGGTAACATATGGCAAAATCAGCAGCAATTTTTAAACCTGGGATATAATGACTAAATCAGCAGCAATGTATAAACTTGGTACATTTTTTTCATATTTAATAAAAACTATGATTGTCAAAATGCATTTATTGTTTTTATTTACTTTCATGACCCTCACACTTGCCAATGCATTCCCACACTTTCCATTCTGCCCCCAGGATTTCCTTTTTGATGCCCAAATTTGCCAATGCACCCCCAGACTTGTCATTCTGCCCCCCAGACATGCCAATGCATTCCTACATTGCACAACCAGGACATACCCCATCACCCACATTACCCCATCACCCACACTGCACCTCGTCTGATCTCCCCAGCAACATGATCTTTAAGAACTCCGAGATCTGTACGTCCCTCTCACTATTTAGATGTTTAGGGCTTTACATAATTAACCCTTTTTTTCATGACAAACCTTGACAGTAGAAGCTTCTAACCTAATATTTGTAAATTACACATTTTGGGAGTGTAGATATAATCATTTTTCATAAACACATACATTTGTATCATTCAATCCAATATGGAGTTAAAAATACGTTTATTGAAAAGAAGAAAAATCAGAGTAGTCCTTTAAAAGAACGAGCTATTCAAAATGGCGATTGCCCTTTCGGAGAATATTTTGGATAACTTTTTCATAAAACGTCTCATTAAATCAAGAGTTTAACTCATTTCCAAGCGAAAGTTATTGTTGTTTTTTTTTCCCTGCTATAAAATAACTTGGGGGAAAACATTCATAATCTCCTTAGTACATCTATTACATTTTATTTTCATTAATATGTTTCCCTGACTGCACAGAACTGGGAGATTGTTTCTTCCTGTCTTTTGGGATAAGCCCTCTTATTGCTGATGGATGTTTTCGAAGAGAAGATCTGTAGTTGGACTTGCCAACAGGGATTTTTCGAACAGGCACCAGATCCCCAAGGCTTCTTAATGTGTCATCAGTTTACTCTTTATCTTGAAATGCTGAGATATGTTGTTTGGTTATGGACCTCACAGAAGTCTTTAAAATCTCATTAGGAGCCCGTGAGTATCCCACGAGGAAGATGACAATGCTGCAAGTTACAGAATAAATACAGAACTGTGTTACTGGACATGTCGACCAGAAATCTGAACTTATTAGCAAGCCTTGAACAATAGCCAAACTTAGAACATCACATAAGTTGTATGTAGTATTTAAATATCCTTAAGATTATATACTCTTTAAAAATACAAAAACGTAAATAATCATCTGAAAATAAATGTATATTTAATCAATAAAGGTATGAGTGTGCTGTAAATATTATACAGATATAATATGATGCTTATTAAACACATGTGAGTGTGCTGCATTTACTGTACATATATAATATTATAGTTACTAAACAGGTGTGAGTGTGCTGCATTTACTCTAAATATATAATATTATAGTTACTAAACAGGTGTGAGTATGCTGCATGTACTATACATATATAATATTATAGTTACTAAACAGGTGTGAGTGCTGTAAATACTATACAGATATAATATTATAGTTACTAAACAGGTGTGAGTGTGCTGAATTTACTATACATATATAATATTATAGTTACTAAACAGGTGTGAGTGTGCTGCATTTACTATACATATATAATATGACGCTTACAAAACAGGCGTGAGTGCGCTGTAAATACTATACACATATAATATGTCGCTAACTAAACAGGCGTGAGTGCTGTAAATACTATACATATATAATATGACGCTAACTAAACAGGTGTGAGTGCGCTGTAAATACTATACATATATAATATGACTTATTAAACAGGTGGGAGTGTGCTGTAAATACTATACATATATAATATGATGCTTACTAAACAGGTGTGAGTGTAAATACTATACATATATAATAGGATGCTTACTAAACAGGTGTGAGCGCTGTAAATACTATACATATATAATATGATGCTTGTTAAACATGTGTGAGTGCTGTAAATACCATACATAAATTATGACTCTTACTAAACAGGTGTGAGTGTAAATACTATACATATATAATATGACGCTTACTAAATAGGCGTGAGTGCGCTGTAAATACTATACATATATAATATGACGCTAACTAAACAGGTGTGAGTGTGCTGTAAATACTATACATATATAATATAAAGCTTACTAAACAGGTGTGAGTGCTTTAAATACTATACATATATAATATGACACTTACTAAACAGGTGTGAGTGTAAATAATATACATAAATAATAGGATGCTTAGTAAACAGGTGTGAGTGCTGTGTAAATACTATACATATATAATAGGATGCTTATTAAACATATGTGAGTGTAAATACTATACATATATAATATGATGCTTACTAAACAGGCGTGATTGCTGTAAATACTATACATATATAATATGATGCTTACTAAACAGGCGTGAGTGCTGTAAATACTATACATATATAATATGATGCTTACTAAACAGATGTGAGTGCGCTGTAAATACTATACATATATAATATGATGCTTACTAAACAGGTGTGAGTGCTGTAAATACTATACATATATAATATGATGCTTACTAAACAGGCGTGAGTGCTGTAAATACTATACATATATAATATGATGCTTACTAAACAGGCGTGAGTGCTGTAAATACTATACATATATAATATGATGCTTACTAAACAGGCGTGAGTGCTGTAAATACTATACATATATAATATGATGCTTACTAAACAGATGTGAGTGCGCTGTAAATACTATACATATATAATATGATGCTTACTAAACAGGTGTGAGTGCTGTAAATACCATACATATATAATATGATGCTTACTAAACAGGCGTGAGTGCTGTAAATACTATACATATATAATATGATACTTATTAAACATGTGTGAGTGCTGTAAATACTATACATATTTAATATGACTCTTATTAAACAGGTGTGAGTGCTGTAAATACTATACATATATAATATAATGCTTACTAAACAGGTGTGAGTGCTGTAAATACTATACATATATAATATGATGCTTATTAAACAGGTGTGAGTGCTGTAAATACTATACATATATAATATGACGCTTACTAAACAGGTGTGAGTGCTGTAAATACTATACATATATAATATAATGCTTACTAAACAGGTGTGAGTGCTGTAAATACTATACATATATAATATGATACTTATTAAATATGTGTGAGTGCTGTAAATACTATACATATATAATATAACATAGTAACATAGTAACATAGTAATTTAGGTTGAAAAAAGACACAAGTCCATCAAGTTCAACCCTTCTACCTATCATTTCTGCGTTTTGATCCAAAAGAAGGCAAAAAAAACCCTAAGGAAGCTTTTTCGAATGTTGCCTCCTAGGGGGAAAAAAATTCCTTCTTGACTCCAAAAGGGCAATCAGATTTCTCCTTCGATCAAAAAGCTCTATTATTAATGCTCATTCTATTATTAATAACCCTGTATGTTCTGCTTTTCTAAAAAATCATCCAGACCATTTTTAAATGCATCTATTGTGGTTGATAGCACTACCTCTCTTGGCAGTGAGTTCCATAATTTTATTGTCCTTACCGTAAAGAATCCCTTCCTTTGCTGCCTATGAAATCTTTGCTCTTCCAGTCTCAGGGGGTGTCCTCTTGTTCTTTGTACATTTCTATTAATGAACAGGTCCCTGGAGAGCTCCTTATATTGGCCCTGCACATATTTATATAATGTTATCATATCCCCTCTAAGACGCCTTTTTTCTAAAGTAAATAAATGCAATTTTTTAAATATGACTCTTACTAAACAGGTGTGAGTGCTGTAAATACAATACATATATAATATGATGCTTACTAAGCAGGTGTGAGTGCTGTAAATACTATACATATATAATATGACGCTTACCAAACAGGTGTGAGTGCTGTAAATACTATACATATATAATATGTCGCTTACCAAACATGTGTGAGTGCTGTAAATACTATACATATATAATATGACGCTTACTAAACAGGTGTGTGTGCTGTAAATACTATACATATATAATATGACGCTTACCAAACAGGTGTGAGTGCTGTAAATACTATACATATATAATATGACGCTTACCAAACAGGTGTGAGTACTGTAAATACTATACATATATAATATGACGCTTACCAAACAGGTGTGAGTGCTGTAAATACTATACATATATAATATGATGCTTACCAAACAGGTGTGAGTGCTGTAAATACTATACATATATAATATGACGCTTACTAAACAGGTGTGAGTACTGTAAATACTATACATATATAATATGACGCTTACTAAACAGGTGTGTGTGCTGTAAATACTATACATATATAATATGACGCTTACCAAACAGGTGTGTGTGCTGTAAATACTATACATATATAATATGATGCTTACTAAACAGGTGTGAGTGCTGTAAATACTATACATATATAACAGGATGCTTATTAAACAGGTGTGAGCGCGCTGCAAATACTATACATATATAATATGATGCTTACTAAACAGGTGTGAGTACTGTAAATACTATACATATATAATATGATGCTTACTAAACAGGTGTGAGTGTAAATACTATACATATATAATATGATGCTTACTAAACAGGTGTGAGTGCTGTAAATACTATACATATATAATATGACGCTTACTAAACAGGTGTGAGTGTAAATACTATACATATATAATATGATGCTTACTAAACAGGTGTGAGTGCTGTAAATACTATACATATATAATATGACGCTTACTAAACAGGTGTGAGTGTAAATACTATACATATATAATATGATGCTTACTAACCAGGTGTGTGAGTACTGTAAATACTATACATATATAATATGATGATTACTAAACAGGTGTGAGTGTAAATACTATACATATATAATATGATGCTTACTAAACAGGTGTGTGAGTACTGTAAATACTATACATATATAATAAGTTAGTGGCACTATTAGCGTGTGTGCCTATGGAAAAAGTCTGCGCCTCCTCTGCCGCAGAAGGCACTTCCAGGTTGCGCTCAGTGCACTGTCAAAGTCTTAGTATTATTGTCACTGTTTGGGTTTATGTTTGGTCGCGCTCCTACACTACAAAGTGTCAAGTTATAAAAATAAAAGGCTCAGTCGCCATTAGGCATTACAAACATGGATTGCGCCTTTTTATACATAACGCGCATAGTGTTGCTACTTCTTTGCCCACGGCTTCCTGCTTGATCTCAGGTATCTGATAACATATTATAACAGCATGTTTTCAAACCATGCATGGTTCATACAACAAACCCAATTCTGATCTGTACTGCCAGACAATCTGTCTGTTTGCTAAAATCTGCAGTGCGTAAAGCTAGAGACATATTTACCTAAATACCAAACACTACAGTACAATACCTCAGTGTGTTGTAGCTTGTAGTGGACAAAAAAAATGTAATTTCATGCTTTATAGCATGTTGGTTTAGCACAACACATTTCGCCCCTAGTTGGCTTCATCTGTCTAAACTATTTTCTTATATTCTTTCTTATTTTCCTTTTTTTGACTCTGCTTCTCATGTGTGTTTCACCCCCTTGTCTTTATTTTCCTTTTTCTGTGTACAATGTAATTATTCCATTAGGAAGCACATTTGCTTTCGTAAATGAATACATTTGCAATTATTAGCTCACCAAAGGTTCCCTTTTCATGCAGCTGAGGCAAAAACAGAAAGGCGAATTATTAGTGTTCTTTTCCAGTAGGGCTCAGATGATCATAATATCAATGTGAAAGCAACAAAGAGATAACTCGTATTTATAATCATAATGAGCTCATATTAATTGTATGCTCAGACAAAGCAGTCCAGTGCTCTTGTCGGCATAGAAAAGGAAACAGCTATGGTAAGTCATTGAATAAAGGGGATACCGTTTAGGACTTTGTGGTATAGGACTCTTCTTTGCGACAGCATCATCGTGGGATTTACGGAGTTTAACAGTTCATTGCTATCAGGTGCATCATTGAAGTAGGTTAGTTTTTGGGTGTAGGTTAGTTTTAGAGCTCATTTAGTGTTAGGTTAGAGTATTAGGTTTAGTATTATAGTATTAGGGATTAACTTTAGGGTTAGTATTATGGTTTATGGGCTATTATTAGGTTTAATATTAGAGTAAGTGTTAGAATTCGGGTTGGTATTAGGGTTAGTTTTACTGTTAGTATTAGGGTTAGGGATTGTTTTTAGGGTTAGGGGGTTACTTTATTGGGGGGGGGGGTAGTATTTGGTACCGATAGTTCAGTGCCGAAACAGCCACGCTGAATTGTCAGCATTCTAACTGCTAGGGTGAACCGGTCACCATGAACTGTCCTAGATGCAGACATTGTATGTTTTACACTGAGGAAAATATTAATTTTGAGTAAGGAAGGTATTTTTCTACTCTCCTATTGGTCGAACTGGTTCAGCACCTGATTTGTATCCAAGAACCTCTGCCAAGCATTGTTAAGTGTATTGTCTTGAATGTTATAAAAAAAAAACGCCCTGTTATATATAACAAACAGCGAATATGTTTTTAAATTCCCAACATTTAAGTATGCAGTCAAGTTTCATAATTCCTATTGTAATTAGAACATGAAAAACATAGCATCCCTTACACTATTTTGAGTTTTTAGGATTATGGACTAATGTTAAACTTTATTTTTATCAACCAATCAATTCTATGTAATTACATTACCTGATTCCATTGATAATTTGCTCTAATCCTTATGAAATTAATATTTAGAAGTTCTACGTCGATACTTCTACTTTCTCTCCAGCTGCCACAGTTCCATTCCCTCTTGGCTTGATTATTTCCCAGTGTACAAGTCTATCACTGGTGACAAACTTGCAAATATCCACACAAATACACAAGAGGGATTTTGCAGAAACAATACTTGATAGTTATGACCACCTGGGGAGAGTGTTTTGTTTTTCGACCCACAGCTAGCTGTCGACTGGAAAACAAACACCTTGCTTTGGTTGCTAGATCTGTTCACTTTCTTCAGGCAGCCTGACTTTAAATATTTTAAAAAATATTCAGCTGAACATTATTATTATTATTGGATCTGGTATGGTCCAAACATACATCCTGGCTATTGGCAGTAAGAATGACAGGTGTAATATCTTGTCTCATGATCTGTCGAGTGGTTGTGGATCAACGATGGGAGCTGTGCTCGTTTTGAAACATGAACACTTCTAATAGGATTCCAGTGATGGAGATTATTTGAGACCTTGATCCGTGAGTATCATCACTCACAGAGCTAGAACTACTGGTTTTAGTATAAGACTTGCTGTGTTTGCAGAATAATTTGCAAAAGTTGTGTAATGTTTGCTAGGGGAGAAAACGTCACTTCCCCAAATGAAAAGGAAGGCAAAAAAATAGCAAATTTTTCTCTCCAATTTTTTTATAAATATTGTTTCAACAAATATATATATATCATTTTTTGTTTCTGAGAAACTGAAGCTCAACACACATAACACAAGAAAAGCAAATAATTGTGTGAAATTATTATTTGTTTTACCTACTGAGGAATAGTTTACAATGAAATGTATTTATTTTTTATTCTACATGTTTATATTTCATATATATTTTAGAAATGTTATACCTCCTCTGCAAGGAATTTAAAGATGATTAATAACTTAAAGGATCACTACTAGAGTTGAGCGGACACCTGGATGTTCAGGTTCGGTGGGTTCAGCCGAACTTCAGAAAAAAGTCCGGGTTCGGGGTCGAACTTGACCCCGAACTTGACCCCGAACCCGAACCCCATTGAAGTCAATGGGGACACAAACTTTTGGGCACTAAAATGCCTCTAAAAAAGTCCTGGAAAGGCCTAGAGGGCTGCAAAAGGAATTAAAATGTGGGTAAGAGTAGGACAAGTGCCCTGCAAACAAATATGGATAGGGAAATAACTTCAAAAAACATAAAATACATTCAAATTAAAAATACAGATGAGCCATAAAATAGCACTTAATCGAATCTTTGATTTTAGCTTTGGAAGAACATAAATCTAAATCTAAAGCATGGCTGCCAGGAGGATCAACAGAATTATCCATTTGAGAGAGGGTTGGAGTGCAGGGTATTCTCTTTCAGTTTATACTAAGTGACCCATAGGTTGAGGAGGCGGTGACCGTGGTGGTGTAGGTGGAAGCGGCGCTGGAGGAGGAGGAGGTAGCCAGAATTTTTAAAAGTGCGCTGTAAGCACAGTATTTGACGGTTCTATTTGACTCTCAGATTTAAAGTGCACTGCAAGATGCAAATGTACTATTTAGCACCTAAAATTATTAGAATTTTTAAAAGTGCGCTGTAAGCACAGTATTTGACGGTTCTATTTGACTCTCAGATATGAAGTGCATCGCAAGAAGCACATGTACTATTTACCACCCAATACTATTAGAATTGTTCAAAGTGCACTGAAAGCACAGTATTTGATTGTTCTATTAGACTCTCAGATTTAATACATGTAATGCTATTGCTATTCTATAAATAAAAATAGAGTCCCCATTCATAAGAATAGGTCAATTTATAGAATACATGTAATGCTATTGGCTATTCTATAAACCGAAATAGAGTCCCCATTCATACTAATAGGTCAATTGACCTATTCGTATGAATGGGGACTCTATTTCGGTTTATATAATAGCAATAGCATTACATGTATTCTATAAACCGAAAGTCTATAAACCGAATGTCTTTCGGTTTATAGACTTTTGGTTTATGGAATATATGTAATGCTATTGCTATTCTATAAACCGAAAGTCTATAAACCGAATGACTTTCGGTTTATAGACTTTCTGTTTATAGCCGAACCCCGAACTCCAACCCGAACATACAGTGAAATGTTTGGGTTCGGGGTACGAACACCGTAATGTTCGGTACGAACCCGAACAGTGCGGTTCGGGTTCAATCAACACTAATCACTACCACTTAAATAAGATGTAACTAGATAACCTGATCATTTAAAACAACACATATATAAATCATATGCCACTGTTTGTTAATTTTTTATATGATTGAACTAATTGCATATAAAAGGAAAAATTAAATTAGGAGTTTATCTCCCGGCTCCATTTTGTGAATATTTCCCATGATGCAATATGATCCAAAATGTTCCAGCCAGTCTAACTTTATAACTGTTGCCAAAGCCTGTATGATGATGTCATAAGATACTCCCCTGCTCTCTTTCTGGCTCCTGTTTATCATAGTGGGCAGGACAAGTTGGCTGTGTACATTTTTTTACCTACATTCCAACACAAAGAGAGGAGATTAACCTGATAAACAGGATCATATCTCCACCCCTTGTGATATAATAGTTATATTCAATGCAAGCCTATGGTTAGAATTCTTACTTATAGACTGCATTCGGTGTCTCCAGCCCAAAGTGAGACATTTGTGCTGTAAAGTCACTAGAGGGTGGCACCCAAAAAAACACTATATTTCACAAAATGGCAGAGCCAAATCACACTTGTTTAGTTACATATTTTATTAAATAGTCACATAACAAAAACAAAATACATATCTGAAATCAAGAAAACAAAATAAAAAAATAAACCTGTTCACCGACTTAAAAATCGCCTATTTTTTTCATGCATATGAAAGATAAAAGATTATAAAAATGTATGTCCTCTAGATGGTAAGCTTTACGAGCAGGGTTCTCTACCTCATGTACCAGTCTGTTCCTCTAGATTGTCTAACTTAGTATGTAGTTCCCTTCTATGCTCTGTACCAAGCACTACGAGAATTGTTGGAACTGTATAAATAAATGTTAATGTAATGTAATCTATTCCTTAAAATAGGAATATCTGTATTCTAAACAGATTTAATGTATTTACAAAGAATAAGTTTAAAGTTTTCGCCGACCCTCCCACTCAGCTCTGAGCAGTTGGCCAGAGGCTGGGGGGAAAAAAGTGCAACATTTTAAAGTATCTCAGAAAAGCAAAATACCCCATAACTATACTTGCAGTGTGTGCATACATATATTACACATGAGTCTTTAGAGAGCAGACATATAATAATACCAGGTGAATGATAACTGCACTGGCAATGTGTGCATACATTTATTACACAGGAGTCTGTACAGAGCAGACATATAATAATACCAGGTGAATGATAACTATACTTGCAGTGTGTGCATACATATATTACACAGGAGCCTGTACAGAGCAGACATATAATAATACCAGGTGAATGATAACTATACTTGCAGTGTGTGCATACATATATTACACAGGAGCCTGTACAGAGCAGACATATAATACCAGTTGAATGATAACTATAATTATAATGTGTACATACATATATTACACAGGAGCCTGTACAGTGCAGACATATAATAATACCAGGTGACTGATAACTATAATTATAATGTGTACATACATATATTACACAGGAGCCTGTATGGAGCAGACATATAAAAATACAAGGTGAATGATAACCATACTTGCAGTTTGTGCATACATATATTACACAGGAGTCTGTACAGAGCAGACATATAATAATACCAGGTGACTGATAACTATAATTATATTGTGTACATACATATATTACACAGGAGCCTGTACAGAGCACACATATAATAATACCAGGTGAATGATAACTATACTTGCAGTGTGTGCATACATATATTACACAGCAGGCTGTAGATAGCACACATCTGCAGTGTTATATCACAGTTTGCCCAGCTAAGGTTGCCAGATGAGCTAGTTTGTTAACTTTTAACCTGTTTCTCTGTAGATTATAGACTACAAGAGTATCCAGGAGGAAACTGTTAATTAATAAATAACTGGATCCCATAGGATTTATGCTGATTAATTATTTATACATTCTGCGGGGCCAATCTATATGCATGGAACAAGAAGTAGGAGGTAAATAAAGGCTATTCAGAATAATAGCAAGGAAAACTTGATTTGCACTGCTCCTTTCAGCATTAAAAGATGAGCGTGCAAAGCAAATAATGAATAAAAAGTGTCATCGTCTGGATCATGGAGTTTATGATGCAATTAATTAGAGAGAGTAATGTAGAATATTGGCCAAACTACAACAGTCAAAGTTTAAAGACAATATTATCTTTGCTGTTAATTGTATACACATCTCATGATGTAATATCCATACGTATATATAATAAATTGTATTAAATAATGAAATGATAACCCAAAGCAATGGCTATTCTAAAGATGATTAGGTGACTCAAGGTCAGGATAAACCTGGAAGAGGTGGTCTTCATCCCTTAGATGAGTCTCCAGTATAATGACTGGGATTTATTTCAGTACTAAGCAACCCCCTGTAGACCTTGTGAGTTAGTCTAGCAGTGATGATGAAACTGAAAAGCCAACTGGAGCTGGAAGTGTTACTGAGAAAACTGGAGAGAAAGTCGGAAACCAGATCGACAAGTGGGACTTGGTCATGGTAAAGCTGGAGGTAGGTACATATTTTAGAGGAGTGCCACTAGCAGAAAATGGAGTAGCACACAGGGTTCTAGGAGGATGAGACAAAGGTAATAAAGGTGGATATTGTAATCAAACTTTGATGTCAGGATCAGCAAGTGAGGCTGTGTTCACCCTGGCCCTTTCTCATAAGAAAAAGGAATTTACCTTGGCTGGGCCAATTTAAGACTTTTCACGTTTTTGCAGTACACTCATGCAGACTTGTGACTTCCATGTTGGAGACCAAGGTCCACCATCTTTTAGAATTGGGTTCCAAGAATCGCAAAAACTGTCAAAGGGTACTGGAGGGGTCTCATTTTAAAAATGACAGGCGTAGACCCCTCAGACTAGTGTGGTCACCTGAGGGGGTAAGAGATCCATGATCAAGGGTTGTGTTGTCATGAATGCTTTGTGTGTAAGGCAGTTTTCAAGGTTAAAAAGGAATTTTGTTATGAAAACAAGATTAAATGACACTTGTCATTGTTTCCAAATGTTGCTTTGATACTCTTTATATTTGTTGTGTGCATTTCTTTTAATTCCCAAACTTTTAATAATAGGTTATATGACATAAGACATTATGATTGGTACAGAAAAAGTGTTTGTCTCCAGTGAACTAATCCCAGTGGGGAAGACTTCAAGCAAATAAAGCAATCTATATGTCAATATAGAACAAGGGTTCTTGGTGCCCATAATTGTAATGACCCTTAAGGGTAAGAGGGATCCTGGACTGCTCGATCGACGAGCAAAGAGCCAATACATAGACCTGTAACCAATAAAAAAAACCCAGCAAACTATCATTATTATAATCCATGTAAGTTGTGGTCAAATAGACATTGCGAAAATGTGCAACAGATTTGGTTGGTAAGGGACTATCCGAATCCAGAAGAGAATATACACAGTCAGGAGTGTTACTTATATGGCTATGCAACTGGTAAGCAAGGATGAGCAGACAGCGGATAAGATGTCATTCCTTTCAATGTACCTCTTGTCTATCACAATCTGAGTGTCTCAGGAAAGCAATGTGTTCCTCTGCAAGACTGGCGTCTTCCCTCTATAAATTACTGTGCTCACATCTTTTGAAGTGATCCTGACACTTATCAATTCCTGAACTTACTTGATAAACCATTGAACTGCTGGCTTGTGTAGGCAATGCCTCATTGCTGCTCCATAGTGCTCATGTTTTCGACATTACTCTATTGTTCTTTTATTACTGATTAAGTGTTCTCTGCTGTTTCCCTCTGGGACCTGAAACCGGTACTACACTTACCTATTGAACTCTGATGCACTACTCTCTCTCCAGTGTATAATTTAGTATATAATTTATTTTTGAAGTGCCATTGTTTTTTATGTCTTTTGTATATTGTCACTTTATATTGTATCACTTCTCTTTTTTATAGTATTAAACAAGGTATTGCACCATTTATAATGTGTCTATTGCTCTACTCTACTACCAGATTCATTATTTTTATTACACCAAGGTTCTGCCATATCTCCTTATATTTTAATTTGTTTATACCCCCCCCCCAGGTCTTCATTTTGTTCGAAATTTTCGATCAAATCTTTCTTCATCCAACGCAAGATGGAGAAAGATCTGACCCAAGATTCTAAAAAACATGTGTGAGCTAGATGAAGCAGAGAGGACTCGATAAGGTACTTTATTATTTTTTTCTTTCATTAAAGCATGTCTATCTAAAATTGCAACTCTTGATGCAATCTTTCAATTAGGCATCATTTAATGTTTGGCTGACAGTTTTTCCCCAAGGTGAACTCAAATGGGCAACTTAATATATAGAATATTCACCTGCTACTTTGAATTAGCAAGTAGGAAACTCCAATGGTAATATTAAATATTATTTGTCAATTGTCTCTTAATGTAATTCAAATAAACATATTTCATTAGATGTTGTGTCAAGCGCCTTCTCGAAGCAGTGTGACTTTAATGTGATTCTTAAAATAAAAACATTGATACAGAACTTTAAAACAAAATTACACAATAGACGATCTAGGTAAAATCGCATTAGCAATCATACATCAATAGTTTGCTTCTACAAACTGTTTAAAAAAAATGCTATTTTTCATAATTTTCTCTTGATGTCATGGGTTCTGACATAAGGAATCTAAAATTATACATTTTTCACACACCGTGATCGATATCAATTTTTAAATGCGGTATCGATTTGCGCAGTGTTTAAATTCAAATCAAACAATAGCATTTTTTTGGAGGGGGGGGGGTAGTTTCTTGCTTGCTCATAAAAATGCCAGTGCTGTTGACCTTTGTATTGTAAAATTATATTGATTGAATGCGATTCTTAGTTATTTCCATTAATACATCTTAGAAAGAATGCCGTGAATTTCTCCGAACAATAAATCAAGAACAGTTTGAGTTATAATTTCTGACAAGGCTGGCTATTTTAAAAAAAAAACTTGCCTCTGTGCTGCAATCGATGAAGCTGTGAAGTGTAAATGTATTTATTACATTGTAATAAGCAGAATTAAGCTATGGCGTATATTTACTATATGGGGGTTTGCTGGTGAAGTGGAAATTAAATTTCACTGAGTCAACTATACATTGTGCATGGACAAACCACTCGAGTTTCTCCTGCTAGAAGAGCTCAGCTGGCCATGGATAATGCATTTTGTAATAAATCTTATAATACATTATGCAGGGCCAACTTAGTTCTTCTAACAGGATACATTCACCAGACATGTCACTGTACAATGCTTACTAAAATCAGTAAGGTGAAATGTTCACCTTTTAAATAGATCACACAATTGATGAGTAGCAGACAACGAGCTTATGTTATTTTTATTTTTTCTTAATTAATTATAAAAATATTGATCGAAGAACTATTTCTATTAATGTTTTTTATGCGTGTTTTTTGTATTTATGTTACGATTTGTTGATGGTGTACTATTGTTGTCTTGAACTTATGTACTGTCCTTTTAATATTTTCTGTATGTGTTCTTGTATTGTCATGTAATGGGATCATTTGTATATTGTATACTATTGAAATCTTGGACTTATGTATAAATGGTTTCTTCAAATAAAGAATGTTAAATAGATCACACAAATCATGGATTTTCTTCGTATGCTCAGTGTCTATATAATCAGTGCTTTGTCTGTGCTGTCCCTTGCTTATGACATCACCTATGGGCTGATATGCAAATTACCTGGTTTTCAATGGGAAATGTGTAATTTGCATATTAAGCCACAGGCCATGTCATAAACAGTAGACTCCATAGACACATTTAAAACACATGTGTCTCTTAATGTAAGCACGTGCTTGCAACTCTGCTAACACAAGATGACTTTCCATCATGTTTTATTCTCTACATTCACGGGATCAGCTGTGTTTAGGTGATACTGTCCCTTTAAGAAGTGCTAATATAAACATATACATAAATAGGGAAAGTAGCTCATCTCTGCATTTAAGTTTGTAGAAATCAGTTGGGTATTGTCACTCACTTCTTACCATGTGACTGTCATTCATTTCAGAGGGGTCTAGTCACTAAAAGAGAATTGACAAGTGAACTTCTAAAATTAGGCATTCGTAGCTAGCAGGGAAAATTCTACAATCTGCATCTTTTTTTCCGCTCATCTTTCATAACTCCTGACATGCCCCACCGGAGATGAGAGGATGCTGGTGGCTTTGGTTGCAAGAAGGCATGTCAGCAGCATCCTACTTCTCAATGGATTTGGGGCTGTAAAGGAAAACAAGGGTGTGTTTGGGGGGGGGGAGGGGAGAGGGGGATGAGCTACAAACCCCTGACTTTGAAGTTATCTTTATAAGAATGTGGACATTTTGCATACAAAAAATATGGAAAAATAGTAGCAGGATAAATAGACATTTCACTTTAAGAGACGCTTTTATAGACCAAAAAGTAAGAAATTGGCAAACGCTAGGCACACCAAGAGAACGTGATAAACCGACCTAACTATGGCACACCAAGAGAACGTGATAAACCGACCTAACTATGGCACACCAAGAGAACGTGATAAACCGACCTAACTATGGCACACCAAGAGAACGTGATAAACCGACCTAACTATGGCACACCAAGAGAACGTGATAAACCGACCTAACTATGGCACACCAAGAGAACGTGATAAACCGACCTAAGGTTCCTTTAAATGTAATACTCAGTAAATGTAACTTTGAATTATATGGGAAGAGACTCCATAAGTAGTAAAACTGATGTTCTTCCTCAAGAGATTATGGTTGACAAAAATTGGACTCGTCTGGTGGAAGTGCAACAATGTAACAGCCAGAGGTTACATTTCAGACAAAATAGACACATTTAAGCATCATGCTCAAGAGTTTACCTTTTGCACATGCTTGTCACACATATATACATGATGTATGTAATGTATTATACTATAAGATTTTGTCACTTTAAATCATTCCAAAGTCCATACTATCTGTTTTATATTCATTGTTCTTGCCCATTTAGATAAAACCAGTAAGGCCATCATTGTTATATATAATAAACCTACTATAGCAATGATAAAGTGAGACTCTAATTATCCATATTTTGTTTATCACATGAGGTCTTTTTCAAATAAGAGAGAGCATTGAGGAAATACTATGAAGGGATATAATCATACATATACACAAATCCACTATAACAACATCATGACCACTGACAGGTGGCAAGCTGGCGGAGGCAGTGTGATGCTTTGGGCAATGTTCTGCTGGGAAACCTTGGGTCCTGCCATTCATGTGGATGTTACTTTGTACCACCTACCTAAGCATTGTTACAGACCATTTACACCCTTTCATGGAAACAGTATTCCCTGATGGCATTGGCCTCTTTCAGCAGGATAATGCTCCCTGCCACAAAGCAAAAATGGTTCAGGAATGGTTTGAGCAACACAACAACGAGTTCATCGGTGGGATGTGCAGAACATACACATCTGATCCATGGATGCCCCATATCTCAACCTACAAGACTTAAAGGATTTGCTGCTAATGTCTTAGGGCCAGATACCACAGCACAGCTTTAGATGTCTAGTGGAGTCCATAACTTGACTAGTCAGGGCTATTTTGGCATCTAAGAGGCTGTCATAATTTTATGGATGATCAGTGTCTTGTCTACTCATTGCATTGTCATGATAATAAGTAAATCATAAAGCCCTTTTCTCCAAGGGCACACTGTCTTATTTAAACAAGCTAGAGGTTGATAATGGATGCTGTTGTTGCACAAGTTAATGGTATATGTTTTATCATTAACCCATTAGTGACATGACCTTTTTAACTAGTCTTTCCCTTGGGGACAAGGGCTGTTTTGACATTTCCGGGGTGTTTGTGTTTAGCTGTAATTTTCTTCTTTCTCACATTCGGTACCCACACAAATTGTTTTGTATAAATTATATTGTTTTTATCACCATAAGAAGGACTTTCATTAGATACCATTATGTTCGTCATATCTTATAATTTACTACAAAAAAAAAAAAAAACACTTATTCTAACTTTGACCTAAAAAATAATTTACACCAATACAATCATTAAAAAAAAAGACCCCTTCTGGCAATCACTGAGTTAAAAAATAAAAATTCTGCATTTTTTTTCGAGTTATAGGGCAAAACCCCAAAATAGTTTTTTTACAGTGACCTTTTGACCCCATACCGAACCCTGAATTTAACCCTAATTCTAACTCTTATGCTAACCCTTAATTTATTCTAGTTTTAATTTAATTGTAACCCTGTTCATAATAAAATCTTGCTATATAAAAAAAAAAAACAGATGATCTGTTACGTACTAGGATATTTTCTTCTTGATCAAGCCATGGCACACGTTCTAGATTCATTATACGACAGATGATACTGCCACCTAGACTTTTCTTATTTATGAGGATTATATAGAAGACATGGTGAAAACATGTTTAGTCCATTTATAAAATTTTAACTGACTTTTTATTATCCAGTTCTCACTTCTCTGTTGGGTAAGGTCAATTATATTTGACCAAGCCTTATAATGCTTATACACTTGATGCCAACATTATTGCTTTACATAATAGTAAGACCACCATAGAATGTTTTTGAAATAAATTTGGAAAGAAAAAACATGCAGCAATGTACAGAACATAAATAGTATTAAATATTTATTCAAGAACTGTAAAATATTGTCTATAACTCTTGGTTTAGTCAAAACAGCCAACCACTTGTCTTACCAAGAGTGGCCATTTAGTCAACAAATGCCTGCATAAAATCATCCAGCATGTCTTTCCCTACCTTTGCATGACCATTTGATTTAAAATCAACAAAATATCTATAGCATATACATATATGCTCCTATATTGACACTTTCAAATCCAAAGATGAATAATACAAACAAACAGCAGTGTATCTGTATTTTTTATTTACATTTTTTTTTTTTTTTGCAAATATGGTGGACATAGTTATTTAAGGTATTGTTTCTTCTGGGGTGCCTGAGAACTGGATACAGTGTTTCTATTTTAGCCCCATTTTTGTTTATTTGTATTCATGTTCTGTGCTAAGAACACAATTGCACATAAAAAGTGTGATGAACGCACAAGTTCCAAAACTCATGCACAAAAAAGTTGAGTTGGAAAAGTATTCGCTACAATTCGCTGTTTCGTGAAAGAGAAAAGGAAAAAAAGAACATAAAATGCGACAACATTGAAGAAAAGTGGAAGAGGATAAATATTCATTTTATTATATGTAATTAATGTACAGACAAAAATACAAAAGCATGAACCTTCTGTGACACTGGCATGTAAAACAATATTAAAATTTAATGACATCATTTATTTTAAATGCACTTTTCATCTTCAGTCCTAATGCAAATTATGTAATTTAACATTCTTTTTTTGTAGTTCCTTCCAAAAATATATATATATAAAAATCCCTAACGAAAGATCAAAGTAAAAAAAAAAAAAAAATTTACAATAAGGAAAGTGAAACTTATCCAAAGGAACTGTCTTCAAAGGAGTATACTTCTTTTATGGCAAATTTAAATTCTCTTGTTTGTTTGTCTTCATCGAATTTCAAACACAGTTGTACAAAACATAAAAAGATAATGAAAAAAAAATGAAATGTGAAGCGTGAAAAAAAATTGGCTATGAAAAAATACATTCCTCATGGAAACACACGACAGATGACGAAGTAACTGAGTTTTTGGTATGTGTGCTCAATACATACAGACTGGATTTTTCACCATTTGACACTTAAAGGGACTGTCTGGTGTCAAATGTTAATGCATATTAATGTGCTTTCAAAGTACTTTAAAATGCATGTTTTACATTTTGCATTACTTAATTTTGTTTGCTGCAGGAACCAATGAGAATCATTTCATTCAAATGTCTCTCTAGTGATGTTATCAGACAATGTGTTGCACTATCAAGAGATCCTACTGTGTACAAGAGCATGGTCACTTAGATTCCATACAATGTATTCTATTCCAGAAAAACAGGAAGTGACTAAATGAAACAAAACGTTATATCCTCAGTGTCTATATAATCAGTGCTGCCGCACTTGAGGTAAACACAGAGAGTCATCATTAAAATATTAGATATGTGATATATGCAGAATGACTGCATCAAATCACACAGGACAATAAGCTTGTGCACTAAACAAGCAGTAATATTCATCTTGCATCAAAATGAGTTTGGGGGCTAGACTGTCCATTTAATTCCAAAGCACTTTGTTTAGGTAGATGTAAAAAAAAGAATTGTCGGCTACATTAGCACTATGGGAGTGTTGTGGGGAACTAGTGTCACTGTAGAAAGTGGTGTAAGGTAAAAAAAAGCATTGGGAAATTAAAAGTGGGGGAGATATGGAACTGTGTGACCATGCCTGCCATTGACTAAATTATGAGATAAATGACACTTTGAAAATGAAAATATATATGTCATTTGTGGTACCGTAAGGATGCCATTTGTGCACTGGGGACCAGTCCTTTCTAACTTTCCTTCACCACATTCTTTCAGGTTTTCATTCTTTTCTCATTATCTCTATGAATGTGTTATCAATCCAAAGTGGGTGTTGTCACAGTTCCGGCCCATTTCCTTGGCTCCTAAGTATTGTATTCAGGTTTTTTGGCGGTTTCCTCTTCATCTTCTAGAGGTCGCCATGTTTTGCTTCTATTCTCCTCCTGGTATGTCAGCTGCCTCATTAACCTACAGCCCAGCCCTATTTATAACTACAGCTAATTGCAAACAAGGCTTGTATTGCTTTGGTTACATCCTGTGTTGTTCCTCTGTACCTTTCTAGCATTCCTTGTTTCCTGATTTCCTGTTGCTGATTTTTGTTTGCATTCGGTTCATTTGAATGCCTTCGGTTCATTTTTTTTTTTTTTCTACCCTGGTCTCCTGCTGTTTATGCTGTGGTTCAATCCTTCAGTTTCTGTTGTAACTGTCTGGGTGTAAGAGTTCTGGGAGGAAAAATCCTAAGGCTAAAATCCTAAATCATGGGGTGGATTCCTTTTAAGATGAAAAACTCCATCTGGACCCAGATTCCGTTGTTTGGTCACCTCTGCACTGTGGTTCCTCCTGACCACCACCAGTCCAGTCCCGTGTCCTGCCAGACAGCTACCTGTTCAGTCTCAGCTACCAGTCAATTTGAAGGAGACTCCCTCTCCGAACACGTCACCCATGCCATTCACCCCAGACCTCTGCCGTTAACTATTTATGGACTTCACCTGCATCCTTTATATAACTTTGTTCCAAGAACTTTATGTACTTCAATTCATCCTGTACCCCAATTACAACGAGGATTCCTCCACTGAACTGGGTGAGGCAATTGCCTAGGTCCAGCCTAGTGCTTTGACCTTTCATCTCCTTTTTCCTCATTTACACTTTTTTTTAAATTTTTTTTGCATTTTGTGACTTTTTTTGTCTTTTTCACTATATTTTATATATTTTTTGTTCTCTTATTGTTTTGCACCTCATTTTTCTCTGTGTTTCAAATATATTCTTGTTCCGTTTTTTTCTCTATTTTTGATTCAATGTGATGCAGGTCCATTCATTATTGCAAGAGGCACTTTTTGTGGATTAACCCCTGTTCTTCCACATCTTTATGTCCTTTTTCATTTTTTTCCTTCTAGATTTTTCTCTATATGTGGTAAGCCAGCAATTTAGGCATTTTTTGCGGTCACTCTCTGAGCCTCCTACTACCACACTTTTCCATTTATTTTTTCTTTATTTTTTGCCATTTTTTTTATGCTTTTGTCTATGTATACATTTTGATTACTATTATCTTTTTTTCAAGCTTATTTTTCCTCCTATAGTATTTTTTGCCACTCTGTTTTTTTCTATTGCTCTTTGGTTATTTTTCTCCATCTTCTATATACATTTATTTTTGATCGTCAGTATATGATTATATTCTCAATAAAAATGTATATTTACTATATATTTCCAGTGTGCATGTCTGCTTTCTTGTATATTCAGCTACCAGTCAAGTTTCAGCTACCAGTCAAGTTTCAGCTACCAGTCTTGTCTCAGTTTGGTCACAGCTTCCTGTCCTGTCTTAGCTACCAGTCCTGTCCAAGTCTGGCCTCAGCTACAAGTCCTGTCCCAGTCTGGGCTCAGCTACAAGTACTGTCCCAGTCTGGGCTCAGCCACAAGTCCTGTCCAAGTCTGGCCTCAGCTGCAAGTCCTGTCCCAGTCTGGGCTCAGCTACAAGTACTGTCCCAGTCTGGGCTCAGCCACAAGTCCTGTCCTGTCTTAGCTACCAGTCCTGTCCAAGTCTGGCCTCAGCTACAAGTCCTGTCCCAGTCTGGGCTCAGCTACAAGTCCTGTCCCAGTCTGGGCTCAGCTACTAGTCCTGTCTCAGTTCAATGCTAATTTACCAGTCTTTCTCGGTTCCAGTCTAAGCTACCAGTCCTGTATACGTTCAATGATAATTTACCAGTCTTGCTCAGTTCCAGTATAAGCTACCAGTCCTTTCTCAGTACCTGTCTCTTCTACCTGTCCTATCTCAGAACATTTATTTATCTGTTTCCCTGTGCTTTTTCTTTGTGATCTTCAAATTATATAACCATTTCTTGTGGCACTTGGTATAGTCATCAAACATGTTTGAAATAGCATGATCTTATTGTTGAATTTGAATAGAAGCCCTTTTAACCTCTAAGTAGTCTGGGATTTTTCAGCTGTATGTTAACTATGTATTACTAATGTAATGAATCCAACAGAGGACAAATGTAATTTGTGTAGACTATTGTATTTCAAAGCAAAACATCTATTCTAGAGTAATTATCACAAATGTGCGAGTAGAAGGTTTAATCTCTTATATCAGAGTGTGAATGTCATCATCCTAATCATCTTTAACTGGTGTGAGTCTCCTTTAGATAAATCACATTTTAGTGCGATAGGTAAGTTGGCATCTCCTCCAACACTAAAACATTCTTTTGCAAAGGTGCGTGACTTGAGTAGGACTTGAACTATGCGACTGCCGAGACATCACCTTACTCTAGGGTAGGCTGATCAATGTCTGCCTTCCACTAGTGTTCACTATTAAAATATTATTCTGTTCACAATACTATCTAGTTGATATTCTCACTACAACATGAAATCCTAACTCTATACTGCCACCTACAGCATGGCGTGTTTTGGCTGTCGATTAATAAATAACAATTTATAATGAAATGCAACAATCAAGGATTTTCTAAAGGTTCAACCCTCACTAAGTAATTATGAAGTGTTTCCTTGCAGTTCTGGCGTTTATCTGGTTTGTCTGCAATGCAAATAAATGGCCAAATAATAAATTGCTATGGTCATTAGACATCTATTTAGAAAAAAAGAGCACTTATGAATTTTATCGATTTGCTAGAAATATTATGGCTAAAATGAATCCCGCTAATTACAATTTATGTTTGGGGTGCAGAATAGAGGTTGGAATATCAAGACATGTTTAAGGAAGTAAACGGCTTAATTGGAGGTAACCTAGGAGAGAACGTTCTGATAGCCCTATTCCATTTACACCTGGTTGGTATCCCTTTTCAGAAACGGTACCTTATAATTAATTTAATGATGGCCACAAAGGTGGTAATGTCAAGATCTTGGCTTGGCAGGATGTTCCTGCCTGGCCTCAGGTCCTTGATCAGTTAAGGTATCTACAGTGGATATAAAAAGTCCACACACCCCTGTTAAAATGTCAGGTTTCTGTGCTGTAAAAAAATGAGACAAAGATAAATCATTTCAGAACTTTTTCCACCTTTAATGTGACCTATAAACTGTACAGCTCAATTGAAAAGAAACTGAAATCTTTTAGGTAGAGGGAAGAAAAAATATAAAAATAAAATAATGTGGTTGCATAAGTGTGCACACCCTTAAACTAATACTTTGTTGAAGCACCTTTTCATTTTATTACAGCACTCAGTCTTTTTGGGTATGAGTCTATCAGCATGGAACATTTTGACTTGGCAAGATTTGCCCACTCTTCTTTGCAAAAACACTCCAAATCTGTCAGATTGCGAGGGCATCTCCTGTGCACAGCCCTCTTCAGATCACCCCACAGATTTTCAATTGGATTCAGGTCTGGGCTCTGGCTGGGCCATTCGAAAACTTTAATCTTCTTCTGGTGAAGCCATTCCTTTGTTGATTTGGATGTATTCTTTGAGTCGTTGTCATGCTGAAAGATGAAGTTCCTCTTCATGTTCAGTTTTCTAGCAGAAGCCTGAAGGTTTTGTGCCAATATTGACTGGTATTTGGAACTGTTCATAATTCCCTCTATCTTAACTAAGGCCCCAGTTCCAGCTGAAGAAAAACAGCCCCAAAGCATGATGCTGCCACCACCATGCTTCACTGTGGGTATGGTGTTCTTTTGGTGATGTGCAGTGTTGTTTTTGCGCCAAACATATCTTTTGGAATTATGGCAAAAAAGTTCAACCTTGGTTTCATCAGACCATAACACCTTTTTCCACATGCTTTTGGGAGACTACTGATGCGTTTTTGCAAAATGTAGCCTGGCTTGGATGTTTTTCTTTGGAAGAAAAGGCTTTCGTCTTGCCACTCTACCCCATAGCCCAGACATCTGAAGAATACTGGAGATTGTTGTCACATGTACCACACAGCCAGTACTTGCCAGATATTCCTGCAGCTCCTTTAATGTTGCAGTAGGCCTCTTGGTACCCTCCCAGACCAGTTTTCTTCTCGTCTTTTCATCAATTTTGGAGGGAGCTCCAGTTCTTGGTAATGTCACTGTTGTGCCATATTTTCTCCACTTGATGATGACTGTCTTCACTGTGTTCCATGGTATATCTAATGCCTTGGGAATTCTTTTGTACCCTTCTCCTGACTGATACCTTTTAACAATGAGATCCCTCTGATGCTTTGGCAGCTCTCTGTGGACCATGGCTTTTGCTGTGGGATGCGACTAAGAACATTTCAGGAAAGACCAACTAGAGCAGCTGAACTTTATTTGGGTTTAATCAGAGGCACTTTAAATGATGGCATGTGTATGCTGACTCCTATTTAACATGATTGCTTAATTCTGAACACAGCTACATCCCCAGTTATAAGAGGGTGTGCACACTTATGCAACCACATTATTTTATTTTTTATATTTTTTCTTCCCTCTATCTAAAAGATTTCAGTTTGTTTTTCAATTGAGTTGTACAGTTTATAGGTCACATTAAAGGTGGAAAAAGTTCTGAAATGATTTATCTTTGTCTCATTTTTTTACAGCACAGAAACCTGACATTTTAACAGGGGTGTGTAGACTTTTTATATCCACTGTATATGATATGGAGCGAGGCCTCACACTCTCTCAGTCTATGTTTGATCGCTGGTGGTCCCCCGGGATAGGAGGATTTAGCATAGGATTATCTTTTGGCCTTCTCTTCCTACTAATTTTGTTCCATGGGATATTTGAGCTCATCCCTTGTCCTAGTCCATTGTCTACAGTTTATGTATGTAACAGTGTGTTTGTGTGTTTATGTTATGCAAGTGTATTACTGACCTTCAACTAAGTAATGTTCTGTAAGCCATACTTGATACTTGATGTTCTTTTCCACTTGCATATGTACATATGTTTTGTCTAACAAAATAAAAAGTTTAACCCTTACTACATAATTATAACGTTTTTCTTTGCAGTTCATGTGTTTATTTGGTTTATCTACAAATAAAACAAATGGTCAAATAATGAATTGCTATGGTGATTAGACATCTAATTGCAAAAAAAAAGAGCACTTCTGAATACCTTCCATTTTATCGATTTGCTAGAAAACAATGTTTTAAACCAATGTCGATTACAGAGCACTGTTTACGCCGATCAGATTGTTTTCTGTAGAACGGTATATTTTGTATTTATTGGTATCAATCTAGACTTGAACAATATTATTCATTCTCTGTTGTTTACCTACTACATTTTCTATTCAAAATTCATGTTCCGGCATTGATTTTAGACTTAAGAGCACACTGCTGCATAATGCTTTTACTGCTCTGCCACAATTTGTCGAAATACCAATTTGTAAGAAGGGCGTATAAAAATGTAATATATTGATTGCATTGAACCAAACTTTCTTTGAAAATATAAAACACAGAGATTTTTTTTTTTTTTGCTGCCGTAGAATAGTAAAAAGTTAACTAATCTCAAATTCAATCTGGAGGAAAATTGAGACGAATAGCTATAGTTAAATAAATGTCCGACAGGAGGAAAGAAAAAAAACAAATTTTTTTCTACCAACAGTAGCGAAGGGAAAGCAAATTTTGCCTCTTGTTATCCTGAGTATTAGATTTTTTTCTGATTTAAATAAAATTGTTATTTGCAGCTTTTTGCTAAAAAAATAATCTGTTTTTAGAGTTCATGCATATGTAATGCATGTAAGAATGTATCTGTTTTGATAAAGTCTGTTGTTTAAACCAACGCAAGTATTTTACTATTTGACGTCAAGCGTATTCTGTAAATGTTTTTTCACTTTTTTTATAATTTACAGGTCACCAGAAAAGTTACAGATTGTGGCACAATGCTGTGTGGTTATCGGAACCTCATGAATCTGATGGAGATGCTTATTTTATGATATTAAAATAACTCATTTACATGTAGCAGTGTTAATTTTAATGGCACATGTTTATTTCGTTTTAGTCATAGTCTTTTGACTAAAATGCCATTTTAGTTAAGTTTTATTTAGTCATCTGAGTTGTTTTAGTTTTAGTCTTCTTTTAGTCGACTAAATCTCTAGTAGATTTTGATCAACTAAATATCCAGTAGTGAGGGAGGGATCAGGTATGAGAAGGCTGTTACATAGTGTTAAGTTAACCTGCTAGGGAGATTGGAGGGAACAGGTCTGAGAGGGCTGTTACATAGTGTTAAGTTAACTTGCTAGGGAGATGGGAGGGATAAGGGCTGAGAAGGCTGTTACATAGTGTTAAGTTAGCTTGCTAGGGAGATGGGAGGGATAAGGGCTGAGAAGGCTGTTACATAGTGTTACATTAACTTGCTAGGGAGATGGGAGGGATAAGGGCTGAGAAGGCTGTTACATAGTGTTAGGTTAACTTGCTAGGGAGATGGGAGGGAACAGGTCTGAGAAGGCTGTTACATAGTGTTAAGTTAACTTGCTAGGGAGATGGGAGGGAACAGGTCTGAGAAGGCTGTTACATAGTGTTAAGTTAGCTTGCTAGGGAGATGGGAGGGAACAGGTCTGAGAAGGCTGTTACACAGTGTTATGTTAACTTGCTAGGGAGATGGGAGGGAACAGGTCTGAGAAGGCTGTTACATAGTGTTAGGTTAACTTGCTAGGGAGATGGGAGGGAACAGGTCTGAGAAGGCTGTTACATAGTGTTACATTAACTTGCTAGGGAGATGGGAGGGATAAGGGCTGAGAAGGCTGTTACATAGTGTTAAGTTAGCTTGCTAGGGAGATGGGAGGGATAAGGGCTGAGAAGGCTGTTACATAGTGTTAAGTTAACTTGCTAAGGAGATGGGAAACACTCACGTGACATTATCAGGTGAATCAGATAGAGGAGTATCCTATTCCTTTACAGATTCACTGCCTGGCACGTCCTGCAGTGAATGAAGCGGTTTTTCACGATCAACGATCGCGAAAACCAATTTAACAGTGCTGGTCTATTGCCTCGACATCGAGGCAATAGCCAGCACCGAAATTTCTATTTTGGGACCCCCACGATCGCCCCACGGAGCTATCGTGGGGAGCCATATTGACGGAGCATGCTGCTCCGTCAATATGGCTAAGTCCTCTGCCGGTCTGAGCTTCGGAAGTGAAAGTAACTTCACTTCCGTCGCTCTGAATATGCTACTTGACTGCCCCTAGTGGTAGTTTAGTAGCATTGCAATGGGAAATATTTAAAATACATATTTAATTAATTAAAAACAGGTTATTTAGCAATATTAGCCTATAGGGTTAAAATTAAATATTTTTTAGCATAAGGGATAGGGTTAAAATTAAATTAAAGTTAAAAAATATTAAGGGATATAATAAGGATTAGAGTTGGGGTTAAATTTAGTGTTAGGGTTAAATTTTGGATTCGGGTTGGGGTCAAAAGATCAATACAGTATAGGAAAAAAACAAAAAACACTATTTTTGTTTTTTTGCCCCATAACTCGCAAAAAAAATACCGAAAAATATGGAAACATGCATATTTTTGAACTCGGGAGAACATTTAGAAACTATTTAGACAGGGTCTTTTTTAATGATTTTATTTGTGTAAATTATATTTTAGGTCAAACTTAGAAAAAGTGGGTTTTTTAACATTTTTCATCATCTTTTATGATTTTTTTGTAGTAAATTATAAGATATGATGAACATAATGTTATCTAATGAAAGCCCTTCTTATGACGATAAAAACAACATATAATTTGTTTGGGTACTGTATGTGAGAAAGAAAAAAATTACAGCTAAACACAAACACCCTAGAAATGTCAAAACAGCCATTGTCACCAAGGGAAAGTCAAGGTGAAAATGTCTTGTCACTAAGGGGTTAACTTAGCGTTTATTTAGTTATTGTTTTGTTTTGGTCATTGAATACATGCAGTTGACTAAAACTATGATGAAAATGTTTAGTTGACTAAATGAACACTGACATGTAGTCTGGCTAAGTCCCCTGTCTGTATTAAGTGGTAAGACCCCCGCCCTATCCTTTTTCATGGCTGGATGTACCCAAGTGAACCGGAATAAGAAAACCTCTGGAGCTTAACATTCCATGGAATAAAGATATTCAACTTGTTTAGGTTGACCATAGAATAAGATGATCAGTTGGCCTAACAGGTCAGTCATCATCTATGTAGCATATCTGCATTTAATATTCAGATTGAAGTTTTCTTTTATGTTTCTCACGTTCCTTAAAATATATTTTTTTTCTTTGTGATTGCGACGCCCGGAGAAAAAATATATTGTCACGTTATGAAGGATACAGTACACAATGTACGATTTGTAATGGCTTGGATATTGACCAGTGACGAGCGTGTTCCTTTCTTGTTTCTTTTTTAAAGGTAATTAAAGTGTCACATTATATATCGCGAGTGCGTTAATCCTTTATGTCATCCGGTTGTTCAGGAAGGTCTGGTCTCTCAGATGCATGCAGTATAGAATACTTTGTCTCTACCTTTCAGTGTTTTTTCATTTAGACATCACTGTTAATTACACTCACACACGAGCCTTCATTAGCTAGTCCGAGCACATAACAATCTGTATCCCTCCAGCTTATATGAATGAGGCCACAGAATAGAAATCACTCTCCAGTTACTTCCTTGCTCATGTATGAAGCTGCAGATTGTGATGGCCTTCATTAATATATTTTTGGATAATTTTAATTTTTTTAGATGCCTTAACTTATGCATGTTTAGATAAAAATGAACACTAATAGTTTTCTATTATTTCATGCCAAGCTCTAGACCATTTCATTGACCTTCAATGTTGCTGAAGTTCAAGTGGATTCATGTGAAACACTGACAGTGGTACATCGCTAACAGAAAATTAATTTCTCTCGATATAGTAAAACACCCAGCTATATTCCTTTTTTTTTATTTGATTGGGGGCTATTCATTAATGTTCTTTTTGTCATTCACCACCATTGTCCCTGTTTGGCTCACACATTCATCTCTGCACACTGCCATGCCATAGAATGTCATACATGAACATATCGGGCTAATTAGGAGAGAACCCTCCAGCACTGGGGTTCTTGGAGAGAACTAATGGCTTGCCTCCTACCTAGAGATTATGGGCATTGGGATTTGGGTACAGTGGGTAAGGGTGCACTTTGCATTGACTTTACTCATGCACCCAGATTGTGCCCTCTGTAATACTGACACACGCTTGATTAAGTGCTATGTTTAATATGCTTATTAAGTCAGATTGTTTTGTATATTGGTTTATGAGTAATGTATAATTATGTGAGGAGACCACTCTGATTACAATATGTCACAGGGGAGTAAAGGACAATAGTTTACCCCCTGTAGTGCAGACAGCCTGTCTGCTGCTTAAGTGTGATGTAAACTAATTATGATGTAGTTTTCTAGCAATGCTCTGTAGCAATGCTGGTTTATTGCTGTTTAGTTCCTGTTTGATTATATGTTAATATGTGGTTTGACTTTTATGTTAACTGGATTATGTCGTACTATAGACTCTGTTACTGTTCAATAAATGTGGATTCCTGTTTCAAAGCTACTGGTCCTGTCTGGTGATTTGGAAGCTCCATCTACAACACTGGTTCTGCCTGGTGGCTTGGGGTGGCTGATACATGGAAGCAGAGTTCTGACAGAGGTACCCAGTTGGGATAACAGGGGGGTCCATCACATACATGTTGTCCCCAAAAGACTGTCTAGCCTCAAATTGTCCGGCAAGCTCTCCCGACACAAAGGACAACTTTGCAAAGTATATGCTCAGTTCTACCAAGAAGAGAATGTCAATGAATACATTAGACCCACATTCAGACCCACAGCATGTGGAACGAACCCAAAATGTCAGGCTAGTCAATTAACTCTACTGGAAGTAATTAATATAGGATAATAATGACAACAACAAACGGATTAGCCTGGATGTGTACATGTGAAAAACATCTATGAGATCTTAGTATTACCCAATTAAATTGTACACATTGGGGTACATGTAGAAAAACTCCAAATGGCAACGTCTGATATGTGGAACAGCAATAGAGACACTTTGCAGTGAGGGAGAAAGGGACCCCAAAACAAATCAGGTCCTTTTAAGCATCTAATTTCTTTTTTTTTTAGACAAACAAAATAGAATG
This sequence comes from Pelodytes ibericus, assembly GCA_036172795.1. Lineage (NCBI taxonomy): Eukaryota > Metazoa > Chordata > Amphibia > Anura > Pelodytidae > Pelodytes > Pelodytes ibericus. The sequence goes on along the minus strand of CM069860.1, from coordinate 213,478,260 downwards.
AATGTGTCTATTTCACACAACGAAAATAGACACACTTCAAATGTGACAGCAGGAGTCATAAAAGATACAGAAAATATATAAATAGATGCAAAGTACCAATAGTCTAACTAGACACTGTATGCTGACTGGTAGTATAAAGGAAACAATACAAGAACAGATCAAAAAAAGGTTGTAAATGTATAATGAGCTATGTCCATTAATAGCTTAATAATCCTCATGTGAATCAAAGGAGTAGTATTGATGCCGGATTGAGCTGTCAGTATCCTGCTTTCAAATCTTCTCCCTAGATATAAGAGAAAACCAGACCATAGTGTATACTGACAGAAAAACACGGTTAGCGCACACTTTAATGGTAACGCCTACAAGAAAAACGTTTCAAATAAGGACATCATATATCGTAGCAGAAAGGCATCCCTGATCCATTACATTACATCATATGCTGATTTTTAGAACTTTGCCACAGATTGGCTTTAATAAATGACCCCCTCTGTATTCAGCAGCTTCAGTTGTTCGTTGTTCAAGCCATAACGTTGACTTGTTAATGTATGGTCATACATATTAGTAAATTGTAATATGTTTTCCTTGGAGATTTAGAACCAGAGGAAAAGAAGGAAAACTAGCAGGTGAAGATGATAAATAATAATAATAAAAAATGTAAGAGATTTAAAAGTAACTTTGGAAAGTTTCATTTTACTGATAGGCAATGGATGCATGGAATATCCTTCCATCAGAGGCGGTAGAGGTTAACACAGTGAAGGAGTTTAATATCACTTTTTAAGTAACAAAATCCCAATCAAAGTTTGGTTACACTTAATGAAAATTAGCATTGTTTTCCAAAGTACTATCATGAAAGACGTGGACATGAAAACACATCTTACAATTTAGAAATCAAAATAGGAAAAGTGTTGAGGCTGTGTTAAAAAATATTGAAAATCATGTCTAAATCTTGGATGGATCAATAAAGCCCAAAGCATCGCATATAAGGCTGCTACATACACCGGTCAGCCATAATATTACAACAACCTGCCTAATATTCTGTAGCTCTCCTTTTGCCACCAAAAGACCTGGTCCATCGAGGCATGGACTCCTCTAGACCTCTGAAGGTGTGCTGTGGTATCATGCACAAAACATAAGCAGCAGAACCTTTAAGTACTGTAAGTTGCGAGGTTGGGCCTCCATGGATCGGACTTATTTGTCCAGCACATCCCACACATGCTCGATTGGATTGAGATCTGGGGAATTTGGAGGCCAAGTCAACACTCATTGTTGTGTTTCCTTAAACCATTCCTGAACCATTTTTATTTGTGGCAGGGAGCATTATCCTGATGAAAGAGGCCAGTGCCATCATGGGGAATCGTTTCCGTGAAAGGGTGTACATGGTCTGTAACAATTCTTAGGTAGGTGGTACATGTCAAAGTAACATCCAAATGAATGGCAGGACCCAAGTTTTCCCAGAAGAACATTACCCAAAGCATCACACTGCCTCTGCCGGCTTGCCACCTGCCAGTGGTCATAATGTTAAGGCTGATCAGTTTTAATTTCTTTAAGAAGCCCTATTTTATTGTTTTTATACAATTAGTAGCACCTTTACTTACACTTTATAATTATATGGCCGGTATTTATTTGGAAGAAAAGGTAGCTTGCTATGTGCACGAAACACACTTTCACGGGGTGGCCATTTTATTTTTATTTTAAAAAAAGGACAATTCTGAATGTAATGCATTAATGATCATCAGTTTATATAAGTATGTGCATGACATATTTCCTTCTATAATGTACTACCAAGTGTTTATCAACAATTTTATGAGGCCTATTCACTAAAAGATAAGTTGAGATGAAATACATGTTGCACCTCATTGACTTAAAAAATACATTTTGCAGCTGACCACACATAATACATTGGTAAAAAGAGTTAAAAAAAGAGTAAAAAGCTGAGCTCTTCCAGCACAGTGATGGTAAACCTATGGCACTGCTGCCACTTATGGCACTCAGGAGCATCAGACTGCATTGTAATCAAACTGAAGGATAAGAAACATAAACTGGGAGAAGGGGAGACTAAAAGGATGAGAGTCTAGAATAAAAATGGGAGGCAGGTCATAATACAGGGGTAAATGGCACTTTGAGATCGTTAACTTGGTTTATTGCATAAAAATGGGCACGTGGGCTCAAAACTATTTGCCGTCCCTGTTCTAGCAGGAGGAACTCACGAACTCAATAGATTTGTTAATGCACAATGTACCGGGAACAGGGGACTAATAAAACGGGGGACTAATAAAAGTATTCAGAAAAATTGGGCAGACTAGATGGACCAATTGGTTCTTATCTGCCGGTGACACATTCTATGTTTCTAATGTAATGTTGAGTTGGTGAGATAACTCATTTTTTAATGAATAACCCCCCAAAAAATTCACCTCAGCTCACATTACAACGAATAGTCCTCTATAGTCCTCTATAGTCCTCTAGCATGCAGGTATTATGAAAATTGGTCAGATGAGATGGTCTGAATGGTTCTTATCTTCCGACACATTGTATGTTTCTATATAAAGCATAGGTAATCACGTACTTAGATGACTGGATGCTGTTGTAAACGTTTGATATAATGCCTTTTAGAAAATGATATCTAAGCTCAATTTCCTTTATAATGGGCTGAAGACTATAGTTCAGATTCCATCAAAAATATTAGCTTTCATTCCTTAATAACAAAAAATAGAAACATCTTTGAATAAACATTTTTTTAATTTCCCCCCAAAATTAAGTTTAATTCCAATATATATGATGATAACCTTTTGATATTGGGGTGTTTATTGTGAATGTTTTTTTGGAAGTAGATAATATATTTAATAAGTATGTTAACCTAATTGTTTTTCATTTGCAGTAGCCTAATCACCAATGCGTTGTACATAATCATTTCAATTAATTTGATTAAATTATGCATTTAATACATACAAGTGTACTGAATAGATCATCTGCTATTATGATGTGTGCTTTGACCACATGGTAGAGCATGAAGGGGCTTAGACCCAATTCGGGACCAAGTGTGTTTTTCTTTCCTAACTCATTACACATTCATTGTTTCCTATGCAAATTAACTTAATGAGAATTAGAAACATAATGGAGCCAATTCACAGTTCTATATGGTGGAAAATGGGTCTGACTACCAATTTTCTATTACAGCTGTTCTATAATTACTGTGGAACACTTTGAATTCTAATGCAGATGTGGCAGCAGCATTTAAGATGTGCAGTTTTGAAGAAGCCCCCACTGCTCTCCTCCCCGCCTGCCCTCCTCCCCGCCTGCCCTCCCCGAACAAGTGTCTGCAAATTAGAAAGCAGAAACCATCCTTATCCTGCTGATTATTGTCATTAATCTGCTGTTTATTAGAGCAAAATTTCCTTGGCTTAGTTGTGGGTCAGATAACTGACAAGTATTTTTTTTTTCCTTATTCATTGATGCTAATAGGATTAGTTGTGGAATGAAGATTTGAGGGATAGGGCAACTTGTGAATGTCATTTACCAACTTAAAGGTGAAGTTTACATTATTTGTGTGCTGTATTATTATATACACATTGAGAAAAAATTGGTTTCACGCCTGAAAACAGAGACAATGACTAATTAAAAAGGTTTTGATAGCAGTATACACTGCTTTTTTATGTCCTGTAGGCAGTAAGTGAGGTTAGGGTCTCACCCTATTGAGAGTAATTAACTGTGTGAAATAATTATGCTTTGGCTAATGCATATAACCAAAACCTCTAATTTCTACTATTGCTGCACATTGGTTACAAACTTTTTTAGGGAGGTGTAATGTTTGTTTGTTTTTGTAGACACTGTATAGTCAGTTATATTATACTTTAAAGATATATATAAAATAGCACAATATTATTATTAGTTATATCATACTTGCAGCAGACTCACAATAGTTTACAGAGCCTGGGATTTCCCCACTGTACCTCACTATTTCACTGTGGAAAATGAGAAAGTATGCAATATACCAACTATGCCCAAAGAAAGCACAATTTTGAAAGAGTCATCTCTGCTAGGAGTAGGCACCAATGCTGCGCATGGTGGACATTTACTGGACAGTGTGATGGACAATATAATGATGGACCTTCAGAGACTTCGTGATGAACACTGGTGCCCTCGTATTGTACACTTTGCCTATTCCTGACTTTATGATAAATTTAAGAGCAGTGATACAGTTATCTCACCCCACATATAGTAAATTCTGTAGAGGTGCCAACTTGGTATATATAGGTGCCACTATTCAGAGATTCCCACCATCAGTCACAATAATGAATCAGTTGTAGCAGAGAAACAGCCCACTCAGGAAGCCAAAATAACTAGAGAAAACATTCAGGGAGCCCTGTGTATAAAAGTATAAGCTTTTGTTCTATCTTTACAAAATCAAATACATGGAGAATAGTCGGTCTCATGATTTTCACCAGTAATGGCCTAATCAAAGATAGGCCATTGCTGCTGAAACATGTGAGAGCGAGCATTCGCCGTGTATTTGATTTTTATAAAGATGGAATAAAATGTATACTTTTACACATCCCCGAACGTCTTCTGAAGTAATTTGGCTTACTGAGTGTGCTGTTTTTTCTGCTTCAATTTTTTTAGTATTGTGAATCTTGGCTCTACGGCTGCTGTTGGACTAGAACTCTCAGGTCGGTTGGCCAACCATGATTTGGACGATGACCACACATTAGTCCATACTTCATAAAACGATGGGACTCGGAGATTCGGTAAAATTCTTCGAAGGATCAAATATAAAAGTACAAGACTCACAGCATATTAAAGTAACCAGTAATAATATAATATTTTATACCAGATATATATGTATATAAATATACACGATTGTGTGTGTCTGTCTTTGTGCGTGTTCTTCGCACCAGTTAACAGCTGGAAAAGGAAAGGGGAAAAAAAAAGACACTACAAAACATTCCCCCGTTCGGTTTGAAAATTGCAGCTGGAAATTGCAAAGTTAATAGCTACAGTGGGAAAGTAAACAATGTAATGGAAGAATGGCTGCTCCGGGAAATTTATTATGTGTTCAGAGTGACATTTGTTTAATAAAGGGGCAGAATGGAACCTAGATTTTTCACGCTGTATAAAAAACTTGTTTAGTTCTCTTTTTGGTTTTCCTTTTACATGGAAAGAATTAGAAATGCCTGGCTGGGAGAAAAAAAAAAGAAGATTGATTTATAAAACATAACAAGGAAAATCTAAATGTGATTGATGTTTGCTCTGTTTGTGTCTCTGACACAAGCCACCTTATCACTAATGTGGTATGGTCATGAATTATGAATCATTTTATCATTCAGAGTTCTGTCTGTTACAGAATATATGCTTTCACATCTGCTGCAGGTTAGAGGTACAGGTAAATCAATTATTAACCATACACACCCTTTCCTATTAACATTAACACCCTCCGTGGTACCAATCACACGGATTAATGACATTTCCTCTTTTTTGGAGAGGACAATGGTTAGGCAGACAGCTCTGCCTGACTGAAGACTCGCTAGTCCAAATGAACCAGGGATAATGGCTGTAATAGAAGCTCGGAGCTTCTATTATTGGGTTATTGGGTTAGAAACCAACAGGCTCTGTTATTAACCCTTCAAGAGTCCGGGTAACAAGGGCAGCATGTGTTGTTATTTGTTTTTCTCATGTAATGGCTGCAAATGATACTGGTAAGTCTGAAAGTAAAAATAGATAAATATATATCAATTCATGTGTCAAATAAGTAACACAGGATAATAATCGTGAAAAACCTTCTATATTGCAAACATATGTCATGCTGTCAAAGAATAGTCCATATTTATGAAGTTTTTCTTAAAAATATAGTGTATCTTTTATTCATTATCTCATATCTATGTACTAAGCACTAAGTGTACCATTGGGGTGAATATTCTTGCTTTATCAGTAACTTCAACCCTAACTCTAATGTAAATCTAACCCTATTTGTAACCCATATTGTAATCCTTCTCCTAGATATTAGTAAATTTGAAAAAAATAAAATCTGTTGATATCATCATGGAATTCTGGGAATGTGCTCTGTTCATTCTTCCTTATATCAGTATTGGGGCAAGGCGATCCCAGTTTTAGAAATATGTTTGCCCTTACCTCTTTTTGCAACCCTATTACTACATTTGTTTGTGTATTTGCCACTTTTTTTTTTTTGGGGGGGGGGGGGGGGAGTTCAGCTTAGAATCTGGGCCACTTTTCATTGGTGGGTCCTTGGCAAATGCCTATGTTGCAGTATTGGTAAAAGATACACCAGATGCAAGATCAGGGTTTTCACACAGCCAAGATACTCCTCCATAGATTCCAAAGGGAAAAAGCAGATGATTAAACCTCATATTATGCCATCCCCTCTATGCTACTTATATTTTATTATTTGTTTATTTTACTCATATCATATTAATTCTAACATAGAAAAACATAATTGAGGTTATTACAAATACAGATCATATGCAATTACAAGAATAATAAAGATCTTTCCCATGTCAGCAGTTTCATTTGTTTCTTTAATTTTTTTTTTTTTTACATATATACATATCAGCTCATTCATACAGTAATTCATCATTCATTCTTGGTGGGGTCTGGTCCCTTTATATGTCGTGGGTTTGTCATGTTTTTATTTTTATTTAGTGCTAAATCTCCTGACGGTTTATGTTTATTAACTATACTGTTGATGTTCGTGGTGTATTATCAGTTGTTGCCAAATGTCTTCGTAGGTGTTTATATGTGGTTGGTTAAATAGTGATTGTTCTCCATAGAGCATTGGTAGTCCATCTGGAGGCATATCTCTTTCCTGGAGGGGATCTAACATTTTAACCCGTAACTTGAGATAGACTGTTTACATGCTAGGAATATGTTTACCAATAAGTATTTTTTAGGTTAAGGTATCTTTGGAGTATCCAGGTAGAGTAAATACAGCTGTGGTCTCATTTAATCCCACCAAATATGGTACATATCACCCGGATGTTTTACTTTTTACGTAATGTCAAAGCTGCTATTGTCACTATTATCTCACCTCCATTAAAAAAACAACAACTATATATTCCTTTAAGTTTACATGGCAGCATTGTTTGGTCGTCCTACTATTCAGCCAACATTTAACCCATTTTATAACAGCCATAATTCCAAGACCATTCAATGAAATATTTTAACCCCTATAAACAGGGGCCTACATCGTGGTCCTCAGCCCCAGTTATTATCTGAGGAAATACCATTCTGTTCCTAAGTGATTGCACCTGCCACTTCTTTGACTGGAAAGGTCAGGTTAGACGAATGCCTTGTGTGCTTAATGGACTCTTTCCATGAAACCTAGATCTTGGATAGTGATGTACGCACATTCCTGTGGATTTGACCTGGAGGGAGCATGTTTCCTCACAATACCAGTTACTGAATTTGATATGGCTCATCACTCACTCCAAGCAACCCAAATACATCTACAAACTGATCGCATTTCTTTTTTAATGATAGAATGAGAGCCTCGCAGGATTGTGTTGTATCATGCCTCTTGGATTTGTTAGTGTGGCTGTATGGTCAGTCCTTGGCCTTCTGCTCTTCTCCCTATAAACTTCTCCCTTCAAAAATCTAATTGCTACAACTCAGTTAATTTATGACATCATATAATTGTGGATGTTACTTATAGTGACACTGAAGGTTTTTTCTCTTTATATTTTGCTTCACTAAAAGAGGAAATGGTTTAAAACCCTGTGACACCTGCTCAGAGTCCATGTGAAGTGTACCTTTGTAGATACACATGAGTTTACTCTGGATCTGGATGCTGGTGCATGTAATCAGTACCGGGGCTTTGCACTCACGTCTGACTGGGACCTGTCAAGTCCAGTGTTTTCTATCTGCTGGTTCAGAGAGAGACCCTTTTTTTTGCTTGCCACAACCTCTCTTTGGTGGCACATAAATAAAAGGGAACCTCTGGGAACTGAATTCGGGACATGATTGTTACAAGAACCTCTGCCTAAGCATTGTGCCAATAGGAGTCTCTGTTCAAAGTGTCTGTAAAATGCTGTTACATTGTCTCTTGTTCTTCAGGACACTTCAGGACACACCTCCCCCCTACACCTGTCCTTATCCTAATTATCAGCCCTATATTAACCAGCCTTTTCTACACCTTGGTGCCGCAACATTATTCCAACCTACTTTAATGGTGTTGTGACTGTAGATTTTTCTCAGGTAGAATCCTCCCCAGTTGCTGATACTGGGTTTTTTCTTATCTGGCTGTTGAAACTGTCACTTGTTGTTTTTACTATGCCATACTTTGGAATATATCCTCTGCCTTCTGACCAGGATGGTGCATTTCTGTATGCAGTGCAAAGCATCAGGCCCCCTTTCAAAACAGATAAGGGTTATGCACATGGCTGTGACAGGGGCTCAACACCTGTAGATATCCCTTCTCCAGTTTCCAAACCTGCATTTGGAATGCACCCATTTTCCTGACACTCACACTGTGCTGGCAGTCACTGTACATAGCCTCAGCCATGATGATTCCAAACATTCCCTGAGATGCATTGTGTCTGCTGGTCAGAGGATAAACTGACATGTGCCTTAGATTGTACATAGTAGTATATATTCATACTAGGGCAAATACAATTTCCACTAGTGCTTCTACAGTAGATGGCCACTATAAATGCTTTTACATGTTTACAAAAGTAATTAAGAAATACGCTTGATGTGGGTTCCGACATCCCAGGAGTCTGCTTACTAAAGTGAATCTGTCAATGGACAATGATCCTCCGGCACTGGTCATGATTTGTAATGTCTTCGTCTTCTGCAGTGGCTGGGATGGTGTTCCCCATTTTTTCTGGGAAACTGCAGCTCATATCATGGATTAAGCAGGTAAGAAAGGCTGGCAGCAGTCACAGTGGAGGATTGTGATGTCATGAGAGGAGAAACATTAAAAATGGCAGCTCTGGAGAAGTTTGAAGAGCCCTCCTGCCAATTCTAAGGTCACTTTACGCGTTTTGTGTTTGTACAACACTTACACATAAGGGCAAATGGCTTTGAGTTACAAACAATTACATACACAATACAACAACTCAAATCAAAAGTCAACAAATTGAGACGCCAACTGACAACATAGAAGGTTGAACTCAGTATCTGAAATAAAAAGAGTGTGAAATTTAAATACATAAAGGGAATCAACACAGTAATGGAAGAGAGTATATTTAAAAGAAGAAACACTACCACAACTGGAGGACATAATCTAAAATTAGAGGGACAAAGATTACAATTAAAATCAGGGAAGTATTACTTTACTGAGAGGGTAGTTGGTTCATGGAATAGTCTTTCAGTGGAAGTGGTGGCGGTTTATACAGTCGAGGAATTTAGACATGCGTGTGATAGACATAGGGCTATTAGAGATATTAAATAAGACCAGTGACAAATAAATCAAAATAAAAAATGTTTCAGGGGCTGACTGGATGTGCTGAATGGTTCTTTTCTGCTGACCCATTATTTTGTTCTTATTAGCTGTTATTTTGTTATTTATCTACATTAACTGTCACATGAACATCTTATATAAAATGAGGACCTTTATCGTGAGTAACACTAACATGAATAAATGTGGAGCAGAACTCAAATCCCCCCGATGAATTTGAAAACCACACAAAATCTTAAAATACCTATCTAGGTTAAACATTTTGTTTTTATTATTACATAATTTCCTGTTTGGTGGCCATTTTGAAACTTCCAGTGACCTTCTTAGAGGAAGTGGGATAAATCTTCAGCTGTCAGGCTCGGGAAGGGAGCTTCTTCGCAGGGTGGATAACTGAGGCCCAAAGGATTAACGAATACACACAGCTCAGTAGATCCAGTAAGAAAAATCCTTTATAACAATCCAGAGTCGGGGCAGGAACCGTAAAAGCAAAACGGGTAACAATCCAGAGTCGGGGCAGGCGGCTTAACAGGCAAAACGGGTAACAATCCAGGATCAGGGTAGGTAGCGTAAAAGGCAAAATGGGGTAACAATCCAGAGTCGGAGCAAGGTATGAGCAGGGAAATCAGTTGACAAGCCAGGGTCAAATAGCCAAAGAAATCAGTTAGAATCAATATGGATATCAACAAGTGGGAACCAGGGGCTGGACAGAGCAGAGCTATGAACAGCTTGACAACCAAGCATTGATTGAAGGTATTGTTGTTTTATATAGGGCTGGAGGACCAAAACCCCTCCCACCAGTTAAGAGTGACACCTTAGCTCCTCCTACTTGCTGGTACTCTATGATGAAGGTTTCCAGCCTTCTCCCCTGCCTCTCCCCCATCCACCAGTGAGATTTCAGCAGACGGAATTAGACCACGCCCCTTTTACGGCCCGCAATTCACGGTGTCTATGTTACTAGAGGCCGGGGATGCGGCCTAGTGCATCGGGGAGCATTCATCCAGCGAGCAGAGGAGGACTGGGGAGCTGCAGGATCAGGTAAGGGCCCCCTGGCTGGTGGCAGAGTGGGTCTCAGACCCTGACATCAGTTCTATCTTTGAATCTATACATTTGCTGGATATTGTGACAGAACAACACAAAGATTACATTTTATAGCCGTTTTTGTCATTCAAACTTTTTGTTGATTGTATTTTTTTTTTTTACATATATTTTTATCTTATTAACACATGTTCATTTTTAGTCAACGCACACCTTTTGGGTTAAACTATACATTTGGAACTTTAGAAATCATTGCGGAGATACTGATCGTAGAGGAGTTTTCTACCAAAAGTATGAATGATGCATTTATTAATGAAAGTTTTAAATAAAATTGGAAGTATTGTATTTTTACACCTGGTTCTTAAAACCATTAAATTAAACAGTTGTCCTTGCAAAAGTTATCTCTTTGTTCTCGGCTACTGAACCATCCAATGTTTCAGGGTTTTTTTTTTTTTTTGTGAATTTTAAAAGTAATTTAATCCAACACAAATGTTAAACATGACCTCTCAAGATTAGATTGTACATGCAAAGGAAAAATTCGACAAACAGTAACATTTACTTTAAATATAAAATAGTTACTTCGACAATGTATCTGTATTTAAGGGTTTAATTGAATCACTAAATCCAAAAGGTCAAAATCATGTAAAATTGAAAGGCCATTTTTACAAAACACTTACATTTAGATTGGTTTTCTATGTATTTTGTTTTAAATAAATAAAAAAGTTAAACAGTATCAGTAAAACTGATTAACTGAAGTGTAATAAGCTGTACTGGGGTGTTGTTTTTTCTATTCTTTGGTAATTAAAAAAAAGACAAATATATTAGAAGTAGGAATGAATTA